>MU225260.1:0-51956 GCA_018584345.1 Thuja plicata | reverse complement strand
TTTGAAGACTTGTTATTGCATTTCATTATAGTTGCATATTTCCTTTCTTAGTTGCATTATCATGGCATATTAGTTTAGATTTCCTTTTATGCAATAGATTAACTTGCATTGTCATATAGATTTGCATCGCATTGCACACATTTGGTTTCATTAGAGATATTGGCATTCTTGCCCTTGTTTTCATTGTGAATCTCTCATTGTATGGTTGACTTGCAAGGTCATGAGTTTATAGCTCTAGCTAAGAGCAATTTTACAAATCTTACAACTCCATGCATAGAGAGCTATGGATCAATTTGTGAGGGCTCATTCTTGAGTTTCCTTGCATGTAAGGATCCATAGAAGTACAATACTTTTGTGTGTACAAAAACCATTTGAAAGCCTTCAACTCAACCAAGCTTTGATCATGATCAAATTAAATCTACCTCCTACCCTTGAGAAATCTTATAAATATCATGCATTTTGAGAGTATTAAAAATCCTAGACATTCATGAGCAATTGCATCTACACTATAGATAATTTCTTCAAGATCATAGCATTTGAGAACATTTGAGAGCATAATAGAGCAATTTGAGAGCAATATTGAATGAATTGCATTGTAATTTGAGTGTTGAGAGCTATATTTAGGCATTATCAAACATCAAATCTCATTCTAGGACTGTCACTAATGGAGATTAAGGCTGAGAGATTCATTAGCATGCTTAGTTAGAAAGCCATGGAATGCTTATTGTTATTTTATAAATTATTTGAGTTAAATTAGACTTTTCTTTCTATAGAACTGATAGATTACAACCTAATTTCATCAAGGTATACTTTATATATACACAATTGTATTCACATAAATGATCTTACTCCAATACCCAATTACTAATTTTAAAATTATATAGGAAAATATTATTGCTAATCTAAATAACAAGAATAAAAAGGCATCAAGGAACTTAATTCACTATTGACATTGAAATAGATTTTTTGAAATTGTCCACAATTATAGGGATCTTGATGTATGATAAGTCTTATAAATAGATTCATCCTCACCTTATCCATGATTCCTGCATGATCATACCATCATCTAACACAACTATAGTACCATTCTTAGTTTTCATGGTAGTTTTCTTATCAATATTATAGCACTTAAGAGGTCATTGAATATCCTCTAGTTGTAACATCAAAATGATGTAAAAAATAATTTAAGAAGCCTTGATATGGGTCCAAGTGACATCCCACCACACTATAGCTCTATAGATCAAGTATCAAAAATGTTTGAGTCATACTTGAGATAAGTGCGCAACACAATATCATTTATACCATTGTATGAAGATTTATACCTAGTATTCTTAATAATGATATTCTTGACCTTTTGATTCCATTTACCTTATAGCAAAATCCAATATTCTAATATTTTTCTAGTTTGGGTTCACTAAATAATATTAAGATTCACTGCTTCTGATTTGATTATTATATTTATAGTTGCCAATAATATATTAGGAGAGGTGGTATTAGATTAATCAAAATATTTTATTTCTTAACCCAATCTAAAGAACGTTTCCAAATTAAAGGGAATTGTCTTCCAAGTATTACAAAATCATACTACTATTTATTAAAACCAATAATACCCTCCCCCCTTTAAATAAACAAAAATATTCATGTAAAGGTTCTCATATCTAAGGGTCCAACTGATATTTTACCATCATATAAATATTTTACCATGATATCAACAGATCATCAAGGTTATAAAGTCGCAACATTCAATGTATGCTTAATAAAATGTTTCTCTTGTACCACTAAATAAAATAACCATTACTTACAATATTATATAAACTCTAACTAAACCTTGTATTAGTTAATATGTGTGACTTCTAACTAGAGATTTGAGTTAGAACTCTTTGCAACCCTATCTTCCTTAAAGTCATTGCATAGATGATGTGTAACATTTTGTTTCTCTTGCAATAATATCTGTAAATTTCCCTGGTACACTATTTATTTAAATATTTTAATTGTCCCAAATTAGATTTCCCTCATCTAAACTTCTAAAAAGCACCGTGTTTCTAGTCACTCAAAAATAAGATGTGTAAAAATAAGCAACCCCGCATCCACTTCATTCTTAACCCTAAATTAAATTTAATTGAAATGTTACTACTATTTTTATTTTTTTGAAATTAAAGTATCAAGTTTTGGATCAGACCAAATTACTTTGCAACCAACATTTTGAAGGTCTGGTTTCCCTAAAACAAATCACTTCTTATCTAACTTTTTTTTTTGGTTTGTTGTGACTGATCATGAAAGTACTATACCCTTTTTGAAAATTTGTGGGGTTCAGGGCAATGGCCTGAATTTTGGTTAACTTGTCAAGCATTCTTTGGGATGACTCATCAAGCATTTCCATAGGTTGACCCATTAAGCATTTCCCTAGGTTGACTCGTCAAGAATTTCCCTAGGTTGAGACATCAAGAAAGATTTAGGGTTAATGTTTTTGTATAAGAAAAATAGTGTTAGAGTTATGGCTTGTTAGAGTGAAGAAGTATTGTAGCATTTGTGGTGGTATTGAGATACAAGGGATCGCTAGTTATAATAATTTTAAATGATTGAATATTAATATTGGACTCTTTATTTGGTGGACGTAGCCCAAGATTGAATGAACCATGTTAAATATGTGTCTTCTTGTTCTACTTATGTGTGCTTTATTCCTTTGCATTATTGGTTATATTTGCATGTAACTGTTAGATTTATGTTTTGTAATCCTAAGAAGTGGTACCTGAGTAGGTTGTTTTTAGTTATTCTCTGCAGGAAGGTCTCACAGTTGAGTGGGAGTCTCACGATTAAGTGGGAGTCTTATGGTTGAGTGGGAATAATGGCAAACAAGGATAAGTTGAAGATTGAGAAGTTTAATGGGAAGAAGTTTCAGTTATGAAAAATGGAGATGGACTCGGACTATCTCTATCAGAAGGATTTATGGTCGCCATTAGGAGGATTAAGCAAGAAAGTCACAATTATGTCTAAGGAGGATAAGGATGTATTGGATAGAAAGGAACTTGGAAGTATTCATTTACGTCTAGCATAATCGGTGGCATTTATTATTACAAAAGCAAAGACAACTGAAAAATGGATGGAAACCTTAGCGAAGTTATATGAAAAACCTTGTGTTTTAAATAAGGTATTTCTTATGAAGCGTTTATTTAATATGAAAATGGTATAAGGTGGGTAAGTTGTTGATTATTTATATGAGTTTAATACAGTTAATAATCAATTATCTTATGTTGATATCAATATTGATGAAGGAATTAGGGCTCTTTTAATTCTATATTCTTTGTTTGAAAGCTACAATGGTTTAGTAATGGATGTTAGTAACTCTATTTCTAGTTCAAAGACCCTAAAATTTGATGATGTTGTTGGTGTTATTTTGAGTGAGTAAATTCATAGGAAAAGCTCAGTTAGATCCACATCAGGTAGCATTTTTAATGCATAAAGTAGACGAAGATCAAAGGAGGGAAGAAAAAATTCTAGAATTCATGGGAAATCACGAGGAAAATCAAAGGGAAAGAGGTCTAAATATAGATGACCAAATGATTGTTGGTACTATGGTAAACCAGGTCATAAGAAGAAAAATTTTTGGTCTCAAAAGAATAAAGAAGGAGATAAACACGAAGGTAATAAGGAGGAAAATGTGGTAAGTAATAAATCTAAAGAGCATGTTTTTCTTCTTTCCCTATAAAATTTTGATGATTCATGGGTTCTAGATTCATAGGCCTCATTTCATGCTACATCCCATAGAAGTTATTTTATTAATTATGTCCAAGGGGATTTTGGGCTAGTCTATTTGGGAGATAATGAACCCTGTCAGATTGTTTGGAAGGGATGAATTAAGATTAAGTTTCAGAATTGGAATCATTGGCTACTACAAGAGGTAAGGCACATTCCAAGGATGAGTAGGAATTTAATGTCAATAGGGCAGCTAGATGATGAAGGTTGCACAATTAATTTAAATGATAAAAATTAGAAGGTTTCAAACGGTTTCTTAGTATTATAAAAAGGTGTTAAAGTACACACCTTATATTTTTATACAGGTCATATCATTCCTTCTACTTTAATTTTTATAGAGAAAAGTCAATGTTCAGGAATAGTTCCTGCACTTGAGCAGGCAGAACACGAAATATTCGCTGTAGATTCTTAAATAGAAATATTAAAGAAAAGAATTGGGCACATGAGTGAAACATGTATGAAATAAATTCATTCAAAGAAAGTCTTACCAGGTCTAAAATGTGTCAACATAGATTTATATGAAAGTGGTGTGTATGGGAAACAAAAGAGAGTTAGTTTTATGAAGGGTGAAAAGAAAAATAAAGATGAGAACTTGGAGCTTGTGTATACATGTGTATGGGGACAAGATCAGCTATCTTCCCTTGGTGGATCTTTGTATTATGTTACATTCATTGATAATGCAAATACAAAAGTATGAATTTATGTCCTCGGGCATAAATACGACGTATTTGAAGCTTTTAAAAAAGGGAAAAGCTTGGTTGAGAATGAGACTGGTAAAAGACTAAAATATCTTATATCTAATAATGTTGGTGAGTATTGTAGCAAAGAATTTGAAGATTATTGTTCCTCTAATGGTATTTGTAGGGAGAAAACAATTCCAAGGAATCGACAAGAAAATGGAGTGGTTGAACGCATGAATAGGACAATAATGGAGTGTGCAAGGACTATGAAGTTGCATACTAGACTGCCCTTAAACATATGGGAAAAGAAAGTGAACACTTTTATTTATTTAATTACCAGAGGCCCCCAAATGATTTGGGTTGTGGTCTTTTAGAGGAAGCATGCACATGTAAGAAGGTGAGTTATTCTTTAGAACCTTTGGTTGTGAATCATTTGCACATATAGATTCTGAAAAATAGAACCAAGATAAAATATAAATCAAATAAATGTGTATTTGTTAGATATGGAAATTACTAATTGTGATTTCGACTCTGGGATTTTGAAAATCATAAAATTTTGAGAAGCAGTGATGTCATGTTCAATGAGAAAGTGTTGTAGAAAGATTAGTTATGGCAACATGAGAAGAAATAAAACTATTATGTAGTACTAGATGATACTCTTAAAGATGATGTTGCATTGGTTCCTCATGATTTGCATCAACAAAAACAAAAAATAATACAAACTCCAGTGAATGTTAGATGATCTTAAAGGATAAGTAGACCTCCTGATAGGTTATCTCCCTCTTTGTATTCTATTTTATGGAATAGTGATAGTGAACCATAATTTTATGATGAAGCTATGTAGCAGGATACCAAGGTTCAATGGGAGGATGAAATGACAGAAGAAATAGACTCCTTGCTGAAAAGTCAAACTTTTTTGAGTTATGCAAGTTGCCTGTAGGTAAAAGGGCTTTACAAAACTAATGGGTTTATAGGTGGAAGGAGGAAGATAGATTTGAGAAATGATTTAAATCTATGTTATTTTTAAAGGGATTTCACACAAGAAAGAGATTATTTTTTCTAAAATATTTTCTCTGATTGTTAAGATGACTTCTATTCGCACTAGTTTTAAGTATTGTGGCTGGTAAAGATTTGCATTTGGAACAGCTAGACGTGAAAACTTCCTTTCTCCAAGATGATTTGGAGGAGGAGATATATATGGAACAACCCCAAGGATATGAGGTCATAGGTAAGGAGAAGTTGGTGTGCAAATTAAAAAAAAAAATATATGGATTGAAATAAGAACCTCAGTAATGATACTTAAAATTTGATAGTTTTGTGGTTGAGCACAACTTCAGTAGGTGTAATTCTGACCATTGTGTCAATTTTAAGAGGTTGGATAATGACAACTACATGATTTTATATTTATATGTTGATGACATTATTGTAGCTAGATCTAACATGGATCACATAAGAGAGTTAAAAAAATAGTTAGAAAACTCATTTTCTATGAAGGATTTGGGGGCAACAAAACAAATCCTTTGTATAAAAATTTGCAGAGATAGGTGAACAAAAAATTGACTCTATCTCACATTGATTATGTTGAAAAGGTGTTGCATAGATTCTCCATGGAGAATGCAAAAGTTTTTGGCACACATTTTCCTAGTTATTTGAAATTGACTAAGGAGATGTGTCCAATGACACAAGAGGGGGAGGTAAAAATCTCCAAGGTACCCTATCCTTAGCTGTAGGCACTTTAATGTATGCCATGGTACCCACTAGACCCGATTTTGCACATGTGGTAGGAGTTGTTAGTAGGTATATGAGTCATCCTAGAGTTGAGCATTGGAATGCAGTCAAATGGATGTGTTGACTCGGATTTGGCAAGAGACATTGATACTAGGTGGAGTTCAACAAGATATTATTACACTGTCAATAAGATAGCGATGATTTGGATCTCTAGGTGACAAAAGGTGGTTTCTTTATCCACCATAGAGGCAGAGTATGTAGCTGTACATCAGAGGTGAGAAAGGAGATGATATGGCTTCAATATTTCATGGAATAAATGGAAAAAAATACAGGTGAAGAATTATTTTTTAATGGATAGTCACATTGCCATTCATCTTGCAAATAATTTCACCTTGCATTCAAAGACAAAATACATAAAGTTGAGGTGTCACTTCATTCGGTTGGTATTGGATGATGGATGATTAAGGATGGAAAAGATACATACAGATGAAAATATAGTTGATATGTTTACAAAGGCACTGACAAGGGAGAAGTTGAACTCCTCTTCAACTTCAGCTGGTCTTCATAACTAAAATAATAAAATATAACAGTAGAATCCAAGGTGTTTCTTTCCGATGGGAGCTATAGGGGTAAAGGTATTTCTACAAGATTAGTCTTCAAGTGAGAAATTGTTTAGTGTGGAGCCTGATCAGTATCCAAGTGGGAGATTGATGTTTTATGGTGACTTATTAGGCAAGTACTATACACTTTTCTACAATTTGTGGGGTTTGGAGCAATGGTCCAAAAAAAATTTGGTTAACTTGTCAAGTATTTTTTATGTTCACTCGTGAAGTCTTTCCCTAGGTTGGCCTGTCAAGGAAGTTTTAGGGTTAGGGTTTTTCTATAAGAAAAATGGTGCTAGGGTTATGGTTTGTTAGATTGAAGAAGTATTGTAGCATTCGCGGTTGTATTGAGCTATAAGGAATCACTAGTTTTAATCAGTTAAAATTAGTGAATAACAATATTGGACTCTCTATTTGATAAATGCAGTCAAAGATTGGTTGAATGAAATTAAATTTGTGTCTTTTTGTTCTACTCATGCATACTTCATTCCATTGCATTATTGGTTATATTTGCATGAAACTGTTATCTTTATGTCTTCTAATCCTAAGATTTTTTGGTGTAATTGCATGGGATAATATGATTTTCATTTAAGAAAATAAACATTTGTAGTGACATTGAAAAATGGAGGGAAATTCGAGTCCTAAAAAATTGTGTATGATAGGTTTAGGAACAATAATTTAGTGACACATCCATAGAATATAAACACAGAGAAATAGTTAAATAATGCAATTGATCAAATGACACCATCCACCTCTAACAAGAAGACACTAAAACACTATACAGAATTGTTTTGCACCCATGTTTAAACACTGTGATATAATATTGGAGAGGAAAATATTCAAGCTACTAACCAAAGGAAGTTTCATGTCATTGTCAAAAACATACCCTATCATGTTTCCCTTCTGTAAATTCCAACTATCTACAACTATGTCCTCTTTAGGCATCATGGCTTCGTTTGATCAAGAAAGATGCCATGGACAAACTCTCCATATCTGGTTTGTAAATACCTTCGTAGTGGGGACTATTTTATGGTTTTTATTATCTAAGAGATGCATAAAATCATCCTCTCAACCATTTGAACATGGCAGGCCAACATCTAGTAGACACCTCTAGCTTTGGCAGATCATTTGCAAAATACAAAAGAACAAACAAGAAAAAAATTTGATGCCTCAAGAGATGTAATCTCGGGAAAGGAAAGGATTTTTAGATTATGAAATTCATGAAATGGACTGTACACTTTCCCCCAAATTCCAATTGCAGACAAAAATCCAAATTCTTTGCTAGTGTCCTCTCGACCTAGGAAAAAAAGGGAGTTCTTAGAGTGGGGCATGGACACAAATCAAAACATAATGGTAGGAATTTTCTGTCAGATATTATGATGGAATGACATTGGTATTTCTCAAAATCCTCTAGGGTCATGATGAAATGGGAGCTTTGAAACATCACTATAAATAGGGTGCAGTTTCTCAAGCAAGGCACGCGGTCTATTTGATAGGATGCCTCAAACAAATGTTGCCTCATGGAATGATTTTATTATAGAATATGAAAAAAATAGCTTTGTTGTGAGGGCTTAGAAAATTTGAATCCATGTGATTGTTAGGTCTAAAGCTTCGACAAAAAACCTCCCCGCTTGGAAATAAATGGAATCTTTTAATATATTATGGACATCTCCCAGGCTTTCTCTACTCCCAAGCATACATAGGAAGGCAAAGAAAATATGAGTTTTTGTTTTTTGCATTTACATCTGTCCTATGACGTACCTTGAATTCTTATAAATTATTTAATGAATAAGTGATGTCCATATTGTTTGTTGTCAACATTCTAACCCAATGAGTGGGTGTTCATTCCTTCCATTGATGTGTGTATTGACACCAGATCGCGTGCTTTGATGGGATATCATGCCTATTAAGGGTATTATCACTGATGCTCCATCCACCTTAAACATTGAGAATGGGGATACAGTCCATTTTTCTCTCTGAGATCTTTCTTCCGTATAAGTGTCATCATCATGTACTCCTTTCTCCATTATTTCCTAGATCTCTTTTACAGCCTTAGTGAGTTTCTCTTTCCATTTAAAGATATTACTAAAGGAAGTTTTGTTCGAACCTTTAACTTTTTCTCTAACAATTTTCTTCTTTTTACTAACTTTGACCATAGGGGATCTTGTACGTTGAGTATTCTACCAAATTTCTACAAGACCTCTAAAGTCAAGGTTTGATATCTACATGATTTCAAACCTAAAGGGAAAGGGTCCTTTTTTCTAGCTATTAGACCAGTCAACAAGGATAGTGTTATGATCATAAGTCATCTTGGGCTAAGATAAGAGGGAGAATTTATCAATATTTGTCCAATTAGGGGAAAGTAGGAATCAATTCTGCCTTAGCTATATTAAACTTCTCCTTGTCTTCTATTAGACCAAGTAAAAGTAGAACCCTTGAGCTCAATATCAATCATACCCAAGGATGAGAGGACCCCAGACAAGTCAAGCATACTTTAACTAAAATCCTTCGTTCCCCCATATTTCTCTTAGGGATATGGAGGAGAATTGAAACCCCCTCCCATCATCCACCTTTCATTCCCCTTCCCATGAATAGTAACAAAAAATATAATCCCACAAGTATTTCGTAGAAGATTTGATATTAGGTGCATACACATTAATCAGGTTCCAAGGGTTGTTAGCACTATGAGCTTTGAAAGAGGTCATCAAGCTACTGAATGAATCAAGGTACCAAAAAATTTGTTAGGGTTCCAAAGGGTGGCCAAGACCCCCAAGGCACCATCACCATCACTAGAAACCCATTACGTACTAGGCTATATATTATTGACAATTTTTCAAAACCTTCATTTTTCATTTTTGTTTCTTGAAAAATTAGGATATCAACTTTATTATCTAGGATGGAACATTTCAATGTGTGCTACTTTAAATGGTTATTTATGCCTCTTACATTCCAAGAGAGAATATTCATAATTAACTTGCAAATTTTCAACAACCAAACCTTGGGTTGGGTCCCTACCCTTAGTGAGATTTGTCTTCTCATTTATTTTTCTTTTTTTTTTTGTTTATAGAACCCATCCACTATTCTTTGTTTTCTAGACAATTTCTACTTCCTTTAATATCTCTCTATTTGTTTTCTTTCTGTGTTTGCCTTCCCAGTTTAGTGTCAAACCCAACATCTACCTTCTTTTTCCTCTTACCTTTTTCTTCACTACTTTCCACTCTAATTCCTTCCCATCAACATCAAAATCCACCATAGGGGAAGAGGAAGAGAATCCCAAAAGAGACAAGTTAGCTTTGAGGCTAGACGGTCAAAGAAACTTACTAATAGAGGTAGGTGTAGCCAGAGGATCACAAATATCCATATCCTGCAAGGGTTTTTATATCATTCTAGATCCTCCCGCAACACTAGAGAATAACTAAATAATAGGTTGAGAGTCTGAAGAGATCACCTCAGAGTTTCCTCCTTCCTATTTTAACATGTTTAGATCCACTATCATACCATACATTTCCTCAACTTGTGACTAAATATGTTGTTTCATTACTTGGGGTCTTAGAAGGGTTTTTAACTCCCCTCTTTTCTCACTAGAATTGACTTCCTTAGTAATTTTATTGTCTTTCTCATTACTCTAATTAAAAATCTAGTTAGTGCAACCCATAGTGGTGATCACAACATCCAAAATAGAATGAGTCTCTTGTAGGAGAGCCATGATAGAGGTAGAAGGGTCATCTAAACTACTTCCATTGCCTTCAATCAGGGAGTTCTGCGAGTTATCAAAAGAAGTATTCATAGAGTTTTCCAATCCCTCATGATCCTTTGTGACAAGTAAGGGATTTTGTTGCACATCCCAAACTTTCCAAAATCTACAAGCATTTCCCAGATGCCCAGACTTCTTGCAAATTTGATAGAAGATTGAGGCATTTTTTGTACTCTAGGTGTTGACCTAAGAGCAAAACATAGACTGTGGGTTAATAAAGGATGGTAGCATTGTATTGACTGTAACATTAACATAAATAAATGAAAAGAGAAGTCTATATTTTTGCATTGTGATACTATCCACTACTAGGAGAGACCCAAAAGAGTCAAAAATACTCTGAAACACCTCCAAGTTCCAAAATTCTATGGGTAAACCAATAAAATGAATCTACATTGGGGCCATAGTGTCTACATCATTTTTTGCATCAAAAATAGGTTTTCATTTGCATAAAGAGAGAATATTTCTTGGGTTAGAGCCAAATGTCTATGGGCGATTAGTAAAAACATAGAGTATATCCTCCTTCTTGAAAAAACTAAAAAGGGATAAGCTTTTAGGCAATACATTAGCTTTCACGCTACCTTTAACTTTCCATTGGGTAGAGGCTGATATTCTAATTTGGTTAATAGAGAGTCTAAAGGCTAGGAACTTACCTACCAAGGAGATTTCTAGTTCAACCATGGTTTCATTCACTATCTCATCTGGCATAAACACCATAGATCTACTAAATTTTCAAGTAGCCACATGCAAAGTCTTTGTCTTAAATGATAGTGGCTTATTCGAACTGACACCCTTCAACTTATCCAGAAAGGAAGAGGGTTTGTCAACTTGGAGCAAAGATCCATCCGAGGTTGCAAAGTTGATAAGACCTTTTTATGGCTCGAACACATCCATAACATCAAGGGAAATGCCAAAGGACCCCAAAATCAACGAAGCAGAGATACTCCCCCGTATATTAAGGGAAAGAATTGGGAGACATGGGTTTTATCCCCCAACTTTGGCTCCGTAAAAGGAAACAATAACAACAAGGGGCAAAGAGAAGCACATAAACCCTAGAATAGCAGAAACCCCAACTTTGTGTTTCTCCAATGGTATGTTGTGATAAAAGAATCAAGTGATTTTGAAATTTGTCTAAGAACTGTATTAAGCATGACATGTAATCATAGATTTAAGGAGTATCCTATGACAAAAGAGTGGATTATGATTTAAACAACCTAATTGTAGGCTTTTATATTGCAATCTAGCAACTATTACCCATGTGATCTATTGTTAATCAAATTGTACTTGCACCACAATATCTTATTTCTCTATTTGGTGCTACTACCAAGAGTTGAGACAAAAACATCCTAGATTATATGCTAAGGTAATTTTGACCTACTTTTGATCATCCATAGACATTAATTCAACATCTTTCTTTCTACATGTTCTATTATTTCATTTTTTTTTAAAGATTAAATATAGTAGATAAAGAGCAATTAAAAGAAGAACATATATAAATATAGTAATGACTAGAGTAATATACGCATGGACCACTATCCACCAATCCTCAACATGTGCAAAATCATATATCGAAGTAAGCCTAAACAAGAAAATGTGATGAAATTATATTAGTACAATTGAGTATGAGCACACAAAGTCATCTATTGATAATCAAACAGTACTTGCACCATCATATCTTATTTATCTACTTGGTATTAATGCCAAGAGTTGAAATAGAAAAATCCAAGATTATATGTAAGGTTAATTTTTTTTATCGCCGATTAACATTAATTCAATATCTTTCTTTCTACATATTCTAAATGCTAGTATTGATTACTATTATGTCATAATAGACTCAACTGTTGGTGAATTTTAACTCAATGGCCTTAAAAAGACTTCAGCAGACAACTCAAAAAAACATTATTAAAATATGAAAATGTATCATAACTTAGGAATTAACAATCCAAGGTTTTCAAAAGTAATAAGAAGATACTAGCGCTAAAAAATTCAGTAACATGTTTAACTCAAGACATAAGGTTGTGGTTCAAATGATTTAAAGACTCATTTATTGCACAAGTTCGTTGGGACCTAGTATGCCAAATCAATAATTTTCATTATGATTCTTATGATTTAAGTTTAAATCAAAGTTTTTTAATATTAATGAATCAAAAGATTAAAAAAGTAGAACGCACCAAAATATTTCAAATTAGAAGAACCTTAATATTGCCCTAAAACCCAATCAAAGAACATCAGTGAATTAAGATGAACGAAACAACAATGATTGACTGCATCCAAACTCTACAATCAAATGGGATTGTCAGATTCCCAATAAAAATCCCAATTGCTCAAATCAAAATATTCGAGAGCTGCTCCTATTTCTTCTGCATCAAAACAATCATTGAAATCAGACGTGATTATTTCTTCAAGCTTCTCTCTTTCACATTTCTCCTCCAATCCAAATGATATAGATTTTTTTTTCTCAAATCCATTTATCACGTCTTTCCAACCAATCCATGGATTACTCTGAGATGCTCCAAATAGGTTCTTATGAGTTGAATCTCAGAGACCATTTCCAAAACATGGATCTGTATAAAACTTAGGTGGGTTTGAAAAAAGATAATGAGAGGTGGAGATAGCTTGACTCTTTTTATTTGTGGTGTTTAAGATCTTCTTATACCTATGAGCACGCAAAGTGAAACCTTTTTTACAACTCTTATAATGAAAGCGAGGCTGAATGGATCTGCAGTGCTCTAATGGATGTCACTTAGATATTGGAATGAACATTTGTGAGCATATTTATAGAAAGCGCAGAGAGGAAGCTTGGATGATCTAAAAAAAATTCATCTATACACTTCTTCTAATAACATCCAAACCATCTTCTCCCTTCTCTCGTTGTTAGCGTAAAACATTCTCTTACCTCCGTAATTCATGGATCGATCTCAAACTCGTTGATCTATCTGCTCCCTCTGTGATTTCCAGATCTGGAGTAATTAGTGTTAATCTTCGTTCTCTCAGAATTGATGATCCAGTTTATCATTTGAGTTAAGTTCTCCGCATGTATATGCCTATCTGAGGAAACTTTTGATCAGCTTATGCCTTCACCGTAATTTGCTCTTTCAAATTGGAGTTTTAGCATTGTATAAATCATGCATCGATATGCAAATTGTACAAGAACGATTGTTAATTGAATTTCATTATTTATGCTCTGTTTTTTTCTTCTCTATTTTATATCTGCCTGTTTATCTTCTTTTTCTTTTGCTAGATCCAATGTGTGATGTGTAGCTACAGCTGTAGAAAATTCTACATGGTATCAGAGCTAAGGCTTCTAGGAAGGAGGATTAATTTTTCTTTGTAGGTACAAAATGTCAGAGCTATTTTAGAACGAATTTTTTCATTGTCTTGGTGGTTTATTAATTTATTTTCTGTATTCATGAACTGAAATTAAAGTTTCAAAAGGGAATAGTCTAAGGCTATGATGGGAATAAAAATCCATCCATCTGTCATCACTTTGGAAGAAGGAAATTATATGTCCTGGCATGATGGAATCCTAAAGCACTGTCAATGGATTCATCTATTGCCACATTTGTATGGACTTATTCCTGAACCAAGTTCATGTTGGCAGAAATCTGCTTGGGAAAGTAGAAATGATCATGTCTTAGGATTAATTGGTTTAAGTGTTGGGGACCACACATCATGGGCTCTATCACACATTGAGTGCCCTCACACTCTTTGGGCAAATCTATGGGAAAGATATGGAGATCCCACTGGATCTCCATTCCTATATGATCCAGCTACAAATATGCTTCTCTCCCTTGATAATGATGATAATCCTATGTATGATGATAACACTGAAGAGGAACTTGCTTATTGCAAGAGTCTTGATTGTCTTGATTACACAAAGTCATCTCCTCCAAAGTTTCCTATTTCTACATCTCTAGTATTGGAAGCTATTCAATCACCGCCTCTTGCCAGTTTGGTAGAGATCTTGGCTTCTTCAACTGCTACTTCAGGTTCTCTTCAACAAGTTCATTATTGTCCTCTTGATGAGCGAGATATCATCATATCATACATTTATCATTTGTTTGTTGAATCTCTCATTGATTGTGACGACAATATAGAAGACACTTGTTCCTCTTTTGGTTTGGATTATCGTATTCTCTCTGAGCCACTACATGCACATCCTGATTCTCTTTTAAACAAATCTCACCCTTCAGTGGTCACTGTTGTGGAGTCTTGTATGGAAAAGTTGCATTTCAACATCAGATTGGAGAAACGTGAGTATTTTCCAAAACTGTTCATCTTGATTCATTCATGCATGTCACTTGAGTGAGAATTCAGTAGTTTGATAGCACGAGGTTTCTATCTTCCAAAAGGAAGAGGAATCATTTATTGCAGATGAACCTCCTACAGTATTCGCTATGCTACATTTTGTATTAGCATTCATTCTCTTCTTTGTGGAGGCACAAATGAGTCTTATTTTTCATTTCACTGTCTGCAAGACCTTGGAGTGAAGGATGTTGCAGCATTGTAGCTACCATGCAGATGCATATTTAGTGTAAATTTTGAGGGGGGGGGGGGGGGGTTGTTNTTTGTTCACACTGAGTTTTCCCTCTTCCCTCTTCTTTTTCAATAGGTTTATGTTTCCTTAGTTAACCTTAAGGAGGGGTGTTAGCGTAAAACATTCTCTTACCTCCGTAATTCATGGATCGATCTCAAACTCATTGATCTATCTACTCCCTTTGTGATTTCCAGATTTGGAGTAATTAGTGTTAGTCTTCGTTCTCTCAGAATTGATGATCCAGTTTATCATTTGAGTTAAGTTCTCCACATGTATATGCCTATCTGAGTAAACTTTTGATTAGCTTATGCCTTCACCGTAATTTTCTCTTTCAAATTGGAGTTTTAGCATTGTATAAATCATGCATCGATATGCAAATTGTACAAGAACGATGGTTAATTGAATTTCATTATTTATGCTTTATTTTTTTCTTCTCTGTTTTATATCTGCCTGTTTATCTTCTTTTTCTTTTGCTAGATCCAATGTGTGATGTGCAACTACAGCTGTAGAAAATTCTACACTCGTATCTAATTTTTGATCATGGTGAGAAAATTGGAACCTCTTTGTAATTGGATTTTGGATTTTGGATTGTGTATTGTTGGGCTTTGATTATTGTGCTTCTCATGCAATTCTTTACGCTTTCACTATGGAAAAAGGAGAAAATTGTTTCATATAATGGCGTAAACTCTTCCACAAGGGATGGCTGACCATCATATTAATCATTTTTTCTTTGTTTTTTAATAGTTTTCATGCGCTTTCCTTAACAGTTGGCCCACTAATCAATCCACTTCTATTCTATTTTTCGTTAGATTCCTCTGCCAGATCTCTAACTGCTTGCCCATTTTTCAGTTTTCTCACTATCTTTGGCATTTACTAGAAAGAGAGTGTTTGTTTTTTTCCACTCTCTTTGACAAGTTTACATGCAAGTTCATATCTTTGAATGAGACACCACTCTACTATTATGAGACACCAATCTATTTTCTTCTTTAATTGTTGTTTGTTATGCATAATATTTTAATGATTTGATGAAAATACCATTATATATTAAAATATGTGAATATATATAGGACATGACTCCTCAAAAGATCAGAAAATTTCAATGCTTGCTAGAGATTTTCCTCTAGTTAAAATATTGAGCCAAAAAATGCTTATAAACTAATTTCTACCCCTACATGGCTTTTTACAAATGTTGTTCTTTTTAAGGTGCACAGATGATGAAAGTGAAAGATATCCAATGTTGGTGCATTGTACTCGGTTGCAAATTCATACTCAAATAAGAAGATATGGTGTTGGCATAGAAATAACAAAAGAGATAAGAGGTTAATAAATGAAAATGTTTAATATTACCTTTCCAAAATTCTAAAAATCACATATAGTATTCGAAAGACCATTACAAATAACATTTGAGTCATCCTACAATAGTGAGTACCAAACATTAGACATTACTATTTAAAAAAAATTATGGCACGTTAAAAATTGGCAAACATATTAGATTTGTGGGTTTTAACTTATCTCCTAAAATTTTATGTACATTTTTAATCCAACAATGTCAAATTTAAACTATAAAGAGCTACTTTAATGTCAAAATTTTAACATTAATATCCTGAACAACTATTTTAAAATCCTAAACTATTTTAACAAAAGCTTAAATAGTCATTTCAATTCGTAAAATGCTCATTAATTAAAATCTTAAAACATTTGTAATCGCTACTCTTGATGGCAGTACCAGATCTAAAGGTGCCTTAGCACGAGTGGGGCGACCTTTAGGAAAAGGATCCTAGTGATGTTTTCCAAGAGCACAACCTCAACATACACCATCAGTACAAGAAATTAGAGGAAGCCCACTCAAAAGTGCCTATGTACTCATCTACTATAAGTATCTATAATTGACATGGCCAAAACACTCATGCCAAAGTCTGCTCGCTGAATCTACATGTGCTACAAGAGAGACCAATGAAGAATATAAACTCTCAAATCCATCAAAACTATATAAGAGAGACTGAGGATCTACACTGCAAGTAGCCACAATCATATCAGGATCATGGAGATCTCAAATAACCACATCATGTGGTAAGAACTCAACTATCTTCCTAGAGTGAAAATGGAAAACCTTAAAAAATTAAAGGAGGTTTGTCAAAATTTTAGGAACAAGAACTACATCTTGTACACAACCTCCAGAGAATGAGACAGTACTAAAACATGTAACTATAAGTTGTGCAGAGTCACCAATGACAATATGTGAAGTATCAATGTGGGCAAGTGTGGTGACTAGCTGCTAAGAGTGAGACATGTGGTAAGAAGCACCTGAATCAATAATCCAAGTGGCACCAAAAGACAAAGCTCATGCAAAAAGAGAATGTCCTTTCCCTATGGAAGAGGAATGTGGTTGTGGTGAGGTGATATGATTCTGTTGCATAGCTGTCTCTAAAGCCTCTAACCATTTTCAACACCTGGAAACTTGATGTCCTTCCTTGCAACAAAAACTGCAAGGATCACTGGTAGACTTTGTAGTCTTAGAGGAAGACTCACCAAACATTGAAGATTTCCCCTTCTTGGGATGAGGTATTGAATCAGACTTTGGAGGTAGCTTTGAGGAACTTTCACTGCCTACTAAATCTTTCTTTGCCTTGGGTTTTAGCTTTTGTTTCTCCTTAGATGGTTGGGCAACCAATGCTTAGTTTTGAAATCTAGTGAGAGAATCAAGCTGAGATAGCTTGGCCTTCTCATGAGTCAAACGATCACAAAACACATCAAAAGTAGGCATGGTAAATCTCAGACCCAAAGCATCCATGGTAGAATGGAAGGTAGAAGAAAATATCAAAAAAGGACCACTCTATATCTGTCTTATTATTTCTACAACCTTGTAAGAGAGACCGGGTAGATTTGAATTTCATCAAGAATTCCTAAATAGAAGAAAATATCTCAGGAGCTAATGCTGTGAATTTTGTCTCAAGATGAAGTGCCCTAAACTCATTGACTATGCCAAAGAGAGTCTAAAACTTTTCCTATATATCAAGAGGGGTATCAAAAGTATCAAGATGAAAGAGATAAATATCTAAAAAATGCAGAGAAAGAAAAACCATGGCCTCATCCATCTTGTTTCTATGTTGCATGACTTTGTAAGGATGAGTACAAAGTGGCTGAATAGTATCCAAACAAGACCATAACCTGTAAAACCAAAGAAGCATAGTCATACAGGATTTCCACAAATGGTAATTATGTAGAGTGAGAAGCTCAATTGATGTTGAATCTACCATTGTCACATTATTTTCATGTTTATTAGTTATCTTTCAGAAGTAGACAAAAGATGTATAAGCGTTTTTATTTTTTTTGGTTTTTGAGTGTTCTGATTTTGCTGAGATAAATGAAAGAAAACAAGAAAGAAATACCCCCCACAAAGAGAGAAACCAAAACCAAGTACAATTGAGAAGCTAGAAGATGAAATAATGTAATAAATGCTTCAAAGTGAATGGGTAAACTAAATGATCAATTTCTCCAAAAACAAGACTCAGATCTAAAGAGATCTCGTCAAGAGATTTTCAACGCCTGGTAGTGAGAAAAAAATAGAGTCTGTATGTTCATTCTAGAGGTCTGGAAGCATTGAAAAGAAGTCCCCTCTCTGACTATAAAAAGGTGTGTGAAACAAAAAAAACATGGGAATAAAACCCTTGCCAAAATCTTCATCTCAAAAATATCTTTCCAACGCTATCTTGTTTGAAAAAAATGGCCTTTGTTTGCTCAAGTTATGAGAAAAACAACAGATGAAGGTGAAAGGAGCTTGGCAAAATAAAATAAAAATAAGCCCTTGGTGGCTAGCAGCCTGGTGGGCAGTCACATGGGTAATCGCGGGTGTTGAAGGTAGCGGGTCTTGTCAATGGTGGCTAGGACCACTAAGGCTAAGCCGCTAACGGTTGTCCTTGGCATTCGATGGAGTGGCTGATGCGGTCAGCTAGTGAGTGGTGGTCAACGGAGCGGCCAAGGTAGACTGCCAGTGGCTGACAGTGATTTGTGGGCGGTGTGGGGGTTGTTTGGAGGTGAGCCAGTGGCCCCTAGGTAATGCGGGAAGCTCAGGTCAATAATCTATTGAACTTTTTATTTTTTTAAAATTTTTTTTCTTGATTTGCATGCCAAGGAAGTATAGGAAAAAAAAATTTCCTTAGAATGGGATATGTGAAAAAAGATGAGGGACCAAAAATGGGGTATAAGATGCCACTTTTTTTTTTCTGAAATCAGCAAAATCTGAGCTTCAACGAGAAATTGAGGATAGTTACACTCTAAATTTTAAAATGTGACAAAACCAAGAGTTGTTTTACTCCGAATCTAGTTTCTAAACTACTAATTTATTTTAGAAATGGTGGAGATTAAGGCCCCCAAAATGGGGGAGCATAAAAAGTGGTCCTATTTTTTGTGAAAAAATATAACAGAGTATCTGGTGTTGTCCCCCTAAAATATTAACTTTTTTTTTTTTTTAAATTAATCACTTTGGTGAGAAATTAGCTAACAACACCTTGTTTATCTTGGATTTTTCTACTAATTTTTTGCTGAAAGTGTGATTTTTTACCAATTTTTGAAGTGGACACATCCTGAAAACATAAAATTTTTGTGTGCTCCCCCTAGAAATCATTGAAAACTAATTGAAAATAAAAAAAAAATATTTAAAGTGTGTAGAATGGAGTCTAGTTTTTGAAAATGTAATTTTTTTAAAAATTCAATGAACAAGCCAAAATCTAAGCCCAAATGAATACACGTTGGTTTTTGACAAAAATCGGACATACTTAGAAAAGAAATTAGAGATGAAAAGCTTAACATAATGAGAATTCAAAATAAATTACATGGTTAGATAGCTATTAGAGAGATCTAGAATATCATGTTGTCTGATTTTATTGTTATTGAACGACGTGCAAACCTGATAGGGAGTACACAAGAAAAAATGTTATTTTTTTCTAGGTTTGCTAGAAAACACGTCTCAGACCTATTTGAATCCTCCAAGCCTTTGGGTTGGAACTCCAAGGAAAATCCAAGCCTTAGTATTGGTAAGCTTCAATGTCGTTCAAAGCGCGCATGTGCTATAGGGCGTGCATGCTATGCAAATTTATGGTTAACATAGTGCGTGCATGCTCTAGTGCATGTGCTCTATATAAACCATAAACACTCCCTAAGGGAGGGACATACAAAGAGTGAGAAGGTAAGGGATGGCAACATAAAGAGAGGGAGTAAGAGAGAGAAGGATAGGAGGAGAGAGGAAGAGAAGGTGAGAGAGAGGGAGAGAGATAGGTGAGAATGAGGAGAGAGATTAGAGGGTGTGTGTGTGATCTCTCTCTCTCTCTACCCCCTCATTCCTTTTATCATTTTGTGTGTCTAACATAGGGCGTATGCCCTATAGTGCGTATGCCCTATAGCACACACGTGCTATAGCGCGCACACACTATTTAAGAACACAAAAATGGTAATAATTCTAAGAAACTCATGAAAGAGACCCACTTTTAACTATTATTATCTGATTTTTACATTATGTTCGACAAATATTTTCTTTGCATGGTGTTGAAGATCACAAAGATGTATATTCTATCAATTTGCAACACATTTTTGTTCAAAAATCAACATAGTAGTGCGAAAGTCAATCGTTCATCACCAAAATTGATCCATTGAGGTAAGTTTTTTATTTTTTACATGTGAATTGTAAATAGAGAGTCTTTTTGTTTCTAATTGCTATGATATGAATTTGTTGAAGAAATAATTTGACATATTGTAAAAGATTTATATTATAATTTTTCATACATTTCTATTATATTTTGACTTAATAAAACTTAGATTGATATTATAAGTTCTTGTAATAGATTAATATAATAATTTGAAAATTGTAATGAATTCATATGTGGAAATCATCATCATACCAAGGAAACGAGCAAAGTCTCTTAGACCAGAAGAAAATGAAAGAGACAAACAGAAGAAAAGGGAAAGAATGAGACAACTTCGTGAACACAAAAAGTTGCATACCATAGAAGAAGATTTGCCTATGGATGAGGAACATGAAACATCAATAGAAAGTAAGAGAGAATTGGAAATGGAAACAAAAAGGTAACGGATGAGAAACTTGCATGCAACAAGAAAATTGAATTATGAAGATGTGGGCACATCATCTATGAGTTCCCAAGTTTAAGAGACACCACCATTCAATTTTGGAGACATGCCCTTGTATCATCTTGAATTCACACCACTATATCATGTTGAAGTCACACCATTATCTACATCCGAAGGTGTAGGCACAAAATCATGTCATGTTGATGGCACACCATTAACTACATCTGAAGGTGTAGGCACAACATCATGTCATGTTGAAGGCACACCATTAACATCTCAAGTTGGTGAGGATCCATCTTTCACATCTCTATTTAAAGGCAATCATATTTGGTTGAAGGGACATAATTGACACATAATGTTGTTGAGGCCACTCAACAGTTGAAAACACCTCCTAGAATTGTTTACAGAAAGCCAAAACATTTGATTGATATTGATACTAACATTTTTCAACAAACGTGTGATAATATTCCTAAGCATGCTTGTCAAAGGTATGCTATCCGTGTTTGGAGATTATTTTTTGAGAATTTAAATATGACAGGAAGATGTCAACTATTTGTTCAAATGATGAGAAATATAAAATTTAGGACCATGAAGAAGATTCTTGGGATAAGAATGATTGATGTGTCAAGTGAAAAATCTATTGTAAAGAATCTATTGATTGCATATGAGAGTGTGGTTTCTACATCACATACAAAAGATAGTAATGTCACACGATGTGTACTTACATCAATAATAGTAAGCACTCAAATGAAGAAATCTCAACTGTTTAGAAAGACAAGAAAAACATTGAAAATAAGTAGAAAGTCTCTAATGAGAGCTGTGGGAAGGCGTCAAAGAGTGGAAGATCCAAATAACAATGAGTTATCGACATTTTATGGTAGACTACTGCAGAAGGATAAATCAATTATTGAAGCTTTAAAATCCATGATTGAAGACTTTTGGAAGAATAATACGTGAGTATCTCCCAATCAACAAGATGTTGTAAGGAGGATTGGTAGTCGAATCGGCATTCCACATCCAAAACATTTTTTTGGATTCAACTCAGACACAATTATTTGCAAAATTTAGACATACGTATCCTCAATTTAAAAGTAGTCAAAGATATTTTGAAATGGCTAAACCCTTTTATGTGATGATAAATCACTCATGCATAACTTGTTTTTATAGGGTACATATTTAATTTTCTAACCATTTTGATGTTTATAAGCATATATGTGTAGATTTACATTCTAACAATGTTTTGCAGGATTGTAACATAAATGACCCACCTACATGTGTAGATTTGCATTCTAACAATGTTTTTCAGGATTGTAACATAAATGACCCACCTACATCTTCGAGAGAATTAATTACTACAATTTAATGTTAAAGAGTGGATGTTAAACAATTCTACAAGCTAAGATGCTTTAATGGTACATGCATAGATTGTGGTGGTTTGCAACATTTGCCAATTTGTCAACATATGGAGAGTACACATGCAATTGGGAATGAAAAAGTGGATTTTGGAAAATATAAGGCAGTTGCATATGCTCTAAAATTTGGAAAGGAGGAAGTAAAGTCATTAAATGGGATTTTTGAGCGGTGCCTGGATGTGAGGGTTTCTGAAAGCGTTTGCCTGGAGGAAGAGATTTTGGTGCGAGGGCTGGGTGCTGCTGTATGGATTAGCTATGAGGGATATTGTTTGCTGGGCTCTGATGGTCACAAATGGGGTTTTCAAGAGTCTCATTCTTGCTGGAGCCTCAACTGGTGGTGGATCTTCTCCCGGGGTGAGTTCACAGGCGAAGGAGACATTTTATGTTGGAGAGAGCTCAGAGTTGAATAAAGTTAATGGTTGTCTTTCGCGCAGCCAGGATCAGCCTGTGTTGGTTATCCCTCCAGAGGCAGTAATGGAAGATGTGGAATATTTGGCCAAACATGCATTGATATGCAAGTTTCTTGGTATTCAAATTTCCCTGTCAGCTCTGGAAGCCTAGATTCACCGTTCCTGGCAGGTGGAAGGTGATATGGATATTATGTTGGCTGGTAATAGCTAATTTTTTGTGGCTTTGTCTTGCATGTCAAATCGGGACTGGGTCTTTAAGGGAGGCCCATATTTTTATGACCATGTAGGACTTTTCCTCAAACCCTGGCATACAGGGTTCAATTCTGCTGAGGATATCCCTTCGAGGGTTCCTATTTGGGTCTGCTTGCTGCGGCTTCCTTTGGAGTTCTGGCATGAGGATATCCTTCGATAGATTGCTACTTTCCTTGGGAAGTCGACTGCTATAGCACATCAATCACTAGATAAAAAGGTTATTTCTTATGTCTGTAACTGTGTTAAAATTGATTTAAATAATCCTTTTCTAGATTCTTTGGAAATTTCCTAGGCTCTTCTTCTTGGATTCAGCAGCTAGACTATGAATCCCTTCCCTTCTAATGCCACATTTGTCATGAGTATGGTCATTTACAACGCCAATGCCCTCAAGCCTCTAAAGGAAATGGTACTCCTGGTGGGTTCTCAGGCCCAAGGATGGCTAATGATGGTAAGGGGAATGGTCAAACCGTTAGTACTGGAAAAGGGAAAGTTTAGACTGATAGTAATGGTAAAGGGAAAGCTTAGATAAATAATTCAAGTCAGGGGCAAGGGCCAAAAAACACTACCGGTCCTGATAAGGATGGTTTTATCCCTGCTCGCAACTGTGCTAAGGGAAGGGGTCAAAAGTGACCTCATCTAGATCGGCAAGTGGACTCAGGGTTCAATCGATTTGAGGTGCTAGGCAACATGGTCATTGAAGAAGGCATTCCTGCAGATGCTCAGTGTGGGGTTACTGGCTTAGATGGGAGGAGTTCTATTCTTAATGGAAACCAGGATGTTGTAGTTCAGCAGAAGCCGGAGACCCCTATTGGCCCTGAGTTTGGTGCCCTTGTGGTTTCTCCTACTCCACAGGAAAAGGATATTCTTCTGGCAGATTTGGTCAAGGATTTGTTTTCCTCTAGTAAAGGAAAGGGATCTTCTCTTGTTTTGGGCCTGATGCAAAGACCGTTTAAGAAAGTCTCTTTTGCTACTCCGTCAAGAGTTGGGCGAAAGCAGGATTAGGAAAAAATTAAACATATAGGGGATTTATTGGTAGATTCTGGGGCTGTAAAGACCATGGATGAACATTTCCCCCAGTCTACTCAATCATTATTCTCTCATGGAATGTGAGGGGGTTGAATAGCAACCCCAGACAAAAATCTATTCATGAGCTGGTGGCTGATCATTCTCCAGATATCCTTTGTATTTAGAAGACCAAGCTTTCAATGGATTCCATGTTTATATGTGCTCCTAATATTTGTTTTTTGGGGAAATGTCAGTGTGTTGGTGCTTTGGGGAGCTCTGGTGGTCTTGCCATTTGTTGGGATCCTAGGAAAGTTATGCCTCTCTACTGGTTCTCTTCTCACTTGGCTCTCTCAATGGTGCCCTCTTCTCTAGAAACTGGAGAGATGATTCTTGTTACTAATGTGTATGCCCCTATTGAACTCCTTGGAAAGATTAAGCTCTGGGCACATATTAGGCATGTCAGAAGCTGTCACCCATTCTTGCCTTGGATTGTAGCCGGAGATTTCAACTCTGTCATTAGCCTAGAGGAGAAGCGAGGTGGGCTGGCTCGCTTGGGTCCTTCTTCTGACCTTCTTTGGGAAAATATGGATCTTTTACATCTCTGTGATGTCAAACCTCTTAATGGGCACTTTATATGGAACAATAGAAGGGTTGGAGATGATGCCATCTTGGAATGCTTGGACAGGTTCCTGGTTTCCTACTTTTGGAATTGTGGCTCTCTTTCTCTCTCTTCTAAAATTCTTGATTGGAGAGGCTCTGACCACTGGCCTATTAAGCTCATGGCTAGTTATGTTTCCATCCCCAAGAAGCATCCCTTTAAGTTCCAGATGATGTGGCTTCGAGACTCTTCTTGCTATGATTTAATGGCTCACTGGTGGAGACAGGGTGGCCCTGCCTATGGCACTGCTATGTTCTCCTTCTCTAAAAAATTACAGTATGTCAAAAGGAAGTTGAATAATTGGAACAAGACTTGTTTTGGTAATCTCCACATCATAAAGAAGAGGGCTCAGGATTGTCTGGATTTTATTACTAGGTAGATTCAAGATTTGGGTTTTTCTGAAGCTCTTGGCATAGCAGAATCCCAAGCTTCTAGTGATTTAGTAGAGTGGGATCTTAGAGAAGAAATTTATTGGAAATAGAAGACTTGAGTTGACTGGCTTCAAGAAGGGGACAAGAGCACCACATTTTTCCATAAATCTGTGCAGGCTCGACGTAACAGGAGTTACATTTCTTCTCTTGTTACGTCTGATGGGATGCATTTGACCTCCGCTCAAGTTGTGTCTAGGGAAGCTATTTAGTTTTACTCTTCTCTATTTTCAGATGACTTGCCTCCAGTGGAGATTGAGGAGAATACAATCTTGTCCTGTATTCCCTCTGTTGTGACTGGGGAGATGAAGAATCTCTTATTGGGCCGATTTGTATGTCTAACTTGGAGGAGGTGGTCCTCAACTTGCGTAAGGGAAAAGCTTCAAGGCCTGATGGCTTCCCTATTGAATTCTTCCAGGAATTTTGTGATATTATCAATCAAGACCTTTTGGATGTGGTTCAAGAGTCCTATTCCAACAAAGATATGCTTCGGGCTTTGAATGCTACTTTCCTAGTCCTTATTCTGAAGAAGGAAGAGGCTAATCAACTGGACTTCTTTCAGCCCATTGCTCTATGTAATGTGGTCTATAAAATCATTACTAAGCTCCTAGTGGAGAGGCTCAAAGTTTGGCTTCCCATGGTTATCTCTGAGGAACAAGGGGGTTTTGTGGCTAGAAAACAAATTTTGGAAGGGGTGGTTATTACTTCTGAAGCCATTCACTCTATGTGTACTTCTAGAGAGTGCACCATGTTCATCAAGCTTGATATGGCTAAGGCTTATGACAGAGTCAATTGGGGTTTCTTGCGGAAAGTTCTTCTAGCTTTTGGCTTTAGTTAGGAATGGGTTAACTGGGTTTGGAGCTATGTTACTACTCCCTCCTTCTCGGTCCTTCTTAATGGTGAATCATCTGAGTTATTTAGGGCCTCTAGGGGTCTTCTCCAGGGAGATCCTCTTTCTCCTTATTTGTTTATCATTATGGCTGAGGGAATTGGCAGACTTATCAATTCTCATGTATCCCAAAATCTGATTCAGGGCTGGTGATGGGGAAATGGTCTGCCCACTCTTTCCCACCTCCATTTTGTTGATGATACAACCCTTGTTGGGAGAGCTTGAATTCGAGAAGCTGAAGCATTTTGGCTCACTTTGGATACTTATTTTGCTGCCTCAGGTCAAGAAATCAATGACCACAAGTCCTCTATTATTTTCTTCAACACTCCTGAGCCTATTCAGTGGAGGATTGCTAATATCTTGAGATTTCAGATGGAGTCTCTCCCTCTGACTTACTTGGGTGTCCCTATTGTTGTGGGAAGACAGCCTAGGCTTTTCTGATAGAGCTTGCTTGAAAATATTTGACAAAAAGTCAATCATTGGACTCATAGGTGGCTCTCTACTGCTGGTAGGGTGACTCTCCTGCAATCTGTGATTCAGGCCCTTCCTATATACAGAAGCCTGGTTCAGGCTACCTCGACATATTTTCTTAAGGAATTTGATGCTCTTTGTCACCAATTTCTTTGGAGTGGCAATTTGAAAAATTCTAAATGGAGCCTCATCAATTGGGATACTGTCTGTAGGACAAAAAAGGAAGGAGGCCTCGACCTTCATTCTTCTACCTTGTGCAGTCAAGCTCTTGCTGCCAAGCTCTATTGGCACTGGTGCTCCAGTCAGTCTCAGCTTTGGGCCCGTATCCTGTCACACAAGTATTTACCTGGCATTGAACCCTCAGATGTTTCTAGGTTTCCTCTTGAGGGAAGAGGCTTTATGGTGTGGAATACCCTCAAGATTGGTGCTCAATCGGTGAAGAGAAGTCTTTTTTGGATCTGTAACAGAAGAAATGAGGCTCTATTTTGGAGTGATTCTTGGAATGGGCATCCTCCTCTCTTGTCCTCTCATCCACACTTACAGCCTCTTTGTGATTTTTTCCTTTTTGCTAGATGGGATAAGGTGGCTCATTATAAGGAGGCTCATAACCTGGGCCTTACTGTTGGTTACAGATGGAAGAATTCTTTTGATTGGCCGTTGGGTGGTTCTCTAGGGGATTAGTTGGAGCTTTCTTAGATCTTGGCTTCTAGGGAGTGCAGCTCTCTGTAGGAACCTGATGTTTTGGCCTAGGGAGGTGCTTCTTCTAAAAAGTATTCTATTTCTTCAGGGTACCTTGTTCTGACTAAGCAATTGTTTGGCAAGGTGGAGGTTTCTTGGTGGAAGAAAGCTTGGAATAGCTTTTCTTGGCCTAAGTGTAACTTTTTCCTCTGGATTCTGGTTTACAATCGCTGCCTTACTTGGGAGAATCTCTGCAAGAGAGGCTTCTAGGGGTCCTCCATCTATGTCTTATGTCACAATAGTGAAGAGACTATTTCCCACCTTTTTTCTAGTGCTCCTTTGTCAAGCAGATTTGGAACTTTTGGTGGAGTGTGTGGGGATGCTTGTGCTGGCATGTTTCTTCCTTGTCTGAGTTCTGGGACCATCTGGGCCATCCTCTTTCCAAGACCTCTTTTCTTCAGGTTGCTTGGACTATTGGCCCTTCCTTTATTTTATGGCATGTTTGGCTTGAAAGAAATAGGAGGATCTTTAATGATGTGCAGCTGGGGATCATGCACCTATGGGGGAAAATTGCTCATTCTCTTCATGAAACCCTCCTGGAAAAATGTGACTTTTGTGGAGGTTTGGACCCTGGAGATGTTGGTATTTACTCACGCATTTCCTTTCCTCTTCAAGGTGGTACTCCCTCTCTACCCCACAAACGCGCTAGGAATAGAGCCAGGCAGTGCTCTCAACGTGTTAATCATGAGGGGCATTGGACTCCTCACCAGTCTGGAGTTCTTAAAATCAACATTGATGGTTCTTCTCAAGGAAATCCTGGACTAGTTGGCATTGGGGGATTTGGGCGTGATAGATTTGGTGATGTTCAGTTTCTATTCTCTATCTACAAGGGTTACTATACAAATAACCTCATGGAAGCCCTTGCTATCTTGGTTGCAGTGGAACAACATTGTCAACGTGGCTGGAGAAGAATTACCTATGAGACAGACTCGCAAGTGGTAGTGAATTTATTGAATAGACGGAACCTTGTGGATGTGGATTTGCATTTGGCTCTGGTCATTCAATAGATCATTCAGTTATGTAATTCTTTGGAATCTGTCTTTTTTGTATATCCCTCAGGAGTGGAACGGTGTGGCTACTTGCTTGGCTAAATGGGCTTTCAAGCACGCGCTCGATTCAAATATTGTTGATCATAGGACGCTACCCCCTGATTTATCTCATAAGCTGGCTCAACTTGTTGACCAGGATAAAGCTCTTTAGTGCTCTTTGTTTCCTTTTTTATTCTGTACTCTTTGATATTCAATAAAATTTTTACCCCTCTTTTAGTTCAAAAGTTGGAAAGGAGGATCGAACATTGCCGACCGCTATGGAGCCAAGTGTCCCTCAAGGTGCACTAGGAAACAAAATTGCCCTTATTCAGGATTCTACTTCTTAGAGCTCGCAAGGGGTATCAAAGAGATATCAGGTGCTACAGGACTGTGTTATGGAGGCATGCGATAATCTATCTCAGATTTTGGAGATTCGCTTCCATTTTCATTTGCTGACCCAATCTTGGTTGATGTAAAAACTTGCAATGTTACGCAATTGAAAGATGAAACATTACATATCTTGAAAACCGATCATCCTGGCATCAAACCATCTCCACCAAAATATTTGAAATGTCAGGTGAATGCTAGGAACAACCCTGTTATGGGCACAAAGTGGCACAAACATTATCGACCGTTAAGGAGCCAAGTGTCCCTCAAGGTACACTAGGCAAAACTTTTTTTGAGCTTCAGGAGTTTGTTTCTCAGAGCTCACAAGGGGTAGTGACAAGCCATCAAGTGATACTAGACCTTGTTATGGAGGCCTATGACAACCTATCTCAAATTTTTGATATTTTCTTTCATTTTCATTTTCTGACCCAATCTCGGTTGATGCAAAAACTTGCAATGTTGCGTAGTTGAAAGATGAGACATTGCATATCTTAAAAAATACTCATCCTAGCATCAAACTGTCTTTGCCAAAAAATTTGAAATGATGGGTGAACTCTAGGAATGATTCTTTTCGAGAGGTGAAGTGGCTCGAATGTTTTTGACCGCTATGGAGCCAAGTGTCCCTTAAGTTGCACCAGGCAAGAAAAATCATCGATCTTTAGGAGTCCATTTCTTAAAGCTCACGAGGGGTATCGATGAGATTTTAGGTGCTACAGGACTATGTCATAGAGGCTTGCAATAACCTATCTCAGATTTTGGATATTTGATTTCATTTTCATTTTCCAACCCAATCTCGATTGATGGAAAAATTTACAATGTTACGTAGTTGAAAGCTAAAACATTGCATATCTTGAAAACCACTTGTCCTGGCATCGAACCATCTCTGTCAAGAGCTCCTGAATGCTGGGTGAAGCCTAGGAAATATCCTGTCACAAAAGTGAAGTGGCTTGAATGTTGTCAACTGCTATGGAGCTAAGTGTCCCTCAAGGTGCAACAAGCAACAAAATTTCTGATATTTAGGAGTCCATTTCTTTGATATCACGAGGGGTATCGACAAGCCGTTAGGTGCTACATGACTATGTCATGGAGGCCTGCAATAATGTATCTCAGATTTTGGATATTTGCTTCGATTTTCATTTTCTGACCTAATCTCATTTGATGCAAAAACTTGCAATATTGCGTAGTTGAAAGCTAAAACATTGCATACCTTGAAAACCGCTCATCCTGGTATCGAACCATCTACACCAAAAAATTTGGAATGCTGGGTGAATTCTAGGAACAACCATGTTATGGTCACAAAGTGGCTTGAAGGTTGCCAACCGCTATGGAGACCAGTGTCTCTGAAGGTGCACCAAGCAACAAAATTGTAGATATTCAGGAGTTTGTTTCTCAGAGCTTGCAAAGGATATCGACAAGCCATCAAGTGCTACACAACCATGTCACAGAGGCCTGCAATAAATTATCTCAATTTTTGGATATTAGATTTTGTTTTCATTTTCCAACCCAATCTCGGTTGATGCAAAAACTTGCAATGTTGCACAGTTGAAAGCTGAGACATTGCATATCTTGAAAACCGCTTTTCATGGCATCCATCCATCTCTGCCAATAGCTCTAAAATTCTAGGTGAATGGTAGGAATGACCCTATTATGGTCACAAAGTAGCTTGAACATTTCTGACCGCTATGGAGCATAGTGTCCCTCAAGGTGCACCAGGCAACAAAATTGCAAATCTTCAGGATTCTATTTCTCAGAGCTCGCGAGGGGCATCGATGAGCCATCAGGTGGTATGGGACCATGTCATGGAGGCATGCACCAAACTATCTTAGATTTTGCATATTCGCTTCCATTTTCATTTTCTGACCCAATATTGGTTGATGCAAAAAATTGCAATGTTGTGCGGTTGAAAGATGAAACATTGCATATCTTGAAAATAGCTTGTCTTGGTATCGAACCATCTCTGCCAATAGCTCTAAAATGTCAAGGGAATGTTAGGAACAACCCTATTATCATCATGGATTTTATTGAACGTTCCCAACCGCTATCAAGCCAAGTGTCCCTCAAGGTGCACCAGGCAACAAAATTGTCGATCTTTAGGAGTCCATTTCTCAGATCTCACAAGGGGAATCAACAAGCTATCAAGAGCTACAGGACTATGTCACTAAGGCCTACAATAACCTATCTTTAACTTTTGATATTTGCTTCCATTTTCATTTTCTGACCCAATCTCAGTTGATGCAAAAACTTGTAATGTTGCACAGTTGAAAGCTAAAACATTGCATATCTTGAAAATCACTTGTCCTGGCATCAAACCTTCTCTGTCAATAGGTTCATAATTCTAGGTGAACACTAGGAATGACCCTGTTACATTCATGAAGTGTCTTGAATGTCATGGACCACTATGGATCCAAGTGTCCCTCAAGGTGCACGAGGCAACAAAATTATCAATCTTCAGGAGTCCATTTCTCGAAGCTCGTGAGGGGTATCAACGAGCTATTAGGTGCTATTGAACTGTGTCATAGAGGTGTGTGATAACCTATCTAAAATTTTGTAGATTCAATTTCATTTTCATTTTCTGACCCAATCTCGTTTGATGCAAAAACTTGCAATGTTGTGCAGTTCAAAGATAAGGCATTGCATATGTCAAAAACCGCTCAACCTAGAATCAAAATGTCTCTGTCAATTTCTCCAAAATGCTGGGTGAATTCTAGGAATGATCCTGTCATGGAGACAAAGTGGCTCAAACATTGTCGAGTGCTATGGAGCCAAGTGTCCCTCAAGGTGCACCAGGCAACAAACTTGTCGATCTTCAGGAGTCTATTTATCAGAGCTCGCAAGGGGTATGGACAAGACATGAGGTACTAGGAGATCATTGCATGGAGGATTGCAATAACCTATCTCAAATTTTGGAGATTCACTTTCATTTTCATTTTCTGACCCGATCTCAGTTGATGAAAAAAACTTGCAATGTTGCAGCAATTGAAAGTTGAAACATTGTATATCTTGAAAACCGCTTGTTTTGGCATCGAACCATCTCCGCCAGTAGCTCCAAGATATTGGGTGAATGCTTGGAATGACCCTGTCATGGATGAAAAGTGTCTCAAACATTGCCGACAGCTATGGAGCCATGTGTCCCTCAAGGTGCACTAGGCAACAAAATTTCTGATATTGAGGAGTCTATTTCTCAGAGCTCGCAAGGGGTATCGACGAGCCATCAGGTGCTACAGGACTGTATCATGGAGGCCTACGATAACCTATCTTGTTTTTTTAAAATTTTCTTCCATTTTCATTTTCTGACCCAATATCGGTTGATGCAAAAACTTGCAATGTTGCACAGTTGAAAGCTGAGACATTGCATATCTTGAAAAATACTTGTCTCGGAATCCAACAGTCTTTGCCAATAGATCTAAAATTTCAGGTGAACACTAGGAATGACTCTATTATGGAGGAAAAGTGGCTCAAATATTTTTGACCGCTATGAAGCCAAGTGTCCCTAAAGGTGCACCAGGAAACAAAATTGCCAATACTTAGGATTCTATTTATTGGAGCTTGTGTGGGGTATTGACAAGCTATTAGGTGCGACAGGACCATGTCATGGAGGCCTGTGATAACCTATCTTAGAATTTAGAGATTCACTTTCTTTTTCATTTTCCAACCCAATCTTGGTTGATGCAAAAACTTGCAATGTTGTGTAGTTGAAAGCTGAAACATTGCATATCTTTTAAACCGCTCACCCTGGCATCGAATTTTCTCCACTAACACCTTCAATTTGACATGTAAATGCTAGGAATAACCTTGTTATGCTTCAAAACTCATTCCAATATTTGGGACCAAATGTACTAGTACATCCCTTAACATTCTTGTATTGCCTTAAATAGGCCAAGGAGGTCAAAATACTCCAATATGACTAAAATTGGGTAGGAATGATATTTTTGATCTTATATGAACTATTATCACTTCATTAAGGTGTTGGAATCAAAATTACGAGTCTAGGTTTATGAAATGAAATATGCATATTCTCATTAAGTATGAATCCTTCAATAACAATATACATATATACATGTACAAGCATAAAAATAACGCATAAGAAATTTACAAAGCATAAGACATCCACATAAACATAAATTAGTCTACATCAATACACATGATATATTCGTAGAGAATGAATAAAAATATATATGTCCAATAATGTCATAGATCAAATATGTCTAATAAAGTTAACTAATCTTCGTGAAAGCCAAATGGATATATAACATGTCACTTATATAATATACAAATAATATGTCTAGTAATTCCATATTGGTGTACAATGATTATCCCTAATCTAGTCATTTTCTGGAAGGGGATGAAAACAAATTTTGGGTTGTCTTCGATCGTCGCGTCAATAGAGATTTCTGAGTGCACTCACTAGTCCTCCTATCTAGACTCTTCTGTAGCTTGAGCTGATAAAATAACAAGTATAAACTTCAATAACTAATATACATCAGAATTTAATTATAAGATGACATAAAATATAATATTTTCTTACTGTCGCTATGTACATCCAATGAAGGGGCACACAGACGATCTGGAGTAATGAGTCCCTATAACAGCGATCAAAATTATACTTAAAATACATACATGAATATCATTAAAAATTTCAATACAAACTATTAAAATAAAAATTCTAATTGAGTAATCTCTTTCATACCTTGGTGAATACTTCAAAACTAGCTATAGTTGCAGCTATGCCACGATTTAAACTATTGCAAAAAAAAGTAGGAGTCTTTGATGTCAATAACTGAAAATGAAACAACAAGAGTACTATGTAGTTATCAAAAATACCTATAATATTTTACAACCCCACTAATTAATAAATGATACCTCTATGAAGGTGCCATTGCATCCTTTAGTGTGTGGTGTCGATGTCATAGCTCTAGCATTAAACTAGTGCACATGTATGGTAATTTTTAAGACAACCATTAATATAAGAACAAACAACTGACTTGTTAATTATAATGCATTATTACATATATACATATGGACTAAATGATGTCATCACAAATCCTGGTGAAGGAATGTTATCACTGCCATGACAACTTTGACTCTAGATTTTGATCATAATTTGTCTACTAATTTAGTTATTCATTCATTTATTAACTAAATATAATCAAGTAAATCAAATTATCATGCAAATAAAGATACCTCAACAAAATGTGAATGATGCCCTTCACTATCTAATGTTAAGGTCGATGGTCCAATAGTGAACTAATGTACATGCACAATAAGTTATGACACAAACATCCATATAATTATAGAATAATAAAATGTATACCTTAAAATATGTTTTATTTGATACATACTTGTGGAGTTGACGACCTAGTGTATAAGGGGTCTAAGGGATCATTATCACTTTACCTGACACTCTTTCCCTGAATTTTCATCATAAATAATAGATACTAATTTAACTAAATTCATTCATTTAAAAATTAAATATGATCAAATAAATTCAATGTACTTGCAAATATTTACTTGTGTATCAATGCCAAATGTTGCATTGAGAAAATCATTAGTCATTAGTCCATCATCATCTTCCTCTTTGTCGGCAATACCAAATGTGCACAGGGATCCATAAGAACAACAAAAATGACCCCTCACAGACTGATCATGGTCACCCTTGACTAGAGGAGTGGTGCACTAAATCAGAGTTTGTGTCAAAGCACTAATCATTCCTAGTGTATTCATATCTGCATGTTCCTTCTCATTGGAAGGAATACTAACATGATCCACTTGTGGCTTGCCACTAGGAAACCTAGGTGCATTAGGGTCACAACGTCCCATAGGTCTATCAAATGATGACCTCCCACCTCTACCCTGAGACTCTAGAAAGTCAAAATAATTTGGCACCTCCTTGAGGAAAAACTCATAATAGAGTTTCCTCAAGAAATAGATAGGAACATCATAATTTTTATAGGGAGGGGAATCAAAGACCATCCACCATCTGTCCCAAAATTTTATTTTTATATCTTCATTCAAGCACTAATGAATTGAGAACATCTTTGTTGTAGTTTTAAGAGTTTCAGTTTCCCCTATCTTTTTAAAGAGTTTGCAAATGTCTTCTTTTATGATTTCTTTCTTTTTTATGCCCTCATATGATAATTTCTTTGCATAATATTATTTTTGTTCTTCTCTTTTGTCATGCCATAAATTTAGTTTTCCACTAACTGAACCTACGTGGGTCAAGATTAATTCTAATAATTTTTAAAGTGTTTCGCTTCTGGGATTTGTACTAATAGAATGTTTTCACCTCCTAATTAAAGATTCTATTTCTATTTTCCTTCTTTCTGTTTGGTTAATCAAATTTGCATGTGTTCCAGAAGGAGTTTTCTCGATTAGTAGAGGCAGTTGGGGTTCATTTTCCTGGTTATTTTCAACATCCATTTATTCATGAGGAGAAGATGGAGGGTTTGGTTGAGGTTTTTGTATGGGAAGATCATTCCTTCCTTGCAATTAAAAGAAAATATATTTAAAGAGATAATTAAACATAAAATTTAAGACAAGAAACTTTGACAATCAAATTTGATTGAAAACTAAAAATTAAACCTACATTTCAATACAAATAAGATACATGGTTGTAGAATCACTTACCTCTTCTTCTGGTTCGACCTTGATGACCTTTTGGAGCCATTTTTTTGCTTCAATTTGATGGAGAAAAACCCATAATGAATCGCGTACGCGCTATTCTCTCTGATTTCTTAGCTAGCCGCGGGTTTGGGAAAACAAAATGAGCCAGTTTTGTGGCTACCCTAACTTTATATTAAGCCACATAGCGCATGTGCACTATAGCACACACGTGCTATGGTTTAAATTGCCCAAGCCTAAGGCTTGGGCAATCGAAGCCATAGCGTGTGTGGGCTATAGCACATATGTGCTATAGCTCATATGAACTATGTGTGTATGGGGGACCAAAAAGGTATTTGGCACCTTTTTGGTCCTCCATCTTGGTGCATATACCCTCTGCAACTTCGGCAAAAATTGATGTGCCTTATATTAAAATAGGGGTTTTGCGGCCTTTTGAACACATCCGTGAGGTCGGTTTATGCTAAAATTTCCATGAAAAACAATCCCCTTCTGATCCAAAAAAAAAAAACATAAAACATCAAAGGGTAAAAGTACAAACCCGTGTCACACTTTTACGAAGGAAAAGGTCCATAGCATGCAAACTGTTCAATTTTACCGACATAAAAGTGGCATTTCTTTTTACAATTTGAGGATGGTGGAAACTGATGAAATGTGTAAAAAAGGATGAAATTTATGCCTATAATTTTTAAAAAAAAATTTGAACAAGAATTGACATAGTTTTTTTAATTTTTGAAGTCCATTTTTTAATTGTCAAAAAGTGCTAAAAATCTGGGGTCTAGTTCCCATCAAACAAGTATATGAAAATATTCTATTTTTCCTCTGATTTCAAAATAAGATATAGATAAAATGTATAGCTAGTGTGGAAAAGAAGAAAGATTGGTTTTCAATTTATACTTTCTCTGTTATAACTGCTCAAAGTTGAACTTATCTGAAATCAACATTTTTCATCTCCCACCAAATTTCCCCTATCAAATCTAAACCATTCAGAAAAAAAATTACACATTATTGAAGACGACTCTCTCCTCTAGTGTTAAATATAAATTTTAATTTTTTTGGATATGATTTACTATTTATTTATTTATCTGAAGCAACATCTTCTCCAATGTTAAAATACCTACTTGTTGTATTTTCAAATTACAATATATTAGGTCCAATCAAAATACTATAAAATTTATATCTGAAAATAATCTTAACTCTCAACTCTACAAAGGGTTTTTTTTAATATCATTAAAAAGAGTAGGGGTTATTGAAACATTTCTCTTCTGAAATAATATTATTTCTTTATTAATTGGACACAAAATGGTATAAAACATGTATTTAATAGAAATTTCCAATTGGAAAAGTATAATCACTTATCTAACTTAGTTGGAATGAATCTAGCTAGACCATATGTTTGATAAAAAATATTTTTTTGTTAGAAATACTCAAATTCAGCTGTGTTGGTAAGTGGTCGTGAAATATGACACAACTTTGTGCTTTTACCTTAAAACCCTTGAAGCTCCAAAAAATCTTCAAAAACTCAGGAATAGACTACAACAATAAGGCTCTGATACCATGTTATCATTCGAAGAATTCAACCACCAAGATTCGCTATATGCAAAATAACCTGTTACAAAAGAAAAGATAAGAGACAAAACTTAGAATGATCTGACATATAAAATATTCATTCAAAGGGAATAATAATTACAAAGATATCAATCCTTATAAAGGATTTCAGACACCAAAAGGTGGAGAAACCTAGGTTGCATGAATAATTAATAAAAGGATTAATTATAACATGCCTAAATTTTGGCTTAAGTAAACTAGAGATAAAAAGGTGACTTAATACTTAAATCAATAATACTTTAATTAATAAGGTAAAAAAGTTACTTAATAATTAAATCAATAATTATTTAATTTATAAGTGAAAATAAAAATGCCTGTTTACTCTAAAAAGTTCTTGCAAGGTATCAATTTTAAATTATATAAGTCATCATATATTCCCTATAGGGGTACCTGTGCCTTAGCAAGGTAACTCACTAAGTGGGTTGAATTCAAATATCACAGTGTCCCAATGTTAGTTTAGTTTTATCTTAGTAGGATGAATTAATCATTAAAGGAGAAAATTAGAAATCTACATGTACTCCTTGGGGTATTATTCATACCACTTTATGTTCTGCCAAGTACAATGCAATCTTATTTCCAAACTTATGGTATATTATTTACAAAGGCAATGAATGTTTTAGTTACATAATAGTCTCCACTTAGCTATTATTCCTCCTAGACACTTTGTCACTAGTGATAATAATTTTGTTTTATCATTTTAACTTATAATTACATCATCAAGGTTGTTATAATTTACCCATCGAGGGTGATACTAACTCTATCTTTCACAGTTCATGTTCTTATCATAATAAGATGTCTCTATATCTTTAGATATACCATTGTACCTACCTCACGTGACAAGGTTTAAAATTATAAGTAAAACTTGATCATCAATATAATAAGACTTAAATGCCACAATTTCCCATTCCACACTTTGATATTCATTTATGATTCCTATATTAAATGTTCCCTTTCCCACCCTCCATAGGATGTCTTAGAACTAGCCAAGAATTCTCATAGGCTTAAAATCTATTTAAGAAATTCAAAATAAAAACATTCAACTAAGATTCCTTCTTAGTTATGGTCATCCAATATTGTAAGACTATATATTTTATCTACAGTCAAGTGGGCTCTATAGGTCCAGTGTTTTAACCTATTTTCTCTGATACCTATGTAACAACCACACTTGGTTTCTATTAATGTTTATTTTGAAACATCATTCATTAACTTATTCAACCAATCATCTTCCACTTAATTTAGAAGTGGTTTTTCTTAATCTCCTCCACTCACTATGGTGGAAACAACTCTATTTGGCACTTTAAGCCTTCTCATGATGGCATTTAACTTCCATATATAGCATCATCCTAGACCTGACCCTAAGCCTCAAGGGATCATTCCTCACGACCCTACCTAGGTATCCTCTTATGGGAAGTTAGAGGCTTAAGATTTTTCTCTTAGAGGGAGATCATTCTCTCATCTTGACAACATCTCTGATCTCTTTAATCATGTCTATTACTTAAAAGATTCTATGAACTTGGTCCAATCCCATAAAAGATAGCAATCTCCATTAGGTGATAGTTTCATACCTATCATTATCAATAATTAATTTTCCAACTTCATGCATACGCATAAAGGTAATATAAAATAACACACACATAGTGATTACCTTGAGCTTACATCTCATGTACAACGAACTAACTCATACATATCATAAGTACACAAGCTGAATAGCTTGTCATGCATCAAACACATAGAAATTAGGTCTGACATACATCACAACAACAAGAATTATTGACTCGTAAATGAATCACAAGTCAATAGTTATTGGGTCATATAAGCATCATGAGTAGCATAGTGAATATTTCTTCTAGGCATTACAAAGAATATGATAATTGGCTCATAATCAATGGCTAACATCCCTTGTCCATAGTGCATACTAGAGAAAATAAATATTGGTGTATTATGCACTACACTGTGGGTCATATTCCTTTCCTTGGTCTTTTGTACTAGTAAATGCTTGGCAAGAGGATTTTTTGCATCCCATACAACACCAAGGTTCCATGCTAAACCCAATAGGATCAAGTATACAATTCACACAATAAAACTATACCCAAAATCATACTATGAGGTTGATCAAATAATCACCTATCTATTCCTTGTTATTAATTCTCTTCCCTGAAGTCTATTACATGGCTACAAAACAAAAGGGACATCCATTTTTGGCATGCTATTGGCCCAATGCTCTTGGAAGAATCTTTCCTTCTGTCTATGTGGTACAACTAGTAGTCATGCGACATCATATGCTGCTTGACTATTGTCAATCTCGAGCATGAATAAGATCATCTCTAGATCGGCCATAGGATTTCCATTGGTGCTCACCTCAGATGGAGAAGGATAGCCTATGCAATGAGGTATACAACCTCTACCCATGACCTCATAGGGCCCTTACCCCATCTATAACTGTAAATGCCATCTCTTGTACCATGCTTAGCATTATAACATGAAGAGAGGTTCCTAATTCAGAATAAATAGATCACATTTGATCGATCTAGGGGTACATACTTAAATTCTTATTAGGATGGGTTCAAATTTCTAAAATACATAACAATTAAAGAAATCTAAAAAATTATGGCCTCAAAGCAACATTTACCCTATGTAGATACTGACTATAAGGTAGTCAACCCAAATTATTTTCTTTAGCTTTCTATTCAAGAACATTATGTATTAAATATAATGAAATAGGCTCTATTAAATCTTTTATAACCATTTATAACTTGTTTTAGCCTCAAATAAAGCCTACTAGAGAGGAAAGGTTAAACTAGGAATAACCCCAGTCCTTAGAGTAATTCCCCCTAAACCCTCCCCTACAGACTTGAGGTCACAAGGGCATCCTTCTCCCAAGTTCCACCTACGTATAAAATATCTTACTCCAATACCCAATTAAAAGTTTTAAAATTATATTGGCAAATCTTATTGTTAAACTAAAAAAAAGAATAAAAAGGCATGAAGGAACTTAATTCACTATTGACATTGAAATAGAATTTCTGAAACTATCCATAATTATAGGTATCTTGATGTCTCCTAAGTCTTATAAATAGATTCATCCTCACCTTATCCATGATTCTTGCATGAGCTTACCATCATCCAACACAACTATAGTACCATTTCTTAGTTCTCATGGTAGTTTTCTTATCAATATGATGGTACTTAAGAGGTCATTGAATATCATGTAGTTGTAACATCAAAATGATGTAAAAATAATTTAAGAATCCTTGATATAGGTACAAGTGACATCGCACCACACTCTAGCTCTAAAGATCTAGTATCACAATCAATGTTTAAGTCATACTTGAGATAAGTGCGCAACATAATATCATTTATACCATTGTATGAAGATGTATACCTAGTATTCTTAATAATGATATTCTTGACATTTTGATTCCATTTACCTTATAGTGGAATCCAATATTCTTTTATTTTCTAGTTTAGGTTCACTAAATAATACTTGCATTCACTGCTTCGGATTTAATTATTATATTTATAGTCGCCAATAATATATTAGGATAGGTGGTATTAGATTAATCCAAATAGTTTATTTCTTAACCAAATATAAAGAATGTTTCCAAATTAAAAGCAAGTGTCTTCCAAGCATTACACAATCATACTACTATTTAGTACAACCTATAATACCCCCCTTTAAATAAACTAAAAGATTCAGGTAAAGGTTTTCGTATGTAAGGGTTCACTATTTTACCATCATTTAAAGATTTTACCATGATATCAATAGACTATCAAGGTTATAAATTTGCAACATTCCATATCAAGCATTTCCCTAGGTTGACCCATTAAGAAATTTTTAGGGATAAGGTTTTTCTATAAGAAAACCAATGTTAGGGTTATGGCTTGTTAGAGTGAAGAAGTATTGTAACATTTGTAGCGGTATTGAGCTTCAAGGGATCACGGGTTGTAATAAGTTGAAATTATTGACTAATAATATTGGACTCTCTATTTCGTGGACGTAGCCCAAGATTGGGTGAACTGTGTTTAATCTATGTCTTCTTGTTCTACTTATGTGAGCTTTATTCCTTTTGTATTATTGGTTATATATTCATGTAACTGTTAGATTTATGTCTTCTAATCCTAACAAGTGGTATCTAAGTAGGTTGTTTTTAGTTATCCTATGCAGGATGGTCTCATGATTGAGTGGGAGTCTAATGGTTGAGTGCGAGTAATTGCAGAAGAGGGTAAGTTGAAGGTTGAGAATTTTAATGCGCGTAACTTTCAGTTATGAAAATGAAGATGGAGGACTATCTCTATCAGAATGATATATGGCCGTCATAAGGAGGAATAAGTAAGAAACTCACAACTATGTCTCAGGAGGATTGGGATATTTTGGATAGAAAGGCACTTGGAAGTATTCATTTATGTCTGGAACAATCGGTGGCATTTAATATAACAAAAGCAAAGACCATTGAAGAGTAGATGGAAACCCTAGTGAAATTATATAAAAATCCTTATGCTTTAAATAAGGTATTTCTTATGAAGCATTTATTTAATATCAAAATGGTATAAGGTGGATTAGTTGTTGATCATTTATATGAGTTTAGTATAGTTACTAATCAATTATCTTATGTTAATGTCAACTTTTATGAACAAATTAGGGCTCTTTTAATTCTATATTCTTTGCCTGAAAGCTAGAATGGCTTGGTAATGGATGTCAATAACTCTGTTTCTAGTTCAAATACCCTAAAATTTGATAATGTTGTTGGTGTTATTCTGAGTGAAGAAATTCATAGGAAAAGCTTAGGTGGATCCACATAAGGTAGTGTTTTGAATGTATATAGTAGATGAAGATAAAATGAGAGGAAACAATTCTAGAAGTTGTGGGAAATCACAAGGAAAATCAATGGGAAAGGGGTCTAAATCCACAGGACCAAATGATTGTTGGTACTGTGGTAAACTAGGTCATAGGAAGAATAATTGTTGGTCTCATAAGAATAAAGAAGGAGACAAACAAAAAGGTTATAAGGAGGAAAATGTGATAAGTAATAAATCTAAAGAGGATATTTTTCTTCTTTCCCTAGAAAATGATGATGATTCATGGGTTCTAGATTCAAAGGCCTCATTTCATGCTACACCCCATAGAAGTTATTTTCTTTATTAAGTCCAAGGGGATTTTGGGCTAGTTTATTTGGGATATAATGAACCCTGTCAGATTGTTGGGAAGGGAAGAATTAAGATTAAGTTTTAGAATGAGAATCATTGGCTACTACAAGAGGTAAGGCACATTCCAAGGATGAGAAGGAATTTAATTTTAGCAAGATAGCTAGGTGACGAAGGTTGCATAGTTACTTTAAATGATAAAAATTGGAAGGTTTAAAAAGGTTCCTGAGTAGTATAAAAATGTTTAAAAGTAGGCACACTATATGTTTGTACAGGACATATTGTTCCTTCTACTTTATTTTTTAGAGAGAACAATCAATATTCAGGAATAGTTCCTATAGTTGAGCAAGTAGAACATGAAATATTTTTGGTGGATTCTGAAATATCACTATGGAAGAACAAAATTTGGCACATGAGTGAAAAATGTATGAAATTAATTCATTCAAAGAAAGTCTTACTAGGTCTAAAATATGTCAATATCGATTTTTGTAAAAGTTGTGTGTACGGAAAACAAAAGAGAGTTAGTTTTATGAAGGGTGAGAAGGAAAAGAAAGATGAGAAATTGGAGCTTGTGCATACATTTGCATGGGTACTAGCTTAGGCATTCTCCCTTGGTATCTCTCTATATTATGTTACATCCATTGATGATGCAAATAGGAAAGTATGAATTTATGTCCTCAGGCAGAAAGATGATGTATTTGAAGCTTTTAAAAAATGGAAAAGCTTAGTTGAGAATGTGACTAGTAAAAGAATAAAATGTCTTATATCTAATAATGGTGGTAAGTATTGTAGAAAATAATTTGAATATTATTGTTCCCCTAATGGTATTTGTAGGCAGAAAACAATTCCAAGGACTCCATAATAAAATGGAGTGGTTGAACGCATGAATAGGACAATAGTGGAGCATGCAAGGACTATGAAGTTGCATACTAGGCTGCCCTTAAATAGGTGGGAAGAGGATACAAACAATCTTGTTTATTTAATTAATAGAGGCCCCCCTACTCCTTTGGGTTGTGGTATTCTAGAGGAAGCATGGACAGGTAAGAAGGTGAATCAGAGAAATGTGTATTTGTTTGATATGGCAGTGACTAATTTTTATATAGACAAGGATTTTAGGAATCATAAAATTGTGAGAAGCAGGGATGTCATATTGAATGAGAAAGTATTCTACAAATATCAATTATGGAAGAATGAGGAGAAAGAAAATGATTATGTAGTACTGGATTATACTCCTAAAGATGATGTTCCAGTGGTTCTTCATGATCCGCATCAACAGAAACAAAAAATAACACAAACTTCAGTGAATGTTAGATGATCTTAAAGGATCAGTAGACCTCCTCATAGAATCTCTCCCTCTTTGTATTCTATTTTATTAACTGGTGCTAGCGAACCATAAATTTATGATGAAGCTATGTAGTAGGATACCAATGTTCAATTAGAGGATGGAATGACAAAAGAAATGGACTCCTTGCTGAAAAGTCAAACTTGGGAATTATGCTACTTGCCTACAAGTAGAAGGGATTTACAAAAAAAATGGTTTTACAGGTTAAATGAGGAAGATGGATGTAAGAAATGATTCAAAGATAGGTTAGTTGTAAATGGATTTGCACTGAAAAAGGCATTATTTTTTCTAAACCATTTCCTCTATTTGTTAAGATGAATTCTATTCGTATAGTTTTAAGTATTGTGGTTGTTAAAGATTTGCATTTGGAACAGCTAGATGTGAAAACTACCTTTTTCAATGATAATTTGGAGGAGGAGATATATATGGAACAAACCCAAGGATATGAGGTCATAGGTAATGAGAAGTTAGTGTGTAGATTCAAATAAGTACATATGTATTGAAACAAGAACCTCATTAATGGTACTTAAAATTTGATAATTTTATGACTAAGCACAGCTTAAGTGTAATTCTGACCATTGTGTTAACTCTAAGAGGTTGGATAATGATAAATACATAATTTTATGTTTATATGTTTATGACATGCTTGTAACTAGGTCTAACATGGATAACATAAGAGAGTTAAAAGTATATTTAGCAAACTAATTTTCTATGAAGGATTTGGGGGCAACAAAAAAATCCTTGGTATGAAAATTTCCAGAGATAGGTGAACACAAAATTCACTCTATCTCAAGTTGATTATGTTGAAAAGGTGTTGCAAAGATTCCCTAAGAAGAATGCAAAATCTGTTAGCACACCTTTGCCTAGTCATTTGAAATTGACTAAGGAGATGTGTCTAATGACACAAGAGGAGGAGGAAAAAATATCCAAGGTACTATATTCCGTAGCTATAGGTAGATTAGTGTATGCCATGGTACCCACTAGACCCAATGTTGCACATGTGGTAGGAGTTTTTAGTAGGTATATGAGTCATCCCAGAGTTGAGCATTGGAATACAGTCAAATGGATATGTTGGCTTAGATTTTGTAGGAGACATTGATAATAAATGGAGCTCAATAGGATATGCCTACATTATCAATGAGATAGCGATGATTTGGATCTCTAGGTTACAAAAGGTTGTTTCTTTATCCACCACATAGGGAGAGTATGTAGCTACAACAGAGACGAGAAGGGAGATGATATGGATGAAATATTTCATGGGAAAATTGGAAAAAATACAGGTTAAGAATTATTTTTTATGGATAGCCAGAGTGCTATTCATCTTTCAAATAATTGCACCTTGCATTCAAAGACAAAATGATTAAAGTTGAGGTATCACTTCATTTGGTCAATAGTGGATGATGAACAATTAAGGATGGGAAAGATACATACAGACATGAAAATCTAGTGGATATGTTTTCAATGGTTGTGGAAAGGGAGAAGTTGAACTCCACTTTAGCTTCAGTTCATCTTCATGACTAAAGCAATAAACTAGAATAGTAGAGTCAGGGTGTTTCTTTCCAATGGGAGCTACTGGAGTAAAGGTATTGCTACTAGATTAGTCTCCAAGTAGTAGATTATTTAGTGTGGATCCTGATCAGTCTCTAAGTGGCATATTGTTGGTTTGTGGTGACTGATTAGGAAAGTACTCTACACTTTTCTGCAATTTGTGGGGTTTGGGGAAATGGCCCAAAAATAATTTGGTTAACTTGGCAAGCATTTTTTAGGTTCACTCGTCAAGCCTTTCCCTAGATTGACCAGTCAAGAAAGTTTTAGGGTTAGGGTTTTTCAATAAGAAAAATGATACTAGGGTTATGGCTTGTTAGATTGAAGAAGTATTGTAGCATTTGTGGTGGTATTGAGCTATAAGGAATCACAAGTTGTAATGAATTGAAATTACTGAATAAAAATATTGGACTCTCTATTTGTTAGATGCAACCCAAGATTGGGTGAATGATGTTAAGTAGATTTCTTTTTGTTCTACTTATGCATGATTTATTCCTTTTCATTATTGGTTATATTTGCATGTAACTATTATCTTTTTGTCTTCTAATCCTAATATTTTTTGGTGTAATTTCATGGGCTAGTATGCTTTTCATTTAAGAAAAAAAAAACTTTGTAGTGACACTAAAAATGGAGGGAAATGCCAGTCCTAACAAATTGTGTATGATAGGATTAGGAAAAATAATTAAATCACACCATCCATAGAATATAAACACAGAGCAATAGTTCAATAATGCAATTGATCAAATGACACCATCCACCTCTAACAAGAAGACACTACAACACTATACAAAATTGTTTTGCACCCATATTTAAACATCATGATATAATATTGGAGAGGAAAAGATTCAAGCTACTAACCAAAAGAAGTTTCATGCCATTGTCAAAAACATATCGTGTCATGTTTCCCTTTAGTAAATTCAAACTACCTACAATTGTGTCCTCCTTAGGCATCATGGCTTCGTTCGATCAAGGAAGATTCCCTGGACAAACTCTCCATATCTGGTTTGTAAATACCTTCATAGTGGGGAATGGTTTATGGTTTTTATTAGCCAAGAGATGCATAAAATCATCCTCTCAACCTTTTGAACATGGAAAGCCAACATCAAGTAGACACCTCTACCTTTGGCATATCATTTGCAAAATACAAAAGAAAAAACAAGAATAAAAATTGATGCCTCAAGAGATGTAATCTCGGGAAAGGAAAGGATTTGTAGATTATGAAATTCATGAAATGGACTGAGACACTTTCACCCAAATTGCAATTACAGAAAAAAAATTCAAATTCTTTGCTAGTGTCCTCTCGAATTAGGCCAGAATGGGAGCTTTTAGAGTGGAGTATGGACACAAATCACAACATAATGGTAAGAAGTTTCTGTCAGATATTATTGATGGAATGACGTTGGTATTTCTCAAAATCCTCAAGGGATGTGATAAAATGGGAGTTTTAAAATAGGGTGCATCTTCTCAAGCAGGGCACATGATCTATTTGATAGGATGCCTTGATCAAATATTGCCTCATGGAATGATTTTATTATAGAATATGAAAAAAATGACTTTGTTGTGAGGGCTTAGAAACTTTGAATCCATGTGATTGTTAGGTCTAAAGCTTCAACAAAAAACCTCCCCGCTTAAACTAAATGAAAGCTTTTAATATATTATGGACATCTCCCAATCTTTCTCTACTCCCAAGCATACATAGGAAGGAAAATAAAATATGAGTTTTTGTTTTGTGCGTTTACATCTGTCTAATGATGTACCTTGAATTCTTCTAAATTATTTAATGAATAAGGGATGTAGACATATTGTTTCTTGTCAACATTCTAACCCAATGAGTGGGTCTCCATTCCTTCCATTGATGTGTGTATTGACACCGAATCTCCTGCTTTGATGGAGAATCATGCCTATTAGTGGTATTATCACTGTTGCTCCATCCACCTTAGACATTGAACATGGGGATGTAACAGTCCATTTTTCTCTCAGAGATCTTTCTTCCGTACAAGTGTCATCATCATGTACTTCTTTCTCCATTATTTCCTAGATCACTTTTATGGCCTTAGTGTCTTTATCTTTCCCTTTAAAGATATTCCTAAAGGAAGTTTTGTTCCGACATTTAACTTTTTCTTTGACAATTTTTTTTTTTTTACTAACTTGGACCATAGGGGATCTTGTACATTGAGTAATCCACCATCTTGCTACAAGACCTCTAAAGTCAGGGTGTGATATCCACATGAGTTCAAACCTAAAGGGAAAGGGTCCTTTTTCTAGCTGTTAGACCAGTCAACAAGGATAGTGTTATGATCACAATTCTTCTTGGGCTAAGATAAGAGGGACATTTATCAATGTTAGTCCAATTAGGGGAAAGTACGAATCAATTCTGCCTTACCTGGATTAAATTTTTCCTTGTCTTCTGTTAGACCAAGTAAAAGTAGAACCCTTGAACTCAATATCAATCATCCTGAAATATGAGAGAACCCCAGACAAGTCAAGCATACTTCAACTAAAATCCTTCATTCCCTCATATTTCTCCACCTTTCATTCCTCTTCCTCTGAATGGTAACAAAAATAGAATCCCACAATTCTTTCCTAGAAGATTTGATATTAGGTACATACACATTAATCAGGTTCCAATGGTTGTTAGCACTATGAGTTTTGAAAGAGGTCATCAAGCTAGTTCTTGAAGAATGAATCAAGGTACCAAAAACTTTGTTAGGGTTCCAAAGGGTGGCCCAGCCCCCAAGGCACCATCACTAGAAACCCATTAAGTACTAGGCCATATATTATTGACAATATTTCAAAACCTTCCTTTTTCATTTTTGCTTCTTGAAAAATTAGGATATAAACTTTGTTATGGAAGATATCGATTTTTATTTCATACAGTTTCTAAAATTTGAAGGAAATATTGAGAAACATTTAAGATGAGAGTTTTTTTTATTATAAAATGAACAGATTTGATGGATGTAAAATTTTGTTTGCAAAAAGTAGACCATAAAAAAGAAAGACATGACAGAAACCAGAAACCAGGAAAATAGATGGATTTGAATAAAAGCAGGCCGAACACCATGAAAAAAATAGATGCAAAACATTTTTTTGTTTCTACAAGCCACGTCACCTGCCACATATCTGAAATCGATGACCACAGAAATTATGGTTTTGATATCTGGCAATGTGTTGGAGAACATATATGACACATGGCTTGCATGCAAAAGAGAAACGCTTCTTTCGGTGCGTTAAGAACATATATTTTCTTTCCTTCCTTCCCAAACATGAAATCATTAGTAGATACATATATGTCTTGAGAAAGCAAGGAGATGAAGAGTTCAGGAGTATTTTCTTTTGTTCAAGGAGCCACAACAGCATTTGAATGAATTTTGTCAGAGAACCATTGGAATGTCAATCTCCTTCTCTCTAATGGTTTTATTTCAATCGTTCTCTTTCCTGCTTTGGGCATTTTTTCCATTTTTCTTCTCTGTGAAGCTGTTAAATGCTGCAGGAGAAGCTACAGGTGTTGGGCATAGGAATAATGTTTACGTATTGTTTTTGGGGGTGTTTTAATGTTTTGTTATTATTAAATTTTAGGGCATATTTTAATGTTTTATTATCACTTTAGTAAAGGATTAAATAAAACCTTTACGGGTCTGGTGGTTGCCAAAAATAGTTTTTAACTGTTTACCTTTGTTTATATATTCTCTCCAAAACCTCTGGGAGAATAGATATATTTTTTTTATTTTCTTTTTAGTGGGAAGAAGACCCAGAATATGGAGTGATATTGTGAAGTTATTTGTATAGTGCTTTGAATATATGAAATAAATAACATTGTGGGGGTTTTCTGTTACTTTAGTTTATTTTCTATTTAATTCCAGCGTGCCTCAAAGATGCATATCACATTTATTGGTTTCTTTTAAATAAATAGTTGTGGCATTTATTTTGTGTGTAGAAGTCATTGCTGCAGGACTCACAAAAAAAAAACCTCTGGAAGTCAATTTGGGAAGAAATGCCTCTTGCTCATGTGAACACCATGTGAAGTGGCCTGAACATGGTGGAGAGTGGGTAGGAGGAATGTACAATATTTTCTTCATGGCCATTTGCAGGAATTGGCTACAGGTTGAAGAAACACGTGTGTGGTAAGCCAACATCTCTATGTGCTTGCCGTATGAATGGATTCAAACTGTAAGGTGCTGTTCGTGTTTGAAGTTTTTGTCATTCTGATGACATTACTGTAGATTTCTCCAGTTTCTTCTTTCCATCTCATAGTGAGGCTGTTATAGACTTTATTCTTGTTTACTCATCATTAAACAAAGAAGAAACAGAGCCCAGGTAACACGCAGACAACAAGAAACCAGCAACATCTAAGATTGGAGTTATTCATATTAGATTTTAAATATATTTATTTAGATTCCACATGTATTTTAAGACTTATTTGTGTAATTATAAACTTATTTCATATGTTGCAATGTGTTGAATTAAAATATTTCATTTTTCCTTGTAATAAAATATGTTGTTCACTTTTATTATAAAGTACATATTAATGTTACAAAACAAATGTTAGTATTAATAAATAAATAAACCAAATTTCTCGCCAAATAAAGAATCCTAAAAGAATAATAATAGTAAAAATATTAATTACTATAATTATCTGCAATGGCTGAGACTGGTACAACAATGAATTAAGATGAATGGAACAGCAATGATTGACTGCATCCAAACTCTACAACCAAATGAGATTCTCAAATTCCCAATCAAAATCACAATTGCTCAAATCAAAATATTTGAGAGCTGCCCCTATTTCTTCTGCATCAAAACAATCGATGAAATCAGACGTGGTTATTTCTTCAACCTCCTCTCTTTCACATTTCTCCTCCAATTTCTCAACTCCATTTATGACATCTTTCCAACCAATCCATGGATTACTCTGAGATGCTCCAAATGGGTTGATCTGAGTTGAATGGTGGAGGCCATTTCCAAAACACACATCTTCAGCTTGACTCTTTTTCTTAGTGGTGTTGAAGATGTTGTTATACCTACGAGCACCCACTGTGAATCCTTTTTTACACCTCTTGCAATGAAAGCGTGGCTGAATAGATCTGCAGTGCTGTGAATGGATGTTACTTAGATATTGGAATGCACATTTTTCAGCAGATTTACAGAAAGCGCAGAGAGGGGGTTTGGATGCTCTGAAAAAATCAGCAATACACTTCTTTACTTCTTCTGGCAAATAAGAAGCGGGAACATCCAAACTTCTTCTAATAACATCCAAACCATCTTCGCAGCTCAATTGTTGGGCTTTGATTGTCTGAAGCAAACTAGGCAATTTATCCATCGTTAAGCTGAATGAATGTTACTGTAAAATCCAAAAATGATGGATTCTTAATGGTTTATATGCATGACTGAATTCTTTTTTCGTCTAAGGTTTATTTTACGTTTAATCTAGGATTTATGTTATGTGCGCAAGGAGATGATTTTTTTTTTTGCTTTATTTGTTAACGGTTTCGAACGATTAACTCAATATTCCACCGTAGCTATAAAAACATACATATTAAGTAATATTAAATCTTTTACTTGCTGCATGATGGAAACAGTTACAAACATACGGAGTAAAATATGAACTTTTTATAATTAGAGGTCCTTTTTAATATTACCAATGGCTTTTCAAATGCATTTACTTTTAATTTTTTATGTAATAGGTTTTATTTCTTAATTTTCAAGTGCTCCATTTTTTTATATTACTTTTTAATCGGTTCTTGATTTTTTAATTTTATTTTTAGATCTATATATTATATTTTACTATTAATTTTTAGTATTCTTTTAAGTTTTTATATATAGTAAACAATTTTGTAGATATATATAATTTTTTAAATTTCATATATAAAAATTTAAATATAATATAATATAATATAATATAGACATAAATAAAGATAAATTAATATTATATATTAAAATATTTAATATTATTTTTAATAAAAAAAATTTGTAATGTTCTTTTGTATTTCAATTTTTTTTTAAAGGTTTGATACTAGATAAATAAAATAATTTTCAATATAATTTCAAATTAAAAAAGAATAATGTGAATAAAATAATTCTAAATTAAGATAAAATAACTATTAGTAATAAATTAATTATAAAAAATAAACTAATATTTATAGTAAAATGAGGTAATTTTGAACAAATAAAATAACTCTTACGTAATAATCTAATTGTAACATGTAAATTGTTTTTTAAAATAAAAAGGAATAATTTCAGAACAAATAAAACAACATCAAGTAGTAATAACACATACTCCATGTCTTCTACATTGAGTTAAAATGTATTTCATTATGTTTTCAAAATAATTTTCCTTGAATGACGACATAGGCTTATTTCAAGTTTTCTATGTTGACTTAAAATGTATATTTTAGTGTAGGTTTAAAAACATGTCTTGTCCAACATGTTTATTTTTCTTTCTTTAAAAGCTGATTTTTTTATTACTATGGTGAGATAGAATAATTACATGACTTCAATATCTTGACTTAAATTGCAAATTTACATATTCAAATATTATATTTATGAAAATACTTTTTTTTTAAAAATCTTGAAAGGCATTTTGTTGTAAAGGGTGATTGAGATTTATAAGTTCTATGTTAAACTACACATTGTGCTTTCCAACTTACGGAATGTATTTCATGGTTGGTAATAAGATATACTTTTTCTTCTCATTTGATGTTATGCCAAATCAAAGGTTCGATATCACAACCTAAACTTTTTAATGTAAAAGTAGCATGTGCACCTCAATAGGATTTGTTTGTAAATATGGAAATATCACAACTAAAATCTCTTTAGGTAAAAGAGGCATGTTCATCTTGACATTGGTAAGATGTACTTTTTCTTCTCACTTGATATCTTAAATTAAATGTTAGATAT
>MU225258.1:416096-430650 GCA_018584345.1 Thuja plicata | reverse complement strand
TGGATTGTATTGTCATTGATGTACACTTGATATAATCTAATCGGTTATAATCAAAGTGTCAAAGACTTCAGAGAATCAGAGAGATAAAGATTATGCTTTTAATAATGCATAAAAGACAGTCATTCACTATGTGACTTCAAACACCAACGACTTGTGGAACTTGAAGGACATAGATCACCGAAAGTCAAGTGACAGTGATGCTCAAGAAAGAACACCAACAAGCATTACCGATGGGAAGAATCAAAAGCATACCCGACAGCCAGAATCATAGTTAAAACAAATGGAGAAGCCCAAGGAGAATTAGAGTGTTTGCCAAAGCTATCAAAGTGTCAAAACACTGAAATTAACTTGACTTCAGAAATGAAAAAATATCTAGCTAGAAGAGCTAAATATGGACTTAACTCGTAGTTATCATTGTTTTCATTGACAAGATAAAGATAGAGATGAGTAAAGGATTTAAATATGTTTTGTCTAGTTGGGAAAATGATCTTTGCAAGATAAAATAGGAGTTTTTCTTTAAATTAGATTGGCTAAGATTGCAGATCACGCCAAGATCAAAAAAATTAAGAACCTAATAATGGTGATATCATGTCTATAAAGAGACAACTTAATTCATTTTGAATGAAGGGGATTGAATGAAATAGAGGATGCTGAAGAGAAACTGATGAAGAGAAACTTCATATAGTCCTAATCAATCAAGCTGAGGAAAGAGCTAAAGTTTTCTGCGAACACTGAGAAACAAAGAATCACATCAACGAGAAGAAAAAAAGTGGAGCACAAGTATTAAAAGGGATATATTGATCAGATTAGGTTTATAAGCTTACAATAGATCTAAAAATATGCAAGTATAAGTTGTATATGTGAACATATCATACTATTTCAGTTTAACCATTGATTCAAAAAGTCTCTTAACTAAGAAGGATTTATAGATCCTTTCTATATTGAGATACATCCCAAGGAGTGTCAAAAAGTTTGATCATGAAGATAACATGAGATGCCAGATAACATTTGACAAACCAGGAGATTTTGGAGAAGGAAGGTAGTATAGAAATGCCCAATATCAAGTGAGAGACTAATCTTTTAAATCCTCTAACAAGGTCACACCTAACAGTGTGTTTGTAGCTTTTAATAGGGTTGGCTCTTCATCGAGTTCACTTCAGAAGAGTGAAAACATTAGGTTACTAGTCCCAAGTCATTTTTCCCTTAACCAGGTTTCCACATTAAAAATTCATGTGTCAATCTATTTATGAGTCATTACTTTAGTGTTTTGTATTACACATAGCTAATTTGGATTGATTGGGATACTCTAGATAGTCTACTATTTTTTGGTAAATTAATAGACTAATATTCGTTAAACATACATAATAACCTTTAACAAAGTATTCTAAGTTGTAGTAATTTGATAATTATATTTGAAGGCATTCATCTTATAGGATTGAAGATAACTAGAGGCTTAATATTCTGGTACTAAGTTTTTGTGTTGATTAATTAGAATATTTTTGAGGCCACTGATTCACCCCCCCCTTTCAGTTATTACTAAAAATGTGTATCTGAGCTTGTGTGCTTAGAAATGGAGTTTAACAAATCAATAAAAATATTACAAGATGAACAGATGAGATGTGCCCAAATTGAATAAAGAAAAATTTGCATCATGGCAAAGCAAAATAATATTCCACCTATCACGTATTGGAAACAATGCTACTCAATACCTTGATACTCAATATGTGTTGCCTATAGGACCTCGCACTCTTGAGAAATTAAGAGTGAATCATGAGCATAGTTTCATGATGATAGAACTTTCCTCATTAGTCTTTGATCCTGAGTTTGCAGATTTCAAAGCCTGCACCTCTGAAAAAAAAATGTGGGATAAGTTGAAGCTCGTACATGGAGAAGCTGCTAATGTACTAAGAGCCAAGGTTGAAAGCCTAAGAGGGAGGTTTGATGACCTAAGGATGAAAGAAGGAGAAAATATCACTCAGTATAGCTATAGAATCAAAGAGGTGGTCAATGCTATTTGAGGAATTGGAGCTATACTTGAACAGGAGACAGTGGTAAGTAAAATATTAAGAACCTTACTGCATGTATATTCTATTAGACTTTCTTCTATTTAATAAATGAGAACAGTTGCAAACAATACAGTTACTCTAGATAGTCTTATTGGTAGAATGATTTCATTTGAGATGGATAACTTTGATAATAGTGTCTTACCATCTATAGAATCTTCATTCAAATCTTCTTTAAAGATAAGTAAATCAAGTCATAAACATGCTATTAGAAATGATAGTGAAATTGATAATGAGGATCAAGGACTTGATAGGATTGAAGCACTAATGGGAAGAAGATTGCAAAGAGGCAAAGGTAGATACAAAGGTAAACTACCACTTGTATGTTTTAATTGTAAATAGGTAATGACATATCATATGAGAAGAAGTTTGATAGAGGTGATAGTAGAGATTACTAAAGCAACCGACAATCTGACAAAATAGATACCCGAGACTACAAGGAAAAAGTGAAGAAAGCTTGTTACCTAGCTGAGAACAGACGTGATGAAACTGACACCGAATCAGAAGAAGACATTGAGATGGTATTTTTAGCCATGAAGGATGATTCAGATGATGAAGAAGAAAGGTATGTAGAAACTGCACTCATATCTAAAGTTAGTAAGAGTGATGTCTAGATCATAGATAGTGGCTACACTCACCATATAACTAGTTATAAACAAAATTCTGAGAATTTTGAATACTATAATGGTGGTTCAGTAAAAATGAGAAATGATACACCTTGTCCAGTTGAAGGTAAAGGAACTATAATGTTGAATAACCTGATCAAATGTGAAAATGCTTACTGGGTAAAATGATTGAATTATAATCTATTAAGTATTTCACTACTGAATAATACAAGTCACCGAGTGGCATTTGAAAATAAGAATGCAAAGATCTTCATTGAATTAAGAAGTTTGATTGGAACCAGTGAGTAGAGAGAAGGTAACATTTTCTATCTTTATGACACTAACACCACTTTTTTAATGGCTAGAAATGAAGACATATGGTTTTGGCACAAAATTTTTTGTCATGTAAATTTTGAAAATGTGATAAAGATAAGCAACAAAAGGAATGTCAGAGGCTTACTGAGCATGACTAAGCCCGAGCATATCATGTGCAAGAATTATAAAAAAGGTAAGATGATAGAGTCTATTTCAAGAGTAAATCCCATACATCTAATGCAATTCTAGAATTAGTCCATATAGACCTATGTGTACCCATGAGGACAAAGATCTACTATGGAGATAGGAATTTTATTCTCTTTTTTGATGATTACTCTAGAATGATGACAATCATGTTCTTAAAAGATAAATCAGAAGAATTCAAGATGTTTAAATGGTATAAAGTTATGGTAGAAAAAAAATTTGAAAAAAAATTGAAATGCTTAAGGTCAGATAGATGAGGGGAATTTTCTTCAGATGAATTCACTAACTATTGCAATGAGAAATGAATTAAAAGATAGGTTTCTAAACTGAGAACACCACAGCAAAATGGAATTTCTAAAAGGAGAAATAGATCAATCGTTGACTATGAAAGAACATTGATGATCGAGAAGAGCATCACTCAACTTTCTGGAGGGAATCTGTCAGTACTGTTGTCTACACATTAAACATAGTACAATTGAAGAAGGACACAAAGAAGACACCCTATGAGCTTTGGTATGGTCATACACCCAATGTAAGTTACTTTAGAATCTTTGGTAGTCAATGTTAAATTTTAAAGGATGACAGAAATGGAAAAAATGACTCCAAAAGTGAAGAAGGTATCTTTCTAGGGTATTCAAACAAAAGAAAGGCTTATAAATGTCTTAACAAGTATCTAACAAGATCATTGAAAGTGCAAATGTGAAAATAGATAAATTTGTAGAAAAGAATGATAAGCAAAGAAGAAAAGAATGAGAGGAATACAATAGGTTTTTTTATACACAACCTAACACTCTACCTGACCAACAGTGTATCGCTCCTGAGAAATAGTGCATTGCACTCGAGCATCAGGCTGCAATTACCGAAAATCAGGAAAATCCTCAAGATGATGTTCTGAACAATGTAGATCAGAATGAAGGTTAAGAAGATGATCAAAATGATGAACAAAGAGATGAATGGAAACATTCCAAGTATGTCAGAAGACATCATCTACATAATCAAATCATAGGAGACAAAAACCCTGGAATGAGAAAAAGAAGTAAGTCACTGAAGACTAGATGTTTACTTTGTGATTTTGAGCCTAAATATGTTAATACTACACTTGAGAATGAAGAATGGGCCAGTTCTATGAATGAAGAAATAGAACAGATTGAGAAGAAAAGTACATGGACACTAGTACCAAGACCATATGACAAAAATGCCATCGATTCCATATGGATATTAAGAAACAAGCTGAATGAGAATGGAGAAGTCACAAGAAACAAAGAAAGGTTAGTATGCAAGGGATATACACAATAAGAAGGCATCAATTATGGAGAAACCTTTGCACCCATTTCTAGACATGAAGGAATTAGAATCATACTTTCTTATGCTGCATTTAAAGGATTCAAGGTATATCAGATAGATGTCAAATGTTCATTCCTAAATGGAATACTGGAAGAATAAGTATACATTGAACAACCAGAAGGGTTTGTTGATCTAGAGAAGAGAAACATGGTATCTAGACTACATAAAGCCCTGTATGGATTGAAACAAGCACCAAGAGCCTCGTATGAAAGACCTCACTCCTATCTCATTAGCATAAAATTTGTTAGAACAAGTGAAAATAGAAATTTGTACTTAAAAGAAGATACCAATGGTAATATTATGATTGCTGAAATTTTTGTTCATGATATCATTTTTTTGGGAAATGAATTGTTATGTAAATCCTATGCTAATGAAATGTGAAAGGAGTTTGAAATGTCTATGTTTGGGGAGATCAAATTTTTTCTTGGTCTACATATTCTTCAACAAGATGTAAGCATATATATCACTCTGTCCAAATATATCAAGGAATTGCTAAAGATATTCAAGATGGAAGATTCAAAACTAGTTGGAACACCTATGAATACCAGATGTAATCTGAAAAAAGAAGACAAATAAAATAAGGTAAATCAAACCTTGTATCAATCAATTATTGGTAAACTAATGTATGTTGTTCATAGTAGACCAGATATAGCACATACAGTTGGAATAGTTTCAAGATTCTCTGCTAATCCCAAAGAATCACATATAACTTCTGTCATGAGAATTCTAAGATATATGAAGAAAAACAAGGACTATGGATTATGGTATAAAAGAGAAGGAAAATTTGAGTTGCAAGTCTATACAGATGCTGATTGGGCTAGAGACATTGATGACCAAAAGAGCACAACTAGAGGAGCATTCTTCATGGGTGATAGACTTGTCACATGGATCAGCAAGAAGAAAGGATGCATCTCTCAATCTACTACAGAAGCAGAGTATGTGGTTGTTGCTTGAAATTGCTCCAATATTGCATGGATAAAACTATTGCTACAAGGTATGAATATGAAGATTCTTGAACCAGTAATTATCCATTGTGATAACACCAGTGCAATTAACATTTCTAAGAATCTAGTCAGGCATACTAACACTAAGCATATTGCTATCAAGTATCACTATTTGAGATAACAAGTGCAAGAAAAGGAGGTGATACTAAAATATGTTCAATCAAAGGAAGAATTAGCTGATATATTCACCAAGCCATTACTGAAAGATACATTTGAGTACATGAGACAGAGACTAGGGGTCCAACCCTTGTCTATTGGTTGGTAAGTTAACTAGGAGGATTGCATCAACCTAAACAATATCATAATATCATTAATGTTCATGCAAAAATTGAGATGAACAACAATAGATACATCTATAAATAGGAAGGTAAAAGTATGCATCGAATACAAGAGACATTGTATTGCCGATGGATAGGGAAATTCAAGGAATATATTATATAAAGTGATGGAATAGGATATAGATGAATTTTGTTTGGCATTGTTGTCTAAGGGGGAGATTATCTCATTATCATAAGGTAGGAGACTCATTATCATAAAGGAGAGATTATCTCATTGATCTGAAAAGATTATATCATTATCCATGAAGTGAAGTTCCTGAGAATCAGAAGGAAGAGTTAATCAATATTCAAAGGGAGATAAATTGATTACATATGAAATATACATCCTAGGGAAAGAAGTAACAAATGGAGAGAGTTTATGCAAGAGAGAAATTATTGTCAAAGGAAAAAGAGATTGTCAAGAAGATGATCAGTCAAGGCATAACACATATCAGAATAGACACATTAGATGCTACATCAATCAAGGGAAGGGATTGAAGATTGAAGACAACCATTCTGCAAGAGACAAATCAAAGCTATTTTTCAGCTTACCGAAAGCCAGACATTCGTAATAGTTACATTAGGAAAGCTTGAAGAAGATGTTATATTTCATATTGTATTAGTAATAGTATAGTATGATAATGTAGTATGTTTCCTTCAATGCCAAAGGGAGAGATTGATCACAAGTAACTGATTTAATGTTTGAAGATGTTAAGCTGATCACCAAAATGTAGAAAGATAATGCAAGACATTAAATCAATTAATGGATTATATTTTCATTGATGTAAACTTGATATAATATAATCAGTTATAATAAAAGTTTCAAAGACTTTAGAGAATCAGAGAGATAAATATTATGCTTTTAGTAATGCATAAAAGACAAGCATTCACTATGTGACTTCAAAAACCGATGGCCAGTGGAACCCGACAGACAAAGATCACCAAAAGTCAAGTCAGAGTGATGCCTAAGCAAGAACATTGATGAGCATTACCGATGAGTAGAATCAAAAGCATACCCAATGACCAGAATCATAGTGAAAATTGATGAAGAAGCCCAAGGAGAACTTGAGTGTTGGCTGAAGCTATCAAAGAGTCAAAACACCAAAATTAACTTGACTTCAGAAATAACAAAATATCTAGTTGGCAGAGCTAAATATGGACATAACTGGTAGTTATCATTGTTTTCATCAACAAGATAAAGCTAGAGATGAGTAAAGGATTTAAAGTTATTTTTTCTAGTTGGAAAGAGGATCTCTGCGAGATAAAACATGAGTTTTTCTTTAAATCAGATTGGCTAAGATTGTGGATCACGCCAAGATAAAAAAAAATCAAGAACCTAATAATGGTGATTTCATGTCTATAAAGAGAAAACTTAATTCATTTTGAATAAAGGGGATTGAATGAAAAAGAGGATGTTGAAGAGAAAATTCATACAGTCCTGATCAATCAAGTTGAGGAAAGAGCTAAATTTTTCTGCGGACACCTAGCAACAGAGCATAGCATCACCGAGCAGAAAAAAAGTGGAGGAAAGGTATTAAAAGGGATATATTTATCAGATTAGTTTTATAAGCTTACAATAGATCTCAAAATCTCCAAGTATAAGTTGTATCTATGAATAGATCATATTGTTTTAGTTTAACCATTGATTCAGAAAGTCTCTTAACCGAGCAATATTTAAAGATCCTTTCTATATTGAGATACATCCCAAGGAGTATCAAAAAGTTTTATCATGAAGATAGCATGAAATGCCAGATATCATTTGACAAACCAGAAGAGTTTAGAGAAGGAAGTTAGCATACAAATGCTCGATATCAAGTGATAGACTAATATTTTAAATCCTCTAACAAGGTCACACCTAAGAGTGTTTTTGTAAAATTTAATAGGGTTGGTTGGCTCTTCACCAAGCTCACTTTAGAAGAGTGAAAAATTTTGGTTACCGTCCCCAAGTGTTTTTTCCCTTAACACGGTTTCCACATTAAAAATCCATGTGTCAATGTGTTTTTGATTAAAAAAGAAGCCAAGACAAGGGGGATGACTCAAACAGACACTACCGACATGAGATGTACAGACTACCAGCAGATTACCAAGACATCACAGAGGCCAACACACCCTCAGCCAATAACCCTTTTAAAAATCAAAAACCAAAAATTAAAACTGACAGGCCCCAACTCCAACATGGAGTTGGTAACCAGCTTGCAATCCCTAACAGACCTTAGCTTCACCTTGAAGATGGTAACCAGTCTGTGAAAGTAAGTATCCAAGTAATTACGATTAATAGTAAAGAAGGAATTAAAACTAAACTAGTAGATAAAGTTCAGCAGAACCATGATAAGGCCCTCATTGCCTAGCCAATGGAAAGCCAACAAAAAATTAAAGCATGGAAAAAAGGGAAGGCTAATTGGGGTTTTTACCAACATTGTCTAGTAGGAGCTTGAGCTAATTCTCCACTAGGAATTGGAATAGCTTCTCATCCTTGTATTCTTCCCCCTGGGTAGACGCCTTCACCATTTGTAGAAGATAGAGTGTGGTAGCCGCCGAATGCATAACCTTGACCGTGAACCCAACCATCTTGTTGAAACTTTCACCCATATTTTTGATTTCCTCCATGACCTCCTGCAAATATATCTTTGAGATTGAATCTAGGGAGGAGGTCTGAAGAGATTTAATATCCTTCTGGAGTTTGGATATTTCATTCATGGTGTTCCACATGCTCTCAGTCACCTCTTCGTTAACCTCTAGGGCCTCATTTTTTATTTTCCCATTCACCTTGGGTTCCTCAACCATCACTGGGGGGGTTCATTGACAATGGGGATGTGGGCTGTGAGTCCTCAGTCTTATCTTCAAACAACTTCTTCTTGGAGAGGTCCATGGTGGGCAAAGTGAAGCTTGCTGGAATTTGGGGAGAGTCATGGCTCTTCTCATCCCCATCTAGATCTTTTTCTCTCTCCATGATCTTGATTTTAATCCCCATTTTAGTGTTCCCACTAGTGTTAATCTTTTTTACCTCCTCCTTCTTCGACTCTTCCTCTTCCTCCTCATCTTCAATGTAACACTACCTAACCACTTTCTGTTTGAAGTGGGTTTTAGCAATTCTATGGGACCTCCTTTGGCTATCATTATCTCCCTCCTCCTCCTCAAACTTGATTGTGATTTGGGTACCCCCCGTGGACCCCGCATTTGTCTTCTTATCTTTTTTAGGGTTTTGGAGGAAGATGAGGGGTTAGAATAGGCACCTATCACCTCTTCAGGGCCCTTCACAGCCCGCATGGTAATACCCTATAAGGAGACAATTATAGGGGGACACAATGCAAGGTGGAAATTGTAAAGGTGGAGAATAAGCCCTTGATGGAGAATGCAATAGTTTTGCCTGGCTTTTAATTTTTACCTCACATCTAAAACCGTAGCTTCAAGGGAGTGAAGAAGGTAAAAGGGGAAATAGATAGTATCATTGTACCTGAGATGGTTTAACAGGGGAAAGTGGTAGTTGTAGCAAGTCTCAAAGTGGCCTTCCAGGGTAATATACTTCATGAGGATGAGGCAGAGATCATTCCATGGGCTTGGCAACTCCTCCCTTTTAAATCCTCCATGGATTGGAACTGAGACCTCTGATTTCTTGAAGAATCTCGGTTTAGTAGAATCATCGCAGCTCTTCGTAATCATTTTCCACTTCTTCCCATCTATGGAAAGCCTCATATCTTGGGCTATAACTTCTTTGTTTACCTCAAAGGTAATACCATTTATAGTAACTTTAGTCAATGTGTCAATGTGTTTATGAGTCATTACTTTGGTGTTTTGCATTACTCATAGCTAATTTGGATTGATCGGTATACTCTAGATAATTTTTCTATTTTCAGTAAATTAATAGACTGTTATTCGGTAAACATATAGAATAAGGTTTAACAAAGCATTTCGAGTTGTAGTAGTTTGATAAGTATATTTTAAGGCATTCATCTAATAGGACTAAAGATAACTAGAGGCTTAATATTGTGATACTAAGTTTTTGGGTTGATTAATTGGAATATTTTTGAGGCCACTGATTCACCCCCCGTCTCCATTATTACTATATATACAGTATTATCCAGATCAACCATAATAGTATTATCCAACATTGCTGGGATCAACAGTATTATCCAGATTAACCATAATAGTATTGAAGTTCCCATCTAGCACAGAAAGAAGAGCCCTTAGATTACTGTCAGTCACTTTCATTCCCTCATAATTGTTTTTCATCATTCTACTGAGGGTTTCTTCAATGCTTTGGATGTGGCTTTCAGTGGTACGCTGGCGGAAGTTAACCATGGTATTGATCCTTAGTTAAAGTTTCTCCAGTAATCTTTCTTCCAAATTCTCCTCCCGATCTTCCTTGGTTGTATCTTCTTTCAGAGGTTTAGCAAGCAGGATGACCAACTTATTAACCCTATCCTAGAGGTAATCATACTTTCCATTGATGTCTCTTATCTCTTATAGAATCCAGGTGTTCAACTGTAGATCCATATCAGCCCTTTCCCTAACAACTTGAATAAACCTGCAAGGATCTTGGGTTTTGTCAGTCTCATTTCCATGACTATCCCCAGTTTTTCCTTTACCTTTTTTATTTTCCTCGGACCCCATAGCCTTGTCATCTTTCGAAGTCCTTCCCACAAAAGACACAGACTCTGTGTAGTTCACCAGAACATGGGTAGTATCAGAAATACCCTTTTCTTTAGTCTTTAGACTAGGTTAACTGAGATTCTTAGCAGGGGAATGAGGTCTTTCCACCTCCACATCTGTAGGGTCATCCCTAGAATTATTTTTATCCTGGTCCTCCATTTCCATTCCTTTAGAGCTGCCTTTACTATCTTTTTCACTCTCCTCAGAGGAACCAGAAACAACCTGGTCAAGGGCCTCTGTGTCTTCCTCCATTTCCATTCCAGTTTTCTCAGAGAGGAATTTAGAGGCTTCCCCTTTTTCTTTTTTCACATCCTTTTCCTTAGCCTCTATTTCATTGTCCGTACACATGCCTTCCTCCTCCGTGAGGATCTCGATATGCTCTTCACCACCAGTATTGAATCTCCCCTTCTTCTTACTCCTAGGTGTGTTGCTCTCAGACGACAAATATCTTTTACCTTTCTTGCCTCTGTTTGAATCTTCTTCCTTTGGGTTGTCTTGCATCTTAAACTTAGCATGCTCATATATCAATAGGATAAGCCCATTGTGGAGGATAGGCAAAGAAACATTCTTTCTTTTCTCCAAAATACTATTTTCTAGAGACCTAAGAAGAAAAAAGGAAAATAGATTCTCCTATTGTAGCGGAAATGATTTATCAACATGAAATGAAAATTGTAAACCCTAGTATACTGACCCTCTAGGGTAAAATACTGCATCATAACTTTGGCAACGTTAGCCCAAAAGAGTTTCATATGGTCCAGCAGGAAGAAATCACCCGACTGTTTTACCAGAATTTTTATTTCTACCTTAGACTTAGGGTACATTTTAGCAGTGTTTTTTTCCATGAAAACCCCTCTATAGTATTTCAGACAAGACAACTTAAGACCTGTAATTTCTGAGATAAGTTCTTCGGTTACCCTAAAAGTCTTACCGCACACAGTTACCTGACCATTGTCCCAACTGTCCATAAATTCCTTGGAGATGTCCTTATCATTTCCATGGAGTCTCTCCATATACTCCGTTACCCCACCTTGCCTACATCTCTTCCAGACTTCTTTTTCTTTCCTCCATTTGTAGATCGACGGTTCTTCTCTTTTCAGCTTTCCTCCCATACTGCTAGAGAACCAGAGATCAGAATATGACAGAGCGGAAGCAAAATGTGGTTTTTGTGAATGAATGATAGTTGAATTCTGTCCATTAATAGAAATGATATCACTTCTACCATAAGTGTTATAATTAATGCACTTATTGTCGTGCATGCGAAGCTCAAAATTGAGCCAACTCTAATTACTACCCTTTCTTTTCATCATTATTGGGAATATTTCTAGGTTTGTGCTAGATTTGATCGTACTTCACCATATTAGCAATATCAATGTCTAGTCCTTGATAGCCATTCTAGACACTCACGTCATCACTAAAAGCACCCACATTAGCCAGGATGTCAACGACGCAATTAGACTCTCTGTAGGCATGACTGGCATAGGTGACTTTGAATCCATCAATCAGAGTTTTAATTTCATCAAAGATATGACTAGTATTCCACGAGGGAGAATTAATACCATTAATACAATTTATTGTATTCAATGAATCTCCTTCTAGCCACAATTTAGAGCAATTCTGCATTTTAGCAAGTTTACAAGCATTAAGGGCTGCCATGGTTTCGGCCATATGAATTGTTTGATATCCTATAGGATGAGCCAAGGCCACAATACACTTTCCTTCAGAATTTCTTGCTATGCTCCCACATCCTGCTCTGCCAGCGTTTCCTTTTGTGGCACCATCAAAATTCACTTTGAGCCATCCAGGAGGAGGAGAGCTCCAAACCGTAGAATCCCAGGGAGAAACAGGGGCTTTATATTTTGAGTTGAAATCCCAAGTCTGAAGGATCTCCTTATCATTAATCCCTTCCAAGAGCTTAGGTTTTAGCTCGATTGCAACTTTAGTGTTTTCATTAACACTGTTGATTATTTGAGATCCAATCAAGATAGGAGTAGAATTTTTTCCTTAGAATATCCTATTATTCCTTTCTTTCCAAATTATCCATATAACATGAGGCCCTATATAATCCCAAACAAGTTTTCCCAATTGGTGTTTGAAAGGAGATCTCCATTGTTCCATAAAAACTTTAATAGTACTGGGGAGCACCTAGCTAACTTTCCAGTGTTGTAACACCACCCTCCAAATATCCTTTGTGAACTGACAATGAAGTATAAGGTGAGTAGAGGTCTCAGCTTCTTGCTTGTAGAGATAGCATCTATTAGGGATAATCCATCCTCTTTTCTTCAGATTTTTAGTAGTTAGGATTTTGTCCCGAGTAAACAGCCAATAAAGGAAGTTAATTTTAGGGATCAGAGAAGTAAACCAAACCTTAGCTCCTTTATATTCCTCCTCCGTTGGGTTGATCATTAAGTAGGCAGAGGCCACATAAAAGGTACCATTAGGATTAGGGGCCCAGATTATCTCATCTTCTTTATTGGTTTTGACGAACCAGGGAGAAAGATCCAGGTTAATATTTTTCAGGATGGGGTCAATATCATTTAAGTTTAACCATTTATTTTCCCTCCAGTAGCCTACCAATTTTCTACCAAATCTGATTTTACACATGACCACAATGTTATCCATGCTAGGGTACTAGATTAGAGGTTTATCTCTAAACCAAGGGTCATCCCAAAAATTAATTTTCTTCCCGTTGCCAACTTTCCATCAGGCCCCTTTAGCAGCTAGGGGTCTAGCCTTCAAAATGCTATTCCAAATCACCGAGCCCTGAACAGTAGTGGGAGAAGAGAGGAAAGAATCAATAGAGGGTGAGTGAAAAATATATTTGGACTTAAGAATTTTATTCCAACCTTTCTCTTCTTCAAACGTTCTCCAGCATTGCTTAGCTAGGAGAGCCAAATTGATGTCCTTAATTCTTCTCATACCCAGACCACCAAGTTTGAGCAGCTTACAAAATTGTTTCCAAGCCACAAGGTGAATTCTGTCTTTAACTTCAGTTCCTGACCATAAAAATCTTTTTTGGATTTTCTCAATAGTATCTACATACTTAGAGGGAATTTTGAAAAGACTCAAGCCATAAACAGGGAGGTTTTGGAGGGAGCTCTTAAGCAACAGGACTTTTCCAGCATTGTTGAGGAGGGATCGTTTCCAACCAACAAGTTTTTAATAGAATTTATCCATAATCGCCATCCAGAAGGAATCAGGAGGTTTACTCCCCAAAGGTAGACCCAGATAGGTTGAGGGGAGAATAGCTATAGAACAGCCCAGGATGGTCGCCATTCTTCTCTGCCAATCTAGGGGAGTGTTAAAGAAGAAGAGGGAGATTTTATCCCAGTTGATTAACTGACCAGTAGCTGAAGAGTAAGAATCAAGAGCTTTCTTGATAGCTATAGCTTCTTTAATAAAGGAAGATCCCATAAGGACAGTGTCATCCATGAAATCTTCGCGAGAGCTTGGAGGGTAGGAGGACGAAGGAAGAAGGCCAAGAATCCTCCCTTCCAAAACCCCTTTAGAGAACATTCTCCCAAGGCTTTTATCCATGATAGCAAAAAGATTGGGGGGAATAGGGTCTCCTTGATGGAGGCCTCTTTATGGAAAGAAGAGATTAGAGGAAGATCCATTCACCAGCACAAAAATAGAAGGGGAACTAATGATTTGCTAAATCAAACCAATCACTTTCATAGAGAAACCAAAGGTAGATAGAACTTTGTAAAGAAATTTCCAGTCCACTTTGTGGTAAGACTTAGACAGATCCACCTTCATGAGGAAACCATTCCTTTTTGAGACCTCCAGCAAGTGAATGTTCTCATGAACTAAGATAATTGAATCCAGGATTTGCCTACCCAGAACAAAGCAATTTTTCTGGGGGGATATTAAAACTCGGAGAATTTTCAGAATACGGGTCATGAGGACTTTAGATATAATCTTATAGATGTATGAGTTAATTTTGGCCTTCTAAATCAACCACACACTTCAACATAGTCCTTCTTCACCAGGTACAGCCAAGATTGAATATGAGTTATTCATCCTGCCTGTCTGCGTGATTCGACCTGTTGCCT
>MU225258.1:389270-404185 GCA_018584345.1 Thuja plicata | reverse complement strand
GCTTCATGCATGCTCCTGCTCCATCGTGCTCTCCTTTTCCATGTCCACTTTCAAAGAAGTTCCAGAGAAACTTAACATTACGTCTAGCATGTTGCATAGCTAGCCAATTAAAGGCTTTTGCAGTTTAAATTGTCTTGTAAGATTAATTTATTGTATGCAATATTCTGATCGCATAATAATTTAACAAGTAATTAATGAGAATTTGAAAATGAATTGAAGTGCATACACTTACCTGCACAACCATCAAACCAAATCTAGTGTCATGAATATTTTATACCGCTATTCACAATATCTTCAAAATACATTGCAAAATAATGAGCCACATAGCTCCTATCATGAACCTTATCCTCTCTGATATAGAAATGAACCTCCTTGATGATAATGAATTCATTTGGATTGGTACTTTCTACCTCATCCAAATCAAATTGTGTGTGTCTATAGGTCACTTGCACAAATATTGCAACTTTCTCAAAATGATAATATTGATCTTGAAGCTCTGATTAAGGGGAGAATGTATAGTTCTAAGAGAAATCTAAAAATGAAAGAGTACAACCAGGTGGAATACAATTTTTGGAATAACAAAACTATTTAGCTTTCCATCATTCACCATGACAATGCTGGATATATGGATAAATCATAGTATGAAACCTGGTCATAAACTTAAGGTACAACAACTCACTCTCCTTCAATACAATTTTTTTGGAGTCATCTCCAGTCTTAGTTTGAAATGTCTCATATTCAAATCTCTTTCGTGAAACTGGCATTGCGACATTGATAATCTAAATTTGTAATGGAAATTTATGTCAATCTGTAGAATCACTGCATGCACTCTTTATACATTATAATTTGAACTCATATGAATCTTCTGATTTCTATCATAAAATAGACTTCACCAATTGTGTCATACTTCTAGGGATGACCATATCTAAATTAAGTACTTCCATAATTTTTTTATATGATTTCAAACATAGATGAAAATCAACATGATTTTGGTAACAACAAGTTTCACATACCTTATTTATGCATACAAAGAAAGGGTGCAACCTCTCAAATATTCTTTGACATATTTTCACATCTGAAAATTCTTTCTTGAATGCTTCAAACAATTCACTTTGTGTTGTATCTATAAAATGTTTTAGATGTGCAGTTTTCAGACCGGTCTCTTCATCTTTCATCTGTATAGTATCTCTTCTATTAGAAGAAAGATGGGTGTGAGCGGTCCAATATTCAATGAATTGTCTTTTTACATCTTTACAAATTTTCTATTTTCGAGGAAGTCTACAAATATTAACCCAAATCTTTTGAATATTTGAATCTAACATATTTCTCTGCCTAATATATCTTTGAACAGTTCTTCTAGATAATTTAAGTAAATCATAAATTGCATGTACTTGTTTTCTCTATGTCAACCTCCTACTAGATAAATTAGTCATCAATGCTCTGCGTGCAACACTTAAATTGACTCCTCGACTTGAGTTGTTAATGTCGTTCAAGGGATCTTGCAAATTTTTAACTATTATTCAATTTACAATGTATCTGAAGTTTTTCTTGTTATCAACACCTAACAACTCCAAAATAGGAGTCATTTTTTTTTTCCTGAATAACCTAGCAAATATTTGTGCTTTTCCAATCAGACTTTTATTTTGAAAATATTCATCCCAAATTTTATTTCATTGTTTTTTTATTGTGCTTTCAGGTATCAATTTGTCAGATGAAAATGGACTAAAAAATGAATCATCTTCCATCTCCATCAAATTGCCCATGTCAAAAGATATAATTCCACCAATTTGTTCCCCTACTTGAATTGGATCTTCTTGGACTTCAACAGGTTCATCTTGATTATGTTTTGTATGACCTTTCATTTTGTCATCCCTTATTTGATCATATTTTCTTGTTTTGATCCTTTTATTCCCCATTGCAGAAATTGTTCAAGTTGAGAGCTTTGATTCACTTGCATACACAAAACCATATACTCTTGATAAAAAAAAATCAAAAATAATATTGATAAGTTCATAATTTAATATTGAACAATGCTTTAACTAAAAACACAAAAAATCTCAGAAAATTCTCAAAAAACTAAAAATAAAATAAAATTGCAAATAATACAAACCTCCTTGATAATCTTAATTTATAGTTGCCCTTTAATGCACAAAATACACCTTTAAAACAATTAAAAAATGATTTTATGAAAAAAACATTTTTCTAAGTGGCAATAATTGACAATTACTTTTTTTTTTTTTGAAAAAGCATTTATATATGAGCTTTGAGGGTCATGGTCATCCACATGACCATGATTGGTCGGCCTTAGTTTTGGTCGAACTAGTTCCGGCCGAACTGGTTTTGATCGGACCTGTTTCGCTCGAAACTACTTATGTGGCATCCCATGTGGCAGCCAAACAAGCAAAAAATGGGAAAATTGGAAACATGTTACTTCTCGGGCTTAATTGTCCATCAAAACTCAATTTGTTTTAAAATCTAAAAATACCCTTTTGTAGAACTAGGAATCTAGATTATGGTCATATAATTTTTATAGTCTTTTGATTATATATAATATATTATAAGTTGAAAAAAATCCAGGTAGGTATTTGAACATTGAAGAACATGCTCATTATAAAAAAAAAATAGCAAATCAAGTCAGAAATATTTAAAACTTATATTTAAAACTAGAGGAAAGAGCCATCTTCAAGAATATATAATATGTTTTGTATTTGGTGCAGATTTTCTAGGGAAAATTAGGAGGTAGACAAAAAAACTGTTAATTTCGGGTAACTCTGACTTTGAATAGTTATAATAGATAAAATATATACCAAAAACCAATCATTGTTTTTTTTCTGCACTAGCTGTACATGTCATCTAAAACATATTCTAAAATTAGAGGAAAAAAAGATTACTTACATTTATTTTGTTGGTGGGAACTAGACCCTAGATTTTTAACATTTTTTAGCAATTAAAAAATTGACTTCAAAAATTTAAAAACTATGTCAATTCTTATTCCAAAAAAAATTTAAAAATTTTAGGTATAAACTATATCCAATTTTACACATTTCATTAATTTACATCATTTTCAAATTCTAAACACAAATGTCACTTTTATGTCATTAAAGTTTAACAATTTTGCATGTTGTGGTCCTCTTCCTTTGTAAAAGTGTGACACAGGTTTGGAGATCTGCTCACGACATTTTCCAATTTCTTCTTAATATCTAGGCTTTGTTGTTTTCTTTTCTCAGTAAGTATGGATTACAGATGGCTTAATCAGAGGATAAATCTACCTTGGAAAGACTAGGAATGACCATTTTTGGGCCCGTATTTGAGTAGGCACATGAAAGTAGCATTTAAACAATTGTCGGGTGATGTTATGGAGGCCATTAGGAGTATAATTTGTGATGGAATCCTACTTCGAGATGATCCTAGGCACATCTGTCACTTGCAGGTAGTTTCAGTCTTCCTCTCCAATTGGTATGTTCCCAGATTATAAAATATTTATGCAGATGGTGACAAAGCTCATGAAACCAGAATTTGCAACGAAGTCGGCATTACAAGTGTCACTTAATGTTTATTCCCTTTGGGGATCAAATTCCTGGCTTGGGGGTCTATTTCCACCTTCTCAGCTCGAATACAAGAAGGAATTTGTCCACCTATATGACATCATTAAACTAGCGCTAGAAGGATAGGACAAACAACATCTCAGGATGGAAATTATCAAGTTCATCAACCTCCTTCCGAATGGGGTTTTCGCAAATGTGTTCCTATTATTTGATAACCTGTCAGTGGTGTTGGCATTTGTGGAGAATACTAAAAGGTGATTCCTTCTTATATTTCCACTTGGTCTTCGTCGGGTGGGGAGATTGTCTTGCAAAGGGAAGGGTAAATTGGGAGGCTCTTAGAACATAGTTTAAATTAGTTTTTTTTTAATTCGGCAAGTCAGTGTTGTTTTTGAGGGTGCCTGCCATGCCATGGGTTATTTTGGGCATGTATTAGGTATATATGCAAGTGTTCTGGCTACCATTTTAGTCCTTTTAATTTGAAAGGTCACTGTAATATGCATAATATGCTGATAGTTTTGTACATTTTCAGCTAGTATGGGGGATTTTCTTCCTTTCTTCTTTCCCCTAGAGCTCTGTTGAAGAATTTTAAAATAAATATGTAATATATTGTAATGGCTCTGCCAATTTAGCCAAAAAAAGGAATTAAATTTTAATTACAATATATGGTATGGTATAAAAATAAATATTGATTAAGTATAATAATATAATAATAACATTGTAAAATTATAAAAATAGAGAAACAAGAATTACAGAGATAAAAAGAGACAAACAAAGAATGAGATAAACACAACAGAGATTTTATCATGGTTCACCAATAGGCTACATCCACACTGAGCAAAGGTTTCTTATTAAAGTCAAATGGAAACATTAACAATGGTTACAACAAGAAAATTTAATAATATCTTCTCAAATGAAGAGATAGAAGTATAAGAGACATCTTTGGAGGGAAATGATATATTTTTGTTGTATTTCATCTTAACAATCTCCCACCTAATGACAAACGGATGGTACCACTGATCAACCATTCCCCTGCTCGCCTTGCTGATTTATATTTTCTTTACAAGCCCAAGAGAAGTCCTAGAATTTTTTAACTTCTCTTTGGCTATAACTTTGGTGAATATGTCAGCCAGACTAGCCTTTGTTTCAATCTTAACAACCTTTATCTTTCCTTCTTTGACCATGTGTCTTACTAAGTGAGCATATATTTCAGTGTGTTTGGAGCGGCATTATGATGTGATTGTGAGCCATGAAAATGGCACTAGGACTATCACAGAATAAAACATAATCACCTTGTTGATAATTCATATCACCAAGTAGAGGATGCAACCAAATCATCCCTTGAGCACCTTTAGAAAGCGCCAAGTATTCAGCTTTAGCAAAAGAAAGATCAATAGAGTGCTGCAGCCTCGAGGCCCAACTAATGGCAGCTTTGACAAACATGAAATTATAACCAGTAGTAGACCTCCTTTTATCCAAATCTCGAGCAAGATCAAAATTTGTAAATCCTTGTAGTTGTTCATTGTTGCCACCAAAACATAAAACATATGGGTGATCCCACAAAACTGTGTCCCACTTTTTGGCCATGTTTGACACTGAAAAATAACTTCTCTTTCAGACACCTATCGTCACAAAACCATTAAGAATTTGAAGCTGATGTAAACTAGTGACTTTTAGCATTTTTTTTTCTAGTTTATAAATATATATATTTTTTAAAAAATTGAAATTTAGTTTTATCCATTTTTACTTCTCCTTCAACAATTGTTTGTGTGAAAAAGTGGCATTTTTTAGGAGTGACACTCACTTTGATCAACATAATTTTTTTTATAAAACTGATAAGAACATAATTATTTTGAATTTAGGTTTGTAACACCAATATCTAGAGAATCCATTTGGTTTCATTCAATTTGGTTGAATATTTTATAGTTTATTGCGTTATGAAGTGACATTAACTATAATTTGGATAAAGGTTCACTTGGATCACTCTAACTCTATCTCTATATATTGAAATTCATTTATTATTTTTTTGATAGAAAAGTAACATAAATACCTATTTCCTAGATATTTTTCATAATTTTTTCCCTAATTTACTATTTTTTAGAAGCGTTAAACATAGAAGTCGTTAAATGGTCAGACAACCAATGTCTAGTAAAATTTAAGAAGAAAAGTCCTAATTAACTCAATATATATAAAAATCACAATCATTGCAAAGCTTTCTCTTAGTACTATCATCATGTATCTAGGTTTGTCAAATGAGTTTATTTGATCCCACAAAAAGTTAATGTCAATGTGGTTTTTTATCATTATTTTGATGGGTGCAAAGGAGACTCAAGTATAAGTGTGAATAAGGAGTAGAGAGATTATACCAAAGACATTTTGATCCAAGAGGATTTTATGTAACCATTTTCAATTTAGTCCTTCAAATGGGGGCTCTCAAGGCGTAAATCATCATATTTTCTTAAAATTATGTAATTTCAGCAATAATCAGGATGTTCAAAAAAGTGGGACACACTATTGTTGGACACCCATAGTCTGAAGTACCTTTTAAATATCTTAGTATCCATTCAACAACTTCCCAATGAAGTTTCCCAAGATTTCTCATGAAACTACTTACTCCTCCCATCACATGGGAAATGTCGGGATGAGTGGAAACCATAGCATACATTATGCTACCAACTGTTGATTTATAAGGAATTTTGTCCATGAATTCCTTTTCCTCTTGTGTTTTTGGACACAAGAGGAAGACAACTGAAAATGTGAAGCAAAAGGGGTAGAAACTATCTTTGCATCAGTCATGCTAAATCTATCCAAAAATTTGTTAATGTAATCCTTTTGAGACAAAGTAATTTATTTCCTCTTTCTATCATGTGTGATTATCATACCAAGAATCTTCTTAGCTTCCCCTAAGTCCTTCATGACAAATTTATTTTCAAACTTTGTTTTTAGCTCACCAACAATTCAAGAACTTGTGTCGGGTACTAACATGTCATCAACATATAGAGGAAGAATAACAAATTCATCATTTGGAAGTTTCTTGTAATAAATACAAGGATCAAATTCACATCTTATGATTTTTTTATCAATCATGAAGCAATCAAATTTCAAATACAACTTTTACGGGGCTTGCTTTAGCCCATACAATATTCATCTTAACCTGTAAAAAATATGTGCTTGACCCTTTTTGATAAAACCTTGAGGCTGATCCATATACAATTCCCCATCCAAATCACCTTGTAGAAATGCAGTCTTTACATAAAGCTGCTCCAATTCAAGATCACACACAGCTACGAGTCCCAAAATAGTTTGGATGGTTGTCATTTTGACAACTGGTGAAAATATCTCAGTGAAATTGATCCCTTCTTGCTGAGCATACAACCAGTGAAAATATCTCAGTGAAATTGATCCTTTCTTGCCGAGTGTATCCTTTTACCATGTTAATCAAGCTTTATAGAATTTTGTACTGTTGCCTTCATCTTTTAGTTTATATACCCACTTTTTCTTAAGTGTTTTCTGATTTGGTGGTAGAGAGACAGAATCCCAAGTGTGATTACCTTCAAACAAATTCATTTCCTCGCTCACAATAGTCATCCATTTATCCTTATCGCTTCTTAGACAAGCAGCTTTATAAGTGGCTGGTTCAGCTTGTGCAAAGATCAACAATTAAGGCTCTGCCTTTGCATTAAATACCAATTCATACTCTGAAAAATTTGAAGGAATCTTGCATTGTCTTGTAGACCTCCTTACTAGAAACAATGTGTTTTCCTCAGTGTGCACCTTAACATCTTTGTCTGGACAATTGGCATCCTGCATGTTACAATTTGTATTGTGTCTTTGCAAATAATTATCATCCAAGTGAGAAAAGGTGTCTCCTAAATCAGGCAATTGGCTTCAAAAATTTGTATTATAATGAACTTTATTTGGCATGAATTCCTTCTTCCCTACTTTGTGTCGTGATATGCAGTCAATTTCCATCGCTGCCCCCAATTTATTCGCACATAGGGGTCTATTAACAAACACATCTCTCTGTTGCCTATGTGTGCAGGGAAAGTTGTGAATGGAGAGTGGGACCAAATAACTATTACCATAAATGGTTCTTTCCTACATGTGGGTGTGAGGAGTGGCATGCTGCGCGTGAAGAGAGATGGAATTTTGCATGAGGAGAGGACTTCTATGTGGTACATAGCATGGGAATTGGTCTCCCTAGTGAGTAAAAAACCTACACTACCCATGGGTGTTAAGGAACCTGTTGCAGTATTTAGCGTTCTTGGGTGTGGAAGCTATCCATTATGCAAGCCTATGATGGGTTGTGGGAAAGGGGAAGGAGACAACATATTTTCTCTTGAGACTTGGGTAGTGTATTGCGCAATGTTATGCATGGCAAAGACAAATTTTTCCTTGGCAGAAGCAACTTGTGAGACGGTGACTTCCTCCTTTATGGATGCCATGTGCAATGGTGAATGAATTTGATGAGGAGAGTCACAGGGGGATAAATCAGTGGTATTATGGTCACTTAAAATATCAGTATATGCAGGCTGCATATTAGAAGAGGGAAAAATAGAATCATGACCAGAATTAGAGGATTGTGATAGCAAAGGAATCAGGGCTAAAATAGAGGTGGGTTTCAAGTGCTGAGGATGTGATATGTTATAGCCTTGGGAGGAGATTTGAAGAAAATTAATGCCATTATTGGAAACATTAAACAAGGGAATATGTTCATCTTCATGTGTTTCTTTTGACAGAGCTCGAAACACCATTTCATTTAAAACCACATCTCGACTCGTTACAATTTTTTTCTCTATTGGATCCCACATACAAAAATGAAAATGATCTTCTCTGTAGCCTACAAATATACATCACTATAATTTTGAATCTATTTTACTCCTCTTTTCCTTAGGAACATGAATGAATGCTTGCCAACTAAACACCCGAATGTGAGAATAAGAAATTATCTTTCCCAACCATTCTTCTTCTGGAATGCCATAATCTAATCAAGATGATGGACTGTGATTGATTAAATGAATAGATTTATTACATACTTCCACCCAAAATTATTTTCCCAAACTAGCATTAGAAAGCATACATCTAGCTTTCTCAAGAATGGTCCAATTTAGTCTTTCCGCTGCCACATTTTCTTGTGGAGTATATGGAACAACCTTAATTCTAAAAATACCATAATCTGCACAAAAATTAAAAAAATTCAAAGAACAGAATTCACCCCCATTATCCATCTTTAGACATTTTATTTTATGACCACTTTGATTTTCAACAAGTGCTTTGAAAATTTTAAATTTTGAAAATACTTTAGATTTACGAGACATCATGTAAATCCAAACTTTTTGAGTATAGTCATCAAGAAAAGTAACAAAATAGTTTGCTCCTCCATAAGAAGCTACCTCCGTAGGTTTTAATCTATTCCAGTGTGCTAACTCCAGCGATGATGTCTTGTCATATACATTCTTCAAGAAGCTGACCCATTTTTGTTTTCCCCAAAGACAATGTTTGCAAAAATCCAAATCTATAGATTTTAAACCTAGTAGTTGATCACGGTTGAACATCACCTAAAGGCATTTCTTTCTCATATAGCCTAACCTTTGATGCCAAAGAGCTAAATTTCTTCCCACAACTGTCATAGTAGCTCTCACCTCACTATGATGCTCTAAAAGATACAAAATACAAACTCTATTGCCTTTGGAAATCACCATAGAACCTTTGGTTACCTTCCATGAATCTGTAAAGAAAAATGTATGGCAACCTTGTGTATGCAAATGACTGACATAAATCAGATTTCTTTTTAGCATTGAAATATGACAAACATATTTTAGTAGCCATTAGCCTCCTCCTTCCAATGGAAAAACAACATCACCTTTGCCAATAATTTCACAAAAAATATTATCACCCAAATAAAATTTTCCAAATTTACCTTCTTGATAATTCGTGAGAGAATCCGTACAAGAAGTGGCATTAAAGGAAGCACCGGAATCGACAACCCAATAATTTTATTTTGTGTCACTTGTAGAAAGTATTAAAATACCATCATCCTTGTCATCTGCAATGTTTTTTTCCCTGTCCAAAACCCTTTCTTGGGCCTTTTTTGTATTTGCGACAATCTTTCTTAACATGACCAACTTTACCACAAAACCAGCAACCATTTTATCTACCTATTGACTATATGACCTTATTCCAAATTGAGACCATTGAATGTTCTTGTTTCTACTTCTATTATGCCTTCTTCCCCTATTTTTGGTACTCACCATTATTAAGGCTTCACTAGTTGAAGATTCCATATTCTTCGTTCTCATGTCTTCGCTGAGAAGTGTTGCTGAAACTTCATCAAAGGATAACTTTTTTTTTCTTGATGTTGTAGTGATAACATTGGTTACAATTCCATCCCAGTTATTTGGGAGAGAGCACAACAATAAGAAAAATGTGTTCTCATCATCTTGTTTCATGCCAACTGAACCTGCTTGGCTGATCAAGGTACTGAAATCATTGAGATGATTCATCATTGACAAATCTTCCCTCATCTTCAATTTGTATAACTTCTTCATGATGAAGAATTTATTTTCTTCGTATGTCATTGCATATGTGGCTGTGAGTTTGTCCCATACAACCTTTTTCCTTTCTTAATTCGCAATATTGTACAACACATTATCATTTAAAGAGGGAAAAATTGTTTCTTTGGCTTTTTTCATCCAGGGATTCCCAATCTTTGTTACTCATTGTGCTTGGCTTCTTTTCCTTCCCTTTGATTGCAAGTGAGAGGCTTTGCTTGATCAGAAGTGATTTCATCTATATCTTCAATATTCCAAAATTCTTCCCAGAACATTTCTGCACTCTCAAATCTTCCATAACTTTCTAAGAAATTCTTTGTGTTGCTCAATCAATTATTCTAACTCGCTCTGATACCAATTCTAAAACTATAAAAACAAAGAAATGAGAATTGGAAAGATAAAAGAGACAAACAAAGAATGAGATAAACACAACACATATTTTATTGTGGTTCACCAATAGGTTACGTCCACATTGAGCAGAGGTTTCTTGTTAGTGTCAAATGAAACAATTAACAATGGTTATAGCAGTAGCAACATTTAATAATATCTTCTCAACGCTAAGAGACAGAAGTCTAAGAGACATCTTTTGAGGGAAATGAGAGATGTCCATTGGAATTCATCTCAACAAACATTTAAAGTAAAATTAGAATAAAGAAGAAGTGCAATACTTTTAGATATTTTAACTTTATAAAGTATATTCATATAGAGATGAGTATGCTAGTATCTTGAATTACATGTTTCTTCATGTTCTTAACAATCTAGATTAGGAATGTTGTTCTTCTAGTATATGACCATTTAAGATAGGGAAGATTCACTAAGTTGATAATTTTAGCAGTTACAATCACATTCAAATTCTTATACATGTATTCTAAAATATCTCCTTTTTTTTAAAATCGTAATGAAACTAGCAATGTCATGAAATGTTTGCAGTGATTAGTTTGGGGTAACGAGAGATTTAGAATTTCCTTTTCTGATACTTGTATGCAAATCGTCATGTGCTAGAAAATTCACGTCGTATATGCTCTCTCCCAATAATGAATTGTACAAATTATATAAATACATATTTCTTCACATTAAATTAAACAATAACGTTCAAGTTGAATAAATTTGTGGAGTACTATCATTTTTGTCTCTTCCAACAATTACACAAAATCATGAAGATGACCCTAGGATATGTTTTTTAATGCAATGAATAGTCTTTTAATGGTTTAATTTATTATAATTTATCAAAATTAAACACTATATCATATAACAAGAGAAATATTTAAGGTAGATCATACATACCTTGCATATGAATAAATATACAAGATTTTCCTTTCATTTCTAGCTTTTCATCCTATCTTGATAGGTCTCATACGTGATTATAATTTCTAATAAAGATGTGATGGAGAGTTTTAGACGTCGGCCATAGATATGATATCTATAGTCACGATATATGGGAGGACAACCTAGTATTGAGTAGAGGCCATTACATCTCTCTCTCTCTCTCTCTCTCTCACACATTTAATTTTCAACAAATTCTTGTCCTTTAGCTCTTAACCACTTCCGTTATTTTTTAAATTGCTCAATGACCATTTAAGCTTCTTTGACTTACTTCTTGTGCTTCAAAAACCCTACATATTGACCTTATGGATCCTACCTGAGATGTTAAGCTTCTTCAAAGGAACTTGGATTTAATACCAATTGTTATTTTTTAAAGGCACTGAGAGAGGGAATGAATCATTTCACCCACAAAACTGAAACACTTCTTCAATATCTTCCTCAACAACCAACAAGAAAAATATAATAAATTACATAGAAGCTAAGAAAATAAACCATTAATAGAAACTAAACTTAGGACACAATATTTTCTTGTGGAAACCCTTGTTAGTGGATTTATACTTTAGATCATGTTAGAGATCATGCTCACACTATTAGGAGTGACCTTGTTAAAGGATTTTACTGAAAAGCATGTTAGGGCTTCCCTTGAGATAAACCCAAGAGTAAATGATCTGATTATAACACTTCATGTCTGACATATCCACTTCATCTCTGGTCATAGGGCCACCTTAGACATCAATTCTCCTTTCTTCAAATTTACACAATCATAATTACCTATGAAATCATCACATCATACCCTAAAACTTGATTTCATCCTTATTTTATAACAACTTGTCCAAGTTGTTCTTTTCCCTAAAACATTTTACCCACCGACATGTAAAAATCAAATCTGATTGTGCCAAAGTATATTGGTCAACTTAAAATGTCAATACAAAATTAACCAAGTCATAAAAAATCATTTACAAACATTAAATTGATCGGTTAGCTAATATAACTGTTACCCAAATTTTCCCATTCTATGAAATTTGGCCATCCTCTGTGTTTTCCCGCCAAAATGGCCAAGTCCCCTTTTCAAAAAATCAAAAGAAATGTCTCATCGCGCAATCGATTTTAAAATATGTTCAAAGTTCAAGTTGCACGACTGAGCGACAAGCTACCAATCGCGCTCATCGCTCAGTCCCTACCTTTTCCCACATAGGTCTCATCCACCCCTGAGTGAGCGACAAGCTCAGCAGGAGATGTTGTCGCGCAGTCGCGCTGACATTTTTTAAAAGGATAAAGGAAAAGGCAGTGCGCGAGTTGGCGATGAGTTGTTCCGGGAGGTCATCGCGCAGTCGTGATGTCTTTAGAGATTAATGTTGCAAGTCCGCGACCGAGCAACCGAGCTGAAAGGTGATGTCGTCGCGCACTCGCAGGTGTTTTAAGAAGATATGGTGCTGGCTCATGAGTGAGCCATGAGCTTGAATGGTAATGCATCGCTCAGTCACTGCAGTTGTCGAATGAAGCAGAAAGGGGTCTGCGACTGCGTGACCAAAGAAAAATGAGCTCGTCGCCCAGTTGCCGATGTTTTTAGGACATCAGAGATCAGCTCGCGACTGAGCGATTGGTAAATGACGAGGCCTCATCGCGTAGTCGTCGAGCAATCAAATAAAAGAAGGGATGGCCCGCGACTGCGTGACCAAATGAAGAGCAGATGATGTCGCTCAGTCACCAAACAGAAAAGATAATAGAAAGATGACTCGCGACTGTGCGATTAATAAAGGATAGCTGCTCGTCGCCCAATCGCCGATGTTCCAAAGCAAAGAGAAAAGGGGTCGTGACTACGCGATTAAGAAAAGGCAAGTGCTCGTCACCCAGTCGCCAGACTTTGTAGATAAAGGAGAAATGACCCGCGACTGTGCGACCGAGTAGAATATGGAGCTCGTCGCTCACTCGCCGAGCTAGAAGGATGAACGGAGATCAGCTCGCGACTGTGCAATTATTAAAGCGATAGCTGCTCGTCGCGGGATCGCAACACATTTAAGGGCATCCTCAGTTTTATTGCGACTTGCCGATGGCCGTCCGATGCAAAGCTCAGAAGATCCAACGGCGGTCGCGTACTCTGATGATCAAAGTGCCCTACAAAGAAAGTACTCCCGATTCAGCGACAAGGGTCAGTCGGGATGTCGCTAGAAGGATTAAAGGACACATGTTGACTGTTAAGACAGGTCAAAGGGTTTGGTGCTGTGTTCTCCCAACTTGGCGACTGAGTGTGGTCACATGACCTCGAGACAGGGAGATAGCATCTGGCGATTAGGCGACAAGCCATGGCGGTTAAGGATGGCAGTTAGGCGCTGGGTCGCTAGAAGAAAGGTGGGTTAAGGAAAAGGCCTTGCGACTTCGATTTCACTCAGTCGCCTTGTCGCTGGATCTGGCTCGGGTTAAACAGAGGTAAAAGGTCCATTGTTGCCTGGTTGTGAGATTAAACCCTAGTTAAGAACTGATGCTCGCGATAAGGAGACTAGTTGTTGGTCGCGTGATCGCGAGACTTTGAATTTGAATATTTGGCGGCAGTTTTTGCACTGAGATTGCTTGGTAGCCATGGTTCCTCTATGCTCGTGTTCCAGGACTGATCAGAGAGGTTTATATTTCAGAAGGCCATGCACAGAGAGTATGTTGATCCCTGGAATAAATTTTTTCGCCGTCTGTTAAAGAAACAGAAGATTCAGATACGTGCTCAGGGAGATATAGAGTCCAATCACGAAGTTATTTCTCTCTTAGTTGTAGTTGGCAGAAAGGCATGGGCACACTTGATGGCTCATTGATGAGATTGAGCGGCGGCCGTCAAGGGTCACTTCCCGTCCTGGGGGACTGTGATCAGTTGGTGAGCATTCATGATAGAGGGTTACTTGCAGAGTATAGCTGATTCATCCAGGTTGCTTGTTCACGATGCATAATCAAGTACAGGGATGGGCGCAAGATAGAGGAAATCTAATCTGATCGATTCACCTTGATACACATTTATGGCCAGATTAGATTTTATACTAGGGTCAATTATTACATTGTAAATTTGTAACCCTGGCTAGGTTTTGGACTCCTGCCTGCGTGCATGGGAGTATAAAAAGTTTTTTGAGAGCCTTAGTACTCAGATTTTGGCATTTTGTAAAGAGAATTTGTTCTCTCTTGGAGTTATCTGTGGCATTCTTTCTGCCCTCTGGCTTTTACATTCTGTAATCTTCTCATTGACGCTTAAGACATTCTTGAAGTACATGTGATATCTGTTCTATCCCTGTCTTCACTGTCTTGATCATCTCTTATTGGATCAAAGTTTATGAATGCTGATTAATGGATATTGGGGTTCTTAGTCCCTCTCATTTTTTGTAATTCTCTGTGTTGCTGTGTTTGATCTGATTTAGATGTTTTGTGGGTATACTTCAGCCCCTAGCAGTCTTGTCTCATCCCTACACCTAATTACAGAAAAGGATGTTTGTTTGCAGGTCATAGGTTGAGTCTGTTGTTCAAA
>MU225258.1:369078-381838 GCA_018584345.1 Thuja plicata | reverse complement strand
CCAACTTTTGCACTGGTTAGTTTAGCTTTAGTTTAGTTTTCCTGTTTTCTTCCAGTTTTCTAGAGTAGTTTCCTATTTTCCAAGAAGTGCATGCGCACAGTTTGCCCTGTCAAGTTTTGTGTTCTGAGAATGACTCCATGCCCAATGGATGTATCAAGGCCACTGATCAAATGTCTAGCAGGCTAACATCCCGCAGAGGTCGCCAAAATGTTACCCAAATTTTCCCATTCTATGAAATTTGGCCATCCTCTGTGTTTTCCCGCCAAAATGGCCAAGTCCCCTTTTCAAAAAATCAAAAGAAATGTCTCATCGCGCAATCACTTTTAAAATATCTTCAAAGTTCAAGTTGCGCGACTGAGCGACGAGCTGCCAATCATGCTCATCGCTCAGTCACTACCTTTTCCCGCATAGGTCTCATCCACCCCTGAGTGACCGACGAGCTCAGCAGAAGATGGTGTCGCCCAGTCCCGCTGACATTTTTTAAAAGGATAAAGGAAAACGCAGTGCGCGAGTTGGCGATGAGTTGTTCCAGGAGGTCATCGCGCAGTCGTGATGTCTTTAGAGATTAATGTTGCAAGTCCGCGACCGAGCGAGCGAGCTGAAAGGTGATGTCGTCGCGCACTCACAGGTGTTTTAAGAAGATATGGTGCTGGCTCATGAGTGAGCGAGGAGCTCGAATGGTAATGCATCGCTTAGTCGCTGCAATTGTCGAATGAAGCAGAAAGGGGTCTGCGACTGTGTGACCAAAGAAAAATGAGCTCGTCGCCCAGTCGCCGATGTTTCTAGGACATCAGAGATCAGCTCGCGACTGAACGATTGGTAAATGATGAGGCCTCGTCGCGTAGTCGCCGAGCAATCAAATAAAAGAAGGGATGGCCCACGACTGCACGACCAAATGAAGAGCAGATGATGTCGCTCAGTCGCCGAACAGAAAAGAAAATAGAAAGATGACTCGCGACTGTGCGATTAATAAAGGATAGCTACTCATCGCCCAGTCGCCGATGTTCCAAAGCAAAGAGAAAAGGGGTCGCGACTGCGCGATTAAGAAAAGGCAAGTGCTCATCGCCCAGTCACTAGACTTTGTAGATAAAGGAGAAATGACCTGCGACTGTGCGACCGAGTAGAATATGGAGCTCGTCGCTCACTCGCTGAGCTAGAAGGATGAACGGAGATCAGCTCGTGACTGTGTGATTAATGAAGAGATAGCTGCTCGTCGCGGGATCGCGGCACATTTAAGGGCATCCTCAGTTTTATTACGACTTGGTGGTGGCCGTCCGATGCAAAGCTCAGAAGATCCAATGGCGGTTGCGTAGTCTGATGATCAAAGTGCCCTACAGAGAAAGTACTCCCGATTCAGTGACAAGGGTCAGTCAGGATGTCGCTAGAAGGATTAAAGGACACATGTTGACTGTTAAGATAGGTCAAAGGGTTTGGTGCTGTGTTCTCCCGACTTGGCGACTGAGTGTGGTCGCGTGACCTCAAGACAGGGAGATAGCATTTGGCGATCAGGAGACAAGCCATGGCGATTAAGGATGGCAGTTAGGCGCTGGGTCGCTAGAAGAAAGGTGGGTTAAGGAAAAGGCCTTGCGAATTTGATTTCACTCAGTCGCCTTGTCGTTGGATTTGGCTCAGGTTAAACAGAGGTAAAAGGTCCATTGTCGCCTGGTCATGAGATTAAACCCTGGTTAAGAACTGATGCTCGCGATAAGGAGACTAGCCATTGGTCACATGATCGTGAGACTTTGAATTTGAATATTTGGCAGCAATTTTTGCACTAATATTGCTTGGCAGCCATGGTTCCTCTGTGCTCATGTTCCAGGACTGATCAGAGAGGTTTAGATTGCACAAGGCCATGCACAGAGAGTATGTTGATCCCTGGAATAAATTTGTTCACCGTTAGTTAAAGAAACAGAAGATTCAGAGACGTGCTCAGGGAGATGCAGAGTCCAATCACAAAGTTATTGCTCTCTCAGTTGTAGTTGGCAGAAAGGCATGGTCACACTCGATGGCTCATTAATGAGATTGAGCGGTGGCCGTCAAGGGTCACTTCCCGTCCTGGGGGACTGTGATCAGTTGGGAGCATTCATGATAGAGGGTTACTTGCAGAGTATAGCTGATTCATCCAGGTTTCTTGTTCATGATGCATAATCAAGTACAGGGATGGGCGCAAGATAGAGGAAATTTGATCTGATCGATTCACCTTGATACACATTTATGGCCAGATTAGATTTTGTACTAGGGTCAATTATTACATTGTAATTCTGTAACCCTGGCTAGGTTTTGGACTCCTGCCTGCGTGCATGGGAGTATAAAAAGTTTTTTGAGAGCCTTAGTGCTCAGATTTTGGCATTTTGTAAAGAGAATTTGTTCTCTCTTGGAGTTATCTGTGGCATTCTTTCTGCCCTCTAGCTTTTACATTCTGTAATATTCTCATTAACGCTTAAGACATTCTTGAAGTACTTGTGATATATGTTCTATCCCTGTCTTCACTGTCTTGATCATCTCTTATTGGATCAAAGTTTATGAATGCTGATTAATGGATATTGGGGTTCTTAGTCCCTCTCATTTTTTGTAATTCTGCGTGTTGCTATGTTTGATCTGATTTAGATGTTTTGTGGGTATACTTCAGCCCCTAGCAGTCTTATCTCATCCCTACACCTAATTACAGAAAAGGTTGTTTGTTTGTAGGTCATAGGTTGAGTCTGTTGTTCAAACCCTCCTATGAAATACTTATGCAAGCCTATCTAGTGAGTTGTGACTTATTTGACCTGGTTTCTCCATTGATTCCATTCCTCTATACTGAGATCCAAGCCCTAATTTCGGTGCATCACCTAGTAGGTAGTTTGCTTTCAGTCTTTTCCCTTTCAAGCACTCCTTCTATCCCTTTCCCTCAAAGATTTACTTTCCTGTTAAAAAGAAAATTAAGGTGATTATCCAAGAGGAACCAGCCTAGAACCTGGAGGTCTCATCTAGGTTAGCATAAGGTCCCACAACCTTGAGATGATTCCCATGTTATACTGGATTATCAAGACCAAGAGATCTTGAGATCAGAGGCGCAAATTCAGTGTATAACAATAACTAAACTCACGCTGCCTGTCTCATGTTCTTCCTGCCAGTGTCGCTTCATTCCTCCATAACTTGGTCAATTATTCAATCTAACTAATGTGGTCGTAGATATTGCTAGATATGCCTCTGTAGATGATAAATTCATGATCATACACCTTAAATCAATCTCTAACTCCGAATCTAGTCACATGCACCTCGCATAGTGTCATATTCCTAGTTGACTGAACACTTCTAGTCATTTCTCCAATTAGGTCCTTCAACAAAATCGGTAGAATTGATCTCATTCCTCCAATAGATCACGTTGCCAAGAATAACAATGCCATAATATAATATCAAGTTCTAAAGTCAGATCACCTCAATCAAATGTCAACATGTATATCATATGATAAATAAATGTCACTTAAGCAAGGTAAAATGGATCCTTACAAAGGATGCAGGATTGACATAATGTCCTTACCCTCCAAGTCAGGAGACAAAGAATAAGAGGAGTATTATGATTCTCATAAAGTATTATCACAGTTTAAATTATACTACCATGAATGACAATGACCCCTAAGGGAGAGGCTCACAATGTCACATAGTGTGGACAAACATAATAGGATCTTAAATATTATCCAAAGCGATCATGATTGAGAATTTACTCATTGCACTAGTTTATATGAATTATGTCATGATAAATGAGTTTCTAAATTTTGTTTAACATAAATCTTTAAATTCATTAGTAAAATAGTCATGATATTGATGATATGTGAAAAAAGGAAGATTCACAAGTTTTTTTCCATGCTTCTTCTTTTGTTTGGGTCAATTAATCAACATAACATGAAGAAGGTTTAGAAAGATGCATTCTTGGTAGAAGATAGGTATATAAGTAGTGGTAGATGGTATGGGAAGTGATGTAGACAAAGGAGGAGATTGGAAACCAAGCACTTGAACAAGAAATTACTTGGTAGATTTTTCTTGAATCTCATCACTTTTTTTGCATGCACCCCAAGCAATGCGGAATCTTAGTAGTTGAAATGTTAGGAGAATCGGGTTGAAAAAATGACACACTAGGCCCTTTAAATGGTCCCATGTTAAACCTAGGAACTTTCTATTCTCCCACAAAATATGACAAAGTGTAATGACCCTTAATCATCTTTTTAAATAAAACTTAACAAAGAAGAATTATCTTTAGGAGGAGAAGGTATGTTTGTTGAAATGGTGTAGGAATGGATGAAGAATTAGATTAAGTTCATAAGAAAATTTGTAATTTATCAATAAGAAAGGTTTACATGATATTTTTATATATGAGCTTCACTTGATGATAAAGTATTGAAGGAACATCTTGCATCACATGTAGCCATGATCTTCCTAAGATAACATTATAGTTAAGAGCACTGAGCATGACATGGATAGGAGTAGGTAAAGTGGAAGACCCTATTTTAATAGGTAAAGTGATAATACCCAAGTTGTTCAAGAAACATTATCAAATCCATGGATAGGTCTACAATCATGTTGAACCAATGAAGTATAGACCTTAATTATATGAAACAAATTAATGTTACACACATTTAGACCAGATCCATTATCAATTAAAGTTTAACAAATAATATTTCCATTGATAACCTAGACAACAACCATAAGAGAATCATGTAATTTGTTTTGATAAAAATGGACAAGCCATCATTTTTATTAATAAAAACTACTTCAGTAGGGCTCCAGGGGGAAAGAAGTAGGAAGAAAACCTCCCTTCACAGCCAATATATACAAGTATACACAAGTGGTACCCTACCACCAAAAATCAGAATTTACCAAAAAGGCTTACATTCGAAGGAAGAGCAATATAGTTCCTCACCCCGGGGCAGAGACAAAGAAAACTAATAGCTTTCACCCAACCCCATCATTACAAAAAACCAAAACCATGAAGTCTACTCCAAAGAGACCTCACTGAGATCCTCGAGTATGGCCTAGGCACCTGCAACTACTAGTAGGGGAGGCTGAAGCCATGGCCTCAGATGAAACCAGAGGAATTCTTAGAACAACCTAACAGTGTGAGGAGGAGCCAAAAAAACCATCATCTTTAGCGTAGGACAAGATCACCAAACAAAAATAAAAAATGTTGAATGCGTGCACCCAGACTGAAATACGGATGATATCCACCAACGACGCCAATGTATCACTAAATCCTACACTATTCTTATGGGAGATGCCAAGCTTGAAAGCATCAAACATTTTTATGTATCTGACCTCATTATCCAAACATGATGGTGAGAAGATACCACCCACCCAAGTAGGAGATTCCCTGAGACTGAATCAGGTCACCGCATTGTGAATATCCACCAAAGATGCAAATTCCTCTCTGACCAACTTTGACACCCTGTTCATAAACTACACATAATCTTGGAACAAATCATAAACATTTGAAAGAAAATTGACAAAACTTATAAATGAAAGATGCATCTTGGGGAAGATGGAATCAACACATAGTCACGGATAATATCTATGATAGTAGATGTGAATGGGCTTGGCCGAGGCAGGGCCACTAAGCACAAAGAGGCTCCTGAAGTTAACCCTCTCAAGGGAATTTGAATTTAAGCCAGCCTGGCCACCAAATGATACCCCTCCACCTCAGCCACAGAGTACAAGGCATGTCAATTAATAATTTGGGCATGGGACTTTAGCCTCTCGTGGATGTAACTCCTTATGAACCGAGGTGACACCTTGTGAGTTGAGCAAGGAAGTGATAAGAAAATCATTCTGCCAATGAATATCCCTTGAGAGATGATCAGCACCCTTATTTTCCAACCAATCAGCCAGGCCATTTTCTTGCCTGTAACAATAGGAGACTTTGTAGTCTTCAAAGGATGGAAGGAGAGCCCAGACCTCTTTGATGATGTATTGAATCTCCCAACTAGAAGCTAACATTTTTTTGATAGAAAAAGTAGCAAGAGGGTGCTGGCCTATGGAATAGAGGACTAGTAGCACATTAACAACATATTAATGGAACTACTCTAAGCTGTAAAGCATTTTAACAGTATAATCTAAATCACTAATTCTAGTTCTGCCTCTATCAAAAACATAAATGACAGTACTACTCCAAAGGATTAAACCAGAGTAATTGCTAGCATTAGTAGCATAAAAAGTATTAGCAATAAGCCTTGTAGGGCTACACCGAAACATATAAAAACCAAAATTAACCCTAATCACAAAACAAGGGATCCGAGGGTCAAGCCTAGCCAAAATTACCCAAACCATAGACAACATAGTTAGTTCTTCCCTCCTAGCTATTTAGACAGTAGGGTTCTTTCCTTCTCCTCCTAAAGAAATAGAAATAGATCCTTGTTGTCCTTGTCTGCTTCCAACCTGCCACCCGCCATCTTTTCTTGCACATTATAGAGGGTTGTAGCTGAAGCATGCATGAACTTTAGAGAAAATTTGTTGGTCCTCATGCAGTGGTTCATCAGGTCCTACATATTGTTCTTAATCTCAACAATCTCTTTGTCGAGATTCACAAACATTCTTTTAAGGGTGCCTGTGAAATTGCATTTTTTCTCCATGGCTGAGGTGTAGGGTTTATCCTGGGTATCATGATGGCGGATATGGGGTGGGGTGGGGTTCTTGGGGGTATCTCTGGTTCTCTGGAGGTTGGGTGGGGGAGTATTACTAGTCAAGCTCATATAGCCTTCCGAGGAACCATTTCTAGAGTTAGTGGAGTGGGAGGAATTTCCAGACAGAGAGAGCTCTTTGGAGGCTGTTTCCATCATCCTAATTTTACATTGTTCCATGGCTATTCTATTAGACCTTTGATGATCTGAACCACTTAGGTCCACCTCCAAATTAACCTGGGTTTCCATCATTTTCCATTTTTTGGGCTTGTAATCCATCTTAGGTATGCTGTCAACCCCTTTCCCTTCATTGTATTCCATAGATTCAGAAACATATGACTCCTCTTGGCCCTCCTTCTTATAGATGGGATTCTTAATACTTTTTTATGGGTTGTGCTCTTTTTCTCCATCAGTACAGGCTCTTGGGTGATACAGATGGACTGGGAGGAGGAATTGGTGGTCTTTTCAGCTTTTTCCAGGGGCTCCTCCTGGGGCATCATCTGGATAATCAGAGAGATTTTGGGTGCTGGGCATATGGCTTTGTGAAACTAGTAGAGACAGAGGAGGAGGCCTTGGTGGAGGATAGCCCTATCTGGGTTTCTTTTAATATCAAGGACATTACTCTGTATAGAGTGCAGAAGATAGAACGGTATAGAAATTAAATCCTTGTTCCTAATATGGTTCAGGAAAGGTAAGTGGTAGTTGTAAAACACAGTGAACTTACCTTCAAGCGTGAAAAAATTCATTATAATGAGACAAATTTTTGGCCAGAAGTATGGCAGCTCCTCCCTGTTGAAACCCCCATGTTTTCTCACCATCAGCTTACTATCTTTGAAAAATTGTTTTAGGCTGGTAGGGTTGGCACTCCAACTAGTCTTTTTGTATTTTCTCCCCACCATAGAGAGCCCCATCTCCTCAACAATGACCTCTTCATTGAGTTGGAAGTAGATGCCCCCAACCGAGACACTTATGTTGTTCTAGGAAGAGATGAACTATTTGGATATTCTCTCATCATGTCCACCTTTCATTTTTTCCATGAACCCCCAAATGCCAGTTTCTTTGCAATAATGGGTGACCAGCGGATTAGAAGTGAAGTCTTCATCAATATTATTAGGCTCAATTTAGAGAATATTACCCCCAATATTAGAGGTTTGCTAGTTTTGAGAACTAGAAGCTAACATGTTAATGAGTGATAATATGATGATTTGAGAATCCCCCCTCAATGTGTATTTTCTTAATCCCTAATGATTTAGCCAAAAGAGTTCCCATGAGCAGAGCCCTAGCTTCGATAATATTATTAGAACCAAATGGGATTCTCAAGCTCATTGCTCCAATGAGGGTATAATTTAAGTTCTAAAGAGCACACCCAGCACCAAAAATACTTGGATTTCCTCTGGATGCACCATCAAAGTTTAATTTGATAAAGGGCTCATCCGGAGGGATCCACTTAACATCTTTTCTCTTCTCCTTATTTGATATTTTGCCTATCAAGACCCCATTAAATGGGATGGAAATGAGGGACCATGAGTTCATAATTTTTGAGTCCTGGGAGGTGAAAAGAGAGGATATAGACTTTGATCTCATAGTATATGCATCATCATTTCTGAGATTTATTTTTCCACCACCCCAAAAACTTGCTAAATTGTGCTCCTATCCTTTCTAAAAATTATTTTATTCCTTTCCCACCAAATTGACCATGTAACTATTTCTAGAGTCACTCTCCAAATCTGAGCAAAGAAAGAATCTAATTCGGGGAGTGGCCATTAATATAGGAGGTCTAAAAAACTTGCCGGAAGAGGGCCATACCAACCCAATTTCTCCAGAATCCAGTACCATATTTCTTGGCCAAAGGGGCATGACACTAGTAGATGGTTAGGATCTTCCAAATGAGAGTCACACATAACATAATTGAAATTCATTGTAATTCCCAATCTATGAAGTCGGGCACCCATGAGGATATGGTTTAGAATTTCCAACCTTAAGAAAGACCCAGCCTTAGGAAGATTTACAGTATGCCAACAGAATCCAAAAATGACCTTGTTGGGTGATTGATGCTTTTTAGTCAATTGAAGATAACCAAGCTTGACTGATTATCTTCTATCCAAAGCAGGAGACCAAATAAGCCTATCCGGACTGAGGTTAAGAAGAAGAGGTCTCTGATGGAGAATATTTTGAAGGGTCTCTAACTAATCCTTGGGGAGACCCAATTGAGACATGTCTTTCCAATCTGATCTCATACCACCACCCGACATGGTTATGGAGATATAGTCTTTCACTTTGGGACCCCAACTCGATTGCAAAACTTGGATAGTTGAAGGAGAAATGTCTAAGGAAGAAGAGATAGGAGGGAGACAATTCCAAGAGTCCTGACAAAATTTTTATTGATTTCTTGGATACACAATCCAAGATAATTTTGGGAGAATGATTTGTCAACACTTAATTACAAAGTTCCACATTGTCAAGTGCTTGGCTAAACAATCATCTCAAAACAACAAAGCATTGGACTGCTAATTCATGATTGGACACCCTAAATGGCTTCTAAGTAGATTATTTAGTCTCATTTAATTATCGACTAGGAATGTAAACTTGGAATGGTGTTTGCAAAGTATATGCTTCAAACCTCCTTGATTCTCATGGCTAAGCTTATGGAATCGAAATACATTATGCTTCAGGAATCTATAGTATCTCAATTGAATGCAATTATGCTAAGAAAACATTAATCACAAGTAGGGGTTACTCTACTCACCTATGCTGCAGGAACAATGCACAAGTTCTGTTACTAGTGGCTGCAGGAACAACAAAGTTCTATTTACTTCTTAATGAGCAAGGAAATAACTTCCAATCTAATAAAATGATTCACTCACCAAGTGGACCCCCTTGGATGAGTGAATAGAAATGCAATCAAGATAAGAGACTGAAACTCAAATTATGCACTCTATTCATTCATGGAGGAAATGTCCTTGGAAAATAAACAGTGCTACAATGCCAAATTCTATTCCAGATATTATATCAACTAACTCTCTCCTGTGGAACTACAAAAATCCACTTATTTAAGGAGGAACTACACTACTACCTAAATCTAGGATCACTCCATTAATGAGGATCACTAATGGATACATTGTGCTCATAACACAAATATCAAACAACAATAGTAGGTCTTCAAGTTCTTCCCAGAATATAGCATGCAGTGGTTCTAGATCTGCATGCAGTGTCTACTTAGGAACTAAACCGACTCATTCCTCTGTGAGAGTTCTATGACACGCCCATATTCAACCACTTTACCTAATTCCTTGCTTTATGCTGGAAATTTTGAAGTTAATGGTTGTTGTTGACCCTTTCAATGCCATGCTATAATTCTTGAATGTTCCATGACTTGACTCCTACAAAATGGTTAGCATACATAACTTCTGACGCATAAATATATTTTATCATTTTAATACTAAGAAAGAAGTGTGAGATTTCATTCAATATTCTTGCACAACACTCGGCTATAGGAAGGAGACTACCCATAAACATAGCATAGGGAAAAGGACTATCTATTCAACATGCAATCACTTATATCAAGAAACTTCTATCCATCATTTCCAATAAAAATACATTATGTTTTTACCATCCATTTTACCTACTTATGTCCTTACATATAAAATATATAAAAACTATAAGTTTAAAGTTTATGCTTTGAAAACAAAATTCTGAAAAAGGAAAGTAAACACATGGAAAAGATGGCCTTTTGAGAGGCTCATCACCGAGCCTGAGGGGGGAATACTTGATAGTGAAGATCTGGTCAAGATCATCGGAATCCAAGTATTTTAGTCTAATGATTCTAGCCCAAAGGGATGAAGGATTTTTGTAAAGTTTCCAAGATAATTTGGCACCCAGGCTGACATTCCTTTCATATAAACTGTGGAGGCCTACACCTCCACACTCTTTTTAGCAGGTCATCTTATCCTAGGCCACAAGGAGGATCTAAGAGGAGTTATCCATGTTACCTCTCCAAATGAAATCCTTTATAATTTTCCTGATTTTATCCATAACTGACCTGGGGGCCGACTGACATGATGTAATTTGGAATTAAGGAAAGTACTAATTTGATAAGAAGAATTATGCCTGCAAAGGATAACCACCTTGCTTTCCATGAGGTAATCCTATTTGTTATTGATTGATATATCTTCTCCCAGAAAGAGGCTCTACATGAACCTTGGAAGAATGGAATGCCCAAGTATGTGCTTGGAGATAGGGCAATTTCAAAACCCAACAAATTGCTAATTGCTTCCTGGATCCTTGGAGGGGTGTTGAAGAAAAAAACTTTAGACTTTGTAATGCTGACCTTTTGCCCTGAAAGAGAGAAGTATTCTTCCAGGGTATCCTTAATTACTTTATCTTCTAATAGAGAAATGTGACCAAACAATAGAGAATCATCTGCAAACAAGGTGTGAGTGACTAGAATATGAGATTGGTGAAGAGAAATTCCAGACCATAAACCCTGGGAATTTTTATAAGGGTGCAAGCACAAAGTTGAGTGCCAATTCTGTGGAAGTCCGCGGCCAAAAAAAATTGGCAAATAGAAACGGGCACCCATTTTAAAAAAAAAAGGGTGCCCGTTATGGTTCGGGTGCCTCAGCCATAAATATAAAATGGGTTCTTGTTTCAAAAACTGGCACCCGTTTTGGTTCAGGTGCTCGTGGCAAAACGGGCACCAGTTTTTTAAAAAATGGGTGCCCATTTTTTAAAACTATTTAAAATTTGTTTTAAATTATTTTGCAAATCATTTTCACAATTTGCAAAATGTGATTACATTTTTCTCTGGATGGGTGCCCATTTTTGAGAGCTACCACTGACCCCCCTGCTGCCATTTTTCCTACTGTAGGTACGTATTATTGTTTTTTATTATTTTTTTATTAAAAATATTTTTTATTATTGTTTTCAATTAGTTTAATGTTAAAAAATGTACATTGTGTTTATTGTTTACTATTTAATGTTTAAAGTTTTTTTAAAATAGGATTAAAATAAATTGTTATATTTAGTTTTAAATTTTAATTTGTAAATTATTTTAGAAAACTAAATAGAAAACTTATTTAATCCTAAGTAGGAAACTAAAACTTAAACCTAATGACAATTGAAACAAGAAACCCTAGGTAGAAAACTAAAACCTAAACCTAACGATAACTGAAACAAGAAACCCTAGGTAAAGAAATAAAACCTAAACACAACTGAAACAAGATTGTAAACCCTAGGTCTAGAAAATAAACAATAAACTCTCTCTCTCTCTCTCTCTCTCTCTCTCTCTCTCTCTCTCTTAGAACTACTTTAATATTTAATGTTCAATATGTATATTATGTTTAATGTTTTAAATTTGTTCTTTTAATAGGCTTACAGTTTAAATTATATTATGTTTAGTTTTATTTTACTTTGTAAATTAGTTACGGAAAATAGAAAGACTTTCAAAACTTAAAACCTTAGGTAGAATACCTAAACCTAAACACAACTAAAATAAGAAACCCTGGGTAGAAAAGAAAAATATAAACCTAGACATATAACTGAAAACAAAATTGTAAACCCTAGGTCCAGAAAATAAATAATAATCTCTCTCTCTCTCTCTCTCACACACACACAAGACCTAATAATATCTAATACCTACTAATAAGACCTAATATGACCCTTAAGACCTGATAGAACTGGAATTAAGACCTAACATGTGACTAATAAGAGGTCAATTGGGACCTATTACTTAACCAATTAAGACTAATTAAGACCCACTAGGAACTAATAGGACCCTTAAGACCCAATAACACCCAATAGGACTAGTTTAAGACCTAATAGAACCTATATGACCTAGATTAGGACCTAATAGGACCAATAATACCTAATAGGACCTATAAGACCTAATAAGACCTAATATGCAAGTTAATAAGACCTAATAGGACCCTTAAGACCTAATAGGACTTATTAATATCAATTAGTATGTCCAATTAACATGTAATATTCCACCTAATAAGATACATAATAACTTCCACCCTTAAGACCTAATAAGATGAAATAGGACCCTTAAGACCTGTTACCTGACCTAAGATTATTAATAAGACATAAAATTACCTAATACTGAATAATAA
>MU225258.1:344698-362764 GCA_018584345.1 Thuja plicata | reverse complement strand
TAGATTTCACATAAATTCCTAACCTCTTCTTCACTTTTCTCATTTTAGTCATTTTAATTAGTTGTAACATTAATTGACATTGAAACCCAAATTCTTTATTATAAAAAAATTGTCTAAACAATCTACTCGCGTATGTCCTAATCTGTCTCAATGACACCAAACCATCCAGATTGTCTAGCACATCATTTTTAATTTGAAACTGTTCATTCATTTCATTATCATCCAAAGGGGTTTCTTTCTCAATTTTGTGTTTGTATGTCTATATCCACATTGTTGATCTCAGAATTTATCGTTTGATTGTCAATTTCAATTGGGGTTTGAATTTCACTTTCAATTGGTGTTTGATTTTCAGATTCTTTATCATTATGATTAACATTACTAATTTCTAGTGTTTGATGTGCAATATAATGTATTACTCTATTTTCTAGAATAAAATCTAATTGATTTAAAGAGTAACCCGCTAATACAAAAAAGATCAAGTTCTTCATCACAATAAGTTTTATTTGGCTGTGAAGACATACCTGTATCCAACACTTGATTAGAAAATGCACCTGAATTTTCTCATATTGCATTTTATTTTTCAACCTCTGCATCCATCATGGTGTCCTCATTGTTCTCATCTTCTAAACCGATTGTTGAACTCGATGCTCCCAAATTATCAAGGTTTCAAATTCTTGATCTTCTTTCTCTTTGTCATTTTGTCTCTTTCTCTCTATTTGCTGCAATCTCATCAGTTGTCAGAACCTTTCTTTGCCTCTTTCTATGTTTGTTTAATCCCATGTTTGCACCAAATTTTGAATTCAAATGAATCCCTTCTTGTCAGATCCAAAACAAGACAAGAAAAGAGAATTTTCTTTCAAAATATTGTTTCTATAACACAAATATGCCATACAAATGATTGAATAATCATCAATCATTGAGAGTAGGCCCACATAACTATTTTTTTGTCTCCAACAGATCTTTCAAAAATGGGCACCCATTATTTAAATGAAACGGGTGCCCGTTTTGGTTTCAACGGTCCAAAATAAAATGGGCACCCATTTTTTGAATTTTACATAATGGGTGCCCATTTCTAAAAACTAGGAGTGGGGACTATACCTCCACCTTGGTTTTTGGTTCGGGACAGGCTCGGTCCCACCAAGTTTTGCCTTGTCATGATTTTTCAGAGGTCAACCTGAATAAAATTTTAGACGAAATGAAAATCCATTTCAGTTCATATTGTATAGATTATAATTTTTATAATGATATGACAAATTTTAGTATTTTTTCAATAATTATTACGCCAAATTGGTACCTAAAGTTGAAATAGTAAGGTTAACTAAAATTTTAATAACTTTTTTGATTTTAGGTTTTTGAAAAAATGAATTATATGTGATCAATCTACATAGAATTTCCTTCAAGATAAAGAAATAAATAAATAAAAGTGAAATTTTTATCAAAATATGGTGGCCGTACACCAGAGGTTTTGAAAATGTACTTTATACTCAATTAAAAATGAATTAAAAAAATATTCAATTAAAAAAAAATCAAAAAATATTCTGACCAATCTTTGATGTGTTAGCTACCTTTCCCCAGAAGGATTTATGAAAATTCATTTATTTACTTCAAAATAGGGTGGTCGTACATGTGTGGTATGGTCCTGAAACAGATATTTTAAAAAGGAGTTTTTAAACATGCCTACTAAAATATATTTTTTACCATGTGGGTATTAAAAAAATTACATATTTGAAAAATAGACTCCGAGCACTACATTTTCTATTAGTCAATTTTTCTGAGATTCAATCTCTAAGTGCCTCAAATTTTGACATCAATTGACTGCACATTTGAAAAATAGGAAAATCACTTCCACTTTTTGCCCAAAAAGTGGACTCAACTTCTTGCTGGCACCCATAAGTAATTAATCTTCTCAGCCCTTCTACCATGATGATGAATAAAAAAGGAGAAAGAGAGTCTCCCTATCTGACCCCTTGAGTGGCAGAGAAGAAGCCACGAGGAGAATCATGTTCTTGAATTTCAAGCCACAAAGAGAATCATGTTCTTGAATTTCTTAACAATTAAAATCATTTTTAGAATAAAAAAATTTGAGTTTTATTATTATTTTCATTCATATATTATAATATAGAATTTATATTACTTTGCACAAGAGGTAGGACAGTCATGTTTCTTAAAGCTTGTTGCAATGATTCATGATATTTAGGTGAAGTTTGAAGAAGCTCCCCAGGAGATATCTTAGTAGGAGTGGCACAAATTGTTTCAACTAAATTATTTTTCTTTCCAAGATTTTGAGGGAGACGCAGTGTAGGTAGAAGAACTGGTTGAGAAGCAAGAAGATGAGGAACAACTAAATTTTTTGGTTTTTTATTATTTATTATGCTATATGTGTGAGTAACATCATGATAATTAGGTTATTTAGTACCTTTTACCATAATAATTGGCTTATTTTGAGGTTTATGGGTACCTTTACGAATATGGAAAACAACCTTATGCCTTTCACTACCTAAAACTTGAATAACAATAACTTTGGTGATAGCTACATCCTTAGTGTGCTTGCACAATCCTAACTAGGACTCTTACTATTATTATCCTTCACAAGATCCTACCCTCTCTTATAGGATACTTTAATCCTTTTCTTATCTATCCTAGGACTTCTCCAACACCACTTTGTGAGTTGGTAAATTTTGTGCTTCACCTTGGGGTATCCATCAACAAGTTCACTTCAATCCTTTACTCCTTCGAAGACTCCGAGTGCATTTTCAACTCCTTTTCTTCACAAGTATTGCAGGGGTGTAATTCATGTTAAGATAAATTCTTTCATTCCATATGATCCCATTTGGATAGGGCATCTATAATTTTCCAAATTTTCTCAAGACCTTAGGTGAATTTGGTCTTTTAGGCCTAATAGGTCATTAGCCCTAATCAGCTAGTTTTTCTTATTTCTTTCATAACTTCACAAATAACCCCAAAAAAATTAGATATTTTAACACCCTTTTCCAAGATACTAAATATTTTGTAGTTCTTAGGGCTCTATGGTCTCCATAGAGTGGGTTCCTAGAAATAAGGGCTAATAGGGCTAAATGGGCTATTATGGTGTAGTCTGATGATTTCTACATAGAAATGTAACATAATGGATTATACAATGCCTAATATTTCTAGGAAGTATGTATAGGAACTCTATTCTTACTAAACCATCCTTGGTTCCATTCTCCCAATCCTTTCCCTGCAATCAAACACCATTAGAGCTCTGGAAAACACCTAACTAAGTGCATACGACTCGCCTAGGGCTTGCCTTTAAAAATAGCTAAATCACTCCACTAAACTCCTACATTCATATTTACACTATAAAAAGGCTCCCCTACCATATTCATCTAGACCATGATGAAATTCATGTTTGGGTTCTATGGGGGAGCCATGTTTCTCAAATCTGCACTGTCAACAACAACAACTGTGCAACTTACAAAACAATTTACAAGACTAATCTAATGAAATCACAGAAAATTCAAAGATTAAAAAAATATTCTTCAAACTATCCCTACAATAAGAATATAACACTACATATCATTATTCAATCCATCTACCAACAATCAAGCATAAAAGTAGTCGACTATGAGAAAAAACTAGTAAACACAGGTCTATTTTGGAATTCAAAAAATCTCACATTACATTATCACACCTTCAAAAAAGGGATCCTTCATTTATAAATATTATTATAGGAAGTTACACCACCTACCCATCATCACACATAGAAAGGAATCAAATACTGCAAATGTTGTCTTGCAACATTTTGACAAGTTTTTGATTTTTGCATCTAACTTAATTCTATGACCTATAACCTATCACAAATGATGTAAAAAAATCCTAGAGGACATATTAGGCTCATAACTAAGCCTTGCTAAGACTTCTAGGATTTTAGACCCCAAATTCCCATTTTGGTTTTAAAAACACTAAACACACTCAAAACAAAAACAACTAGGTTGGATTGATCCTAGTCAAATCCACCTAGGTACAAACTTGAAAGACCTTTTAAGGCCTAAATTAAACACTTTGACTTGGATAAGGTCGTCACAAGCCACAACAAAATTTGAAACCAGGGATTAGCCTAGGTGCTCCTGCACCATTCTCCCCAAATAAAATATTTCAATCCACCCTTGGATTGAGAGAGTTGGAATCAATTCCCAACTTCTTAAAATATGTCTCCTTGATCCAAGTGGCCTTTGCATCTCCTTTTCTATGCCATTTGATCAGATGTTCATAGTAGGTCCTTTTTCTAGTCTTCTTGTACGCCCTTGAGTCAAGTATCTTCTCTACCATCTTGGGTGGTGTAGGGGTTAAATTCATGTCTTCCACTTCTTGTATAACCTCACTAAGGCTCTAGTCTGGATCTAGAATAGACCCCTTATAGAGGACCAGATCTACAACATTGAACACCAAAGATAAACCAATATCCGCATGGAGCTCAACCTTGTATGAATTATTGTGATATTTGGCTAGAATAACTTACATGGCCCTAATCTCCTCATATGAAACTTGTTTGGAACTCCCTTATGTAGTTTTGCCTTGTTAAAATGGACCATAACAAGATCCCCTACCTAGAATTGGACTTCTTTCTTTCTTTCATCCACCTTTTGCTATATCTTTGTAGTGTTCTCTGCTAGGTATTTTCTCACTGTTTCCTGCACTTCTTTAATGGAGTGTGCAAAGTATTATGCATAGCCACTTCCCTTGGCTCCATCCTTTAACTCTCAAAGTTCAAATATCCCTCTAGGGTATAGTCCACAGACAATTTCAAAGGACCTCTTTATAGTAGTTCTGTTAACAGTATCATTATATGCATATTTTTCCTATCCTAAGAGTTGGTCCCAAGCTTGACCACAATCCTTAGTTAGAAACCTCAATAGGTTCCCTAGGATTCTATTAACCACCTCAGTTTGACCATCTATCTGAGGGTGATATGCAAACCCAAAGGATAGATTGATTCCCAATTTTTTCCATAATGTCTTCCAAAAGTGACTCATGAATTGAGTGTCTCTATATGAGACTATTATTAAGGGTAACCCATGGATTCTCACCACTCCCTTGAAGAATAGGTGTGCAATGTGAAAGGCATCTTGAACTTTCTTGCATGGGACAAAATGTGCCATCTTACTGAATCTATCTACTATGACATAGATACTGTCAAATGCTTGATTTGTTTTTGGAAATCTTGCAACAAAATCCATGCTCAAGCATTCCCAAGATCTACTTGTAACGGGGAGAGGTTGACAAAGGCCTACATTGGGTGATGTGCCCTTGGCTTTTTGACAAACTACACAACACTCCACCTACTTTCTGATATCCAAAATCATTCAACGCCAAAAATAGAACCTCTACACTAACTCTTGGGTCTTATTGACTCCAAAGTGACCATTAAGTGCACCATTATGCTTTTCTTGAATCAAATTTTCCCTAATTGATCCTATAGGGACACATAACTGACTTCCTTTAAACAATAAATCACTTTGCATAGTATGTTCAAAGAAATGAACATGGAAATGATTTTTATGCTCTTTACATACCTTGTATATCTCTTCAAGGTCTTTATCCTCTACATATAAGTCCTTGAAACTCTCAATGCCCATACTCTATAGTTGTACTTCTTGTACTATCATAAGTCTCCTAGTAAGTGCATCAACCACTTTGTTTTGCAATCCATTCTGATACTTGATGTTGAAAGTTTAAGCTTTCAAGTACTCCACCCATTTCATGTGCTTGTGACTAAGCTTGTGTTGGAAATTCAAAAAGCTAAGTGACTGGTTGTATGAATACACAAAAAATTCCTTGGGAGGAAAATAATGCCTCTATTTCCTTAGTGCTTGGACTAGAGAATACATCTCTAAGTCATGGGAAGAATACTTCCTCTTTGCATCATTTACTTTCTCACTGTGAAAACCCACTGGTCTCCCTCCTTCACTTAAAACTCCCCCAATAGCAACATTGCTAGCATCACACTCAACTATGAAAATATTCTCAAAACTTTGTAATGTTAAGATGGGTTGAGTGGGAATCTTCTTCTTCAACAACTCAAATCCTTGGTTATCTTTCTCATTCTATACAAACTTAGTTTTCATCGCACCTTTTATGGTGTCTAGCATACGAACACAAATAGCACTAAACTTCTTAATGAACTTCCTATTATATTGAGCAAAACCATGAAAGATTCTCACATCTGTTGCAGTTTTGGGGGTACAGGCCAGTTGATGAAGGCTTCTACTTTGCTTGGATCCATCTTAAGGTTTCCATGAGACAACACAAAACAAAGATACACTAGCTCCTGCTTTAGGAATTCACACTTGTCCACATTGATAATTAAATTTTCATCATGCAATGTTTTAAATACAATTTATAGATGCCTTAAGTGTTCTTGTTTAGTCCTACTAAAGATTAGGATATCATCCAAATACACGACAAAAAAAATTCCAATGTAGTCCTCTAGTACTTCATTCATAGGCCTCATTAATGTGGATGGGGAATTTGATAGCCCAAATGACATCACAAGCCATTAATATAAATCTTATCTAGTTTTGAAGGCAATGTTCCATTCATCTCCCTCATTGACCCTAATTTGATGATAACCACTCTTTAGGTCAATCCTTGTGAAATACTTTGCTCCTCCTAAACAATTCATTAGGTCTTCTATCCTAGGAATAGGAAACCTATACCAAATGTTTATCTAGTTATTGGCTATAGAATTAGTGCATAGCCTTCAAGTTCCTTTGTATTTTGGTGCTAGGACAGTGGGTATGGCACATGGGCTTATACTTTTCCTAATGACACACTAGTTTAGGAGCTCTTGGATTTGCTTGGCAGTTTACTCATTTTGTTGAGGCAGTTTACTCATTTTGTTGAGGGGTCATCTTATAAGAAGCCTTGTTAGGAAGGGTAGCTCCTAGGATAAAGTCACTTTGGTGACTAATATATATCTTAGGGGGTAGGATTTCTATTTTTCCATCACTGACAATGTCTTTGCACTCCTTAAGCAAGTCTTGCACTTGTATAGGAATCTATGTCTTCTTGACTGTCTTCTTTGCATATACTTCCTTTCGATTCAAAACTAAAGCATATGCTATTCCATCTCCTTCTTCTAGAGCTTCTAGTAACTCCTTCTGACTCACCAATAGGACATTAGAACTTGAGGATTTTACTTCTCCTTCTTCCAAGAGTGACTAGATTTTGAAAGTCACACCATATTTCTTAAAAGAATGAGCATTCTCTCCATCATGCATGGCTTGACTGTCAATTTTCCATGGCCTTCTTAGTAAAATATGACATGCATCCATGGGTAGGACATCACATGGTAGCTATCTTTATATCTTCCAATTGAGAAGTCCAGCCATGATTGTTCATTCATAAGGACATGTTGTCCTTTGTTCAACCAAGTAACCTTGTATGGGTTACTATGTGGAATTATCTTCATCTTAAGTTTATTAACTATCTCCTCTGACACAATTTTATCAATAGACCGTGAGTCTATGATGACTCTACAAAATTTACCCATCCTTTTGCACTTCACTCTGAATAGTTCTCTTCTCTTGCTTGGATCCTCTCTCACTAGTTCTTTGATCAGTGTTCTCCTTATCATCATATTTTATCCTTCCTCCGATTCAAAGGGTACTTCAGGGTGTTTACTTCTACCACTAAACTCCTCTAGCACAAAGTTTACTCTCTTGTCACTTCCTTTAGAAGTAGAGCCCTTCTCTAGACACCTATAAGCATGATGTCCCATTTGGTTGCAGTGATAATTTTTCATAATTGTAAAGTAGGATCATCTTCCTTGGCTACTGCCTCTTCCTCTCCAATTAGTATTAGAGCCTCTTCCTCTATTGAAACTTCATCTTCCTAAACTTCCCTCTTGTTGTTCAGTTAGCTTTGTCTCTGCTTGAGTTTTGGATTCTGAACTTCTACCACCATATCCACTCCTTTGGCCTCTTCCATATCTTCCTCTACCTCTGCCTCTTGTATTTCTTGAGTCTTGTTTCTTTCTCTATTTCTCTTCCACCTTTATTACAAGTTGATGGCATCTCTGAACAATGGTTGGAGTAATTATAATCAATTCATCTTGGATATTCCATTTTAGACCATAAAGGTATCTGGCTACCTTTACACTCTCATCTTCTATAATTCTTGATCTCATGCATAGCATTTGAAACTCTTCAGTGTAAGAGTTAACATCCAATTCTTTTTGTTGAAGACTTTGTCTCCTTTTATGTAACTGAATTTCATAGTCTTCAGGTACATATGCTTCTCTGATTTTGGTTACCATAGCTTTCCAAGTGGCTATGGGTTTCTTTCCTTCTTTTTCTCTCTCTCATATTGGATAAATTTCCACAAAGTGAGTGCAGACCCTGTCACTCTAGCCTTTTCCACTTTTAATTTTTGGGTTTTTGTTATCCCATCATACTCAAAGTGGTTTTCAAGTCCTTCAATCCAATCTAGGACTACTTGTGGTTTCTATCTTGCCAAGTTAAACATAGTAACTCCTTCCAATGCCTTTCCACTCAAGGATTTTAATGCTCTCAAGAAGGGTTCTTTAGTGAGGATAGGGTCTGCATTAGGGACTTCATCATTTAAGGCTATCACTTTACTCTTTCCTTCAACTTTATATTTGACTTCCTCAGTCTTTTATTCCACTTGATCCACTTTGTGTTCCAATTGTGCCAATCTCTCTCTGAGAAAAATATTCTCTTCTTCTTGCTCATCCAATTTATTTTCAAGTTATGCATTTTTCACCATTGTAGACTCTCCTACTGACTCTACTGGTTGAAAAATTCACCACAAACCAAATCTTACAAGCTCTGATACCAATCTGATACCTACACCCTTACTGTGCTTGTACAAGCCTAACTAGGACTCTTACTATTCTTAGCTTTCACAAGATCTTACCCTCTCTTCTAGAATCATTTAATCCCTTTCTTATTTATCCTAGGACTTCTCCAACACCACTCTATGATTTGGTAACTTTTGTGCTTCACCTTGGGGTCTCCATCAACAAGTTCACTTGAATCCTTTACTCCTTGGAAGACTCCAAGTACATTTCAACTCCTCTTCTTCACAAGTGTTGCAGGGGGTATAATTTTGTGTTAAGTCAAATTATTTCACTCTATATGATCCATTTGGATAGGGCATATATATTTTTCCATAAGAACTCAAGACCTTAGGTGAATTTTGTGTTTTAGGCCTAATAGGTCAATTAGCCCAAATCAGCTAGTTTTCTTAATTATTTCAAAACTTTTCTAGATAACCCCAAAACTAATGTGGATATTCTGACACCCTTTTCTAAGACACTAAATATTTTGTAGGTCTTAGGGCTCTAGGGTCTTCATACATTGGGATACTAGAAAAAATGGCTAATAGGGATAAATGGGCTATTCTGGTGCAGCCTGATGATTTCTACTTAGAAATGTAACTTAATAGATTAGACAATGCCTAATATTGCTATGAGGTATCTATAGAACCTCTGTTCTTATGAAACTATTGTTCATTCCATTCTCCCAATCCTTTCCCTACAATCAAACATCGTTAGATCTCTAGAAAATACCTAACTGGGTGCATAGGACTCACCTAGGGCTTGCCTTTAAAAATAGATAACTTGCTCCTATAGACTCCTACACTCATATTTACACTATAAATATTCTCCCTTACCATATTCATACATACCATGATTAAATGCGCTGTTGGATTCTATGGGGCAGCCATTTTGCTCAAATTTGCCTTGTCAACAACAACAACAACTGTGCAACTTACAAAACAAATTACAAGAATAATCTAATGAGCTCAATAAAACTTAAAAGATAAAAAAAATATGTTTCAAACTTTCCCTACAAGATGAATTTAACACTAGATCTCACTATTAAATCCATCTACCAACACTCAAACATAAAAGTAGTCAACTATGAGTAAAAACTAGTAAATAGAGCTCTTTTTGCAATTCAAAAAATCTCACATTACATCATCACACCTTGGGAAATAGGATCCTTTGTGTCTAAAATTATTTTTCCATGATTATAGGTAGTTACACAAACTACCCATCATCACACATCAAAAGGAATCCAACACTGCAAATATTATAATGCAATTTTCAAAAGTTGCAAATATTGTCATGCAACATTTTGACAACTTTTTTATTTTTGCATCTAACTTAATTATATGACCTCTAACATATAAAAAATGATGTAAAAACATCCTACAGGACATATTAGGCCCAAACTAAGCCTTGCTAAGTCTTCTAGGCTTTTAGACCCCAAATTCCCATATTGGCTAAAAACACTAAAGACACTCAAAACAAAAACAACTAGGTTGGATTGATCCTAGTCAAAGCTACCTAGGTATAAACTTGAAAGACCTTCTAAGGCCTAAATTAAACACTACTAACTTGGCTAAGGTCAGTACAAGACACAACAAAATTTGAAACTAGGGATTATCCTAGGTGCTCCTGGACCACTGGGTAGGCTCTTTCTTTTCAAAGGTTTCATTTATGATAGTAAGATCATCAAGGATATTATCCTCTTTCTTCATGGTATCTTAATTATGGATGAAAAATTTAGAATACAAATAAACAAAACTCATTGATACTTTATCAATAGAATGAAGATTACTGAAATTTAAAGATAAATTTTAAGTTATACTAGTCGCCTCTGCAACAATATTATCTTCTTTTATGGAAGTTATTTTATGGGGCACTAATTATTAACATCATTGTCCAATGGTTCATCACAAATAGGGAGATCATCAAGGATAGGAACATATATATGAATAAAGAAAAATTTCAGAGAGACGTGACCATAACTAATTGAATCTTTATTTTTAAAGGGGAGTCATTGAAAGGAATAAAATGTGAGGTTTCATCATGTTGGAACAAGGTATTCTCATAGGGGAGGCACATATTAGGAAAATAGTTAACATAAATCCTCAACACTTCTCCCCAAAGAGAGACATCATTGAGAGAAAGGTTAAAAATATCTTATTGCGCTAATATGTCATTATGAAGAAGTTAAACATTAGAAGATGGTGATGTTAGAGAAGCTGAAGTGACACTAGATGCGTTAAATTGATTCATTTTAGTGCTACAATAATGTAAAGGCAAGTTGATGGGAGGATATTGTTTTATCTCAAAATTGACCAAATATTTTTGGTGCAATGCCCCAAACATTTTTTGCAACATAGAAAGAAAGAAATAAATGCATGGAATTTGATGAATGGTAACAACAATGCATGGAATAAAAGGATTTTTTTCTTTTTTAAATTTTTAATGAAAACGAGAGAGGTGGAATTGTACAATTTTTTATGTTTCTTTTAGAAATGAATAAAAAAATAAGATCCAAAACTATAAAATTGGAAGTGGAAATGTTGCACATTGGGCTCACCAAAATGTACAATAGAAAAGAGGAACTAGTGTGGTTAATCTAATTCCCTATTGCAAAATAAGAACGAAGATGACACAATAGGCTCAAATAAGACTTAAGCACTAGGTGATTTCAATGAAGCTTCATAATGATAACTAGGAGAGGTTATATATGAGTGTAAATAATGGAATGATGAAAATATAAAGGGCCAAATAGGTGGAATTAAGATGATCTAATAAATGTAGACTACCATGAAATATACATATGAATATAACAACCTAAAAACAAAAGAAGATAGTGGATCTGACATTGGTTTCGATTTGGTGTAGAACTAGACAGTACTGGATACCTCATCCATCTTATAACTAGGAATAGGATGCCTTACCTATACTATACCCCTCAACTTTGTCTAAAATTTTTCAAGACTATTTATCAAATTTTATATTTCTTAGATCTAGAAAACTAGTTGTGTCACCTATTCATGCACATAGAAAAAGGAAATGTTTGTGTTGAAAGGGATTTTCCTTTCTTAAACCCTTGTTTAGGAACCAACTTTGAAATTAAATTTAAATTACATAAAGGAGTATAAATGAAAGGGTAAATTTTTCATCTACCTTAATTATACCTTCATAAATAGATATGTAAATCATTCATATTCATGAAGACATTTCAAAGTTTCTTAAATTGTAGTTGTTGACATTAGAATGTAGAAAGGAATCAAGGTTGTCTTCACAAATGCATAGATCTATCAATATTTCTTCTAGGTATTCTATATTTTTATGCTTTATTGATCACATGATATGGAAGAAGAGGTCATATGGATGGACAAAAAATATTCTTTCTGAGAACTACTCTACTCGGTCATCATGGGAGAGAAGCTTTATTCAATGGAGAAGATTTTTCTTTGAAATTCGTCTGATACTAGGAAGAATTCTAGATCTTGAATGTTTTCCTTAAAAACTTGAATTCACCTCAATTTCTAAGTGTTTGATAAGGATTGATAGCTTGATTGCATGATAACCTGATCTCATGAGTGCTTGATGACACTTGATGTCTTAATGAGGAGAAGTAAGGTATTTATATAACTCTGACACATTTTGTGAATTAAAATTAAGCCTGGTCAACCAGAAGACAAAATTTATTAAGAAAACATCGCATCAAGGCCCCGATTTAAATTTTAGCCTAAATCTCAGAGAATTGGATTCCTTAGGTATCTTAATCCTGGTTATAGGATATCTTAGAGACCATATTCCTGGATATAGGATACCTTAGTCATCCTATATCTAGGAGAATGGTCTAAAATTCAATCGGGTGTCGAGGATGTAGGGAAGATGCTATAACAGAAGAACCAAGTGACTAGGATGAAGAATAATGGATATGAAACCATAAAACCACAAAAATGGGGCTAAACTAGGCATTCAATTATGGGTGCTAAATTTTTAGCACAATACAATATGTAAATATGAAAATATTTAAATCATAGAAGAGTGTAAATATTATCAAAAAAAAGAATAAATTAATATAATATAATATCCTTTTTCTACACAAATAAAACTAAAGGAACTAAAGAAAATGCATAGAATGGGAAAATGATAAAATACTCCAATGCCTTGCCACTTATTTTTGACACAATTTTAATGCGACAATTTGAGCAATCATATTATTCCACTATCTATAATGGTTGGTGGGGAGTGAAATTCAAGGCATGGGATTATAAAATTGAACAATGAGTTGTATAGTGAGTGAAATTCATGACATATCATTGATGTTGTTACATTTCATTTGGTTATCCAAATTCTCCTCTAATTTTTTTTTTATAGTGGCATTTTCTCTTGTATTTTTTCATCTCTTCATTACTAATCTAAGAATAGAGAGATTGAAGAGTTCATTTAGAATAACTTAATTAGTTCTTTGCAAATTACCAAGCTTTTAGAACTCTTGTTGATTATTTTTATTTCATCAAAGGTGTAAGCGAAATATATTATATAAAAATATAGATATGAAATATAAAGCAAGAAACCAATAAATTGTTAAAGTCCTTGTAAAAGATATAGAAGAAACCTAAGAACCTAGGACATATCTAGATGAAAAAATCCTAGCAATGCAAAAAAATCATTAAATCCAAAAACAATAAACACTAGATACTAAGTAAGCCTATAACAGCCTAAACAACTTATAACTTTATACATGTATTATTATTATTATTTTTTTTAAATACCAATATTAAGGAAAAAAAATATGAAAATATAAGAAAAGTAATGAAAAAAATTATTAGATAAATGAACTAGTAGTCTCAAACCCTAGCTGTAGCAACAAACAAACCAACTTTGTCATTATGGCCCCAAAAATGAATGACTATTGGTTCCTCTATCACCCAATTTTGAAGTCATTCTTCTATGGCTTGTGGCTCACGCCCCTGCTCCTCTAAATATTTTTTGGTAAATCAAAAGATTATGAATAAATATTGTAAGCTTTTTTTAATGATTAAATGTTCAATTTTTTTAATAAATATTATTATCTTAAATAATTTTATACATATCCTTATTCTCAAATTGTAAGACTAACAAATATGTTGTTAAACATCTATATTTGAAATATTCTTCTAATTTACATAATAGAGGGGATGATATAGAAGTGTCAATAAATGATCAAAGGAAACATGTGTCATTTATACATATTTATTAATTTATGATGTTAATGGAAAGAGAAACATACTCTATATCTTCTACTCATTTTTGCACACATAACTTTAGTTTTACACGTTGTCCACATGACTAAGAATTCATATTAAAGATAGCGCAAATTCATCACTAAGACAAAAATGTTGGCATTACAATAAAAATTGTATTCTTACATACATTTTAATTTGAAAACGTCATTAAATTTGATATTCCCATGAAAAACACCAACCAATTGAAAAATCACTAGTTTTTCTTACTTCCAATCAGCCACAATAATGACTTCTTAAAAATAAATAAAGACACAATTCTTAAAATTAAATACAACATAAACTTTGAAATGATATTTAAACAAATATTTTTGTTTCAATCTTATATCATCATGCCAAAATACATATATCTTAAAGAAATATAAATATTGTTCCAACTTTATAGGTAATCTAGAAAATTAGCTTCCTTTTTTTTAGCTAGTTTGGCTCACCAACCCCTATGTTCATTCATTTCTCTTATAACCATGAAATATGATCTAACTTAAATGCATACACCTCTTTCAATATAAGAAATACTGATATATAAAATAAGTAATTATTTAAAAATTATATTGTAAACCCTTGTAAATATGTTTTGAGTCAATTTATAATGAATAGTAGAAAATGGTAGTGAATTCAAGTTTGAAATTTCTAATTTAAGAGATCATAATTTGGATCTCTATTTTTTAAAATACCTTGCATCGATTTTGTATCCATGAAAGTAATATTTTGTATCCATGAAAGTAATATTGAGAGATGAACATGAGTTTTAGGGACCAAAATTATTTTTTAGGGATGAAAGATTATAAGGTGAGTTGAGAAAAGGTAATGACTAATGTTTACATAAGAACATGCCACCCATATAAGATTTTTTAACTCTCTTTTTTTGTTGATCAAGATTTAAAATAAAATATATAAAATAAAGGATTTTCTCAAGCCTTTGGTGTATATACACTCTTTTGTTCCTACATCTCTAGTGCGGATAGTTTTTGTTCGTTTTAGGACTTTATGTTCTCATCTAATTGGTTTTATTCACGCTAGTGTACCCCATAAATGTCCCATGTACTTTGAGATACCAAAGAAAATACGCCAACTTCCTATTAGATAAAGACCCCTATTTTTGAGGCTATTACTTGTGCCTCTACATATTCTAAGATTAATTTGGGCCTAGATGTGTTAGTGAATCGAGACACTTTTTCCAGAAATGGCCTAGTCTATAGAACTTTACATTGTTGTCCTTCTCTACCAGAATTGAATCACTATATCTTTGTCAATTGGCTTGATTTTCTTACAGGTAAGATGAAAATCTATGACTATGCTAAAGGTTCCTTTGGTGTTTGTTATGATTCTTTTGAAGATGCGAATGACATTTTAGTTTTTTTTGATTGGATGTAGGACACACATACTCTGCTTCTCTGCTCATGGACCCCTCCTTTAACCCTTTTTTGGAATTCATTGATGTTTTCACTTTGGATGTGACTTCCTTATCTCTCATTACATTTTATTGTAATACTGCCTATGAGATGCTTGAGAGTACATTAGGGCATTTTTTATAGGTGGATACTAATATTACTAAATTAGTTCACACATTTTTTACTTCAATTATAGTTGAGATTGATGTATTGAAGGCTCTTGTAGGGAGAATGTGATGCAGGAGCATCCTGGGTGTAAGGGCAATCTTGCATCACCCAAAAATATGTGTTTTTTTCTATTCAATAAGGGCTATTTTGCACAAAGTTGCTATTTTTGGAAACTTACTATTTTTAGTAAGTTGGTCATTTGAACTCAAAATATTCTAATTTTCCAGGTGAAGGTTCATCTTAGTCATATAAGAATATTAGTTTAATTTCATTGCCAGATCATCTATATTGGCAAAGTTATTAAGGATTTACTATTGAGATTTTAGGGTGCAAAACCTTTGAGCTCAATTTTCAGGACCTTAGAGGCTTCGGATCGAGGTCAATGCCCCGACTGACTCGTGCTTTGCCAATTAGCCACTATAGATCGCGATCTCCACTTTTCAAAAAGTGGTTATAATAGGCAATCAGAGCTATGGTTCAAAAGTTATGGCTTCTAGACGTTGGGCTACCTAATCTCATGTTTTGTAAATATTTAAGGCTGATCCTTTTGTAATAAAAGTGAAAAATAATTAAATGCTAAGGGTAGTCAGCCTTAATGGCTAGATTTCTGGAACCTTCTCAGGCGGTGGAAAATTGCCTATTTAAGGAAGGCCCGTGGTGTTTTCTAGGGAAGTTTGGGGTGGTTATTTGAGGCTTTGTCCTATAGATTATTGTAAGGGATGCCCATGTGGCTTTTGATATTGTAATTCTAAAGTTTGTAATTCCACATTTGTGGAGCCAATAAGAACCCAATTTTCTATTCTTGCAAATTTCTATTATTTCTCTTTGTTTCTATCATGTGTTTGTGGTATTAAGGGGAGCATCCCTTCATCAAGTGGTATCAGAGTAGGAGTTTCTGAGTGTGTAAATAGATCACCGACTATGAGGTAGTTTGCACTAGGACCGTGGTTAGGGTTTCAGTGTGCATCGCGAAAATGCCTCCACGAAGGGAACGTGGCAGAAGAGCTGGTGTTGTGACACTTGAGGTTAGAGAGCTCCAGAGACAAGTGCGAGCATTGCAAGAAGAGATTCACAGAGTAATGAATCTTAATGTTAGAAATGAAAGTGAGGATGAAGCCGAAGAAGAAAATGATGATCAAGAAGAAGTTGAAGTTTTGAATCTAGAAGAAGAAAGGCTTTTCCGAGCCATTTCCAAGATTGGGAAAAGACCTAAGATTGAGGTTCCTACATTTTTAGGGAATCTTAACCCAGAGGAGTTGATTGACTGGATCAATGAATGTGAAGAATATTTTGAGTATGAAGATATTGAGGATCCTGATCGGGTCAAGTTTGCGAAGGCCAGACTGAAGGGTCATGTGAAGATCTGGTGGCAGGAGATCCAATTGGAGCGAAATAGAAGAGGAAAGGATAAAATCACAAGATGGGATAGGGTTGTGGATAAGTTGAAGCGACAGTTCATTCCTCTTGATTACGAGCTTGACCTACTGAAGAAAATGCAAAGTTTGAAGCAACTAGGAAAATCTGTCCAAGAGTATACAGAGGAGTTCTATCGAATCCTCATCTGAACAGGCCATGTGGAAGCTGACAAGGAGAAAGTTTCCTGTTACCTTAATGGGTTGAGGCTGAGCATTCAGGAGGAGTTGAACCTGATTCGAATGAATAGTATTTAAGAGGCCTACCAGTTTGCCCTAAAGGTAGAGGAAAAGTTGAACAAGAAGTTTGAAAGCAGGCAAAGTGGAAGAGGTCGCGGTGGAAGATCTGGTAGACGATCTTATGGAGGCCAAAATGAAGATCAGAAAAAGAAGGATGAGGCCAGTAGTAGTTAGGGTCAGAGGGGAAATAATATCAATCAAAATAATAGAGATCAAAGAGGAAGAGGACAAGGACAAGGATCAGGAAGAGGAGGCTTCTGTGGAACATGTTTTCACTGTGGAGAAGAAGGTCATAGGGCATATGAATGTCCTCAGCGCCAAGGAAGAGCAGACAAGAGAAATGAAGGCTAGGCCTGAGTTGCACATGTAGATGAAGATGCTAGATCATCACATTCTGAAGATGCTGAAAGAGGAGAAATGCTGATTAACAGAAGAGTCCTACTAAGTGGTGAGAATGAACCTGAACAAAGGAGGAGCCTGTTTTGCACCAGGTGCAAGTGTGAGGGTAATTATTGTGATGTGATTATTGATAGTGGAAGCACTAACAATTTGGTGTCAAAAGAGATGGTGACAAAGTTGAAGCTCAAGAGACAGAAACACCCACATCCATATCGGATTGCCTGGCTACAGGATGACCACAAGGTCATGGTCAATGAACAATGCCTCGTGGAGTTCAAGATTGGTGGATACCATGATGAGGTACTATGTGATATCATATCTATGGATGTATGTCATATGTTGTTGGGTAGACC
>MU225258.1:300844-318239 GCA_018584345.1 Thuja plicata | reverse complement strand
TGTCTTCACCTGTCATTGAATTTTCCTGACATAGCTCTTACGTGTCATAGGAATCCGTCATAACCGTTTTAGCCATGATCTCCTTACACACAATTCAAGATGCCGACACATCAACATTATTTGCAAGTAATTCATTTTACAAAACAAATAATAAGAATAGGAATTATTCAAGGTTGAGACACCTTATTCCTAACAACCTAGGAAGCATTTAGTAAGCTAAAGATGAAGATGATTCCACATAGTAACCCATACAAGGTTACTTGGTCAAACAAAGGACAACTTGTCCTTGTGAATGAACAAGCCTGAGTCAACTTCTCAATTGGAAGGTATAAAGATAAGGTATTGTGTGATGTCATACCTATGGATGCATTCCACCTTTTACTTGGCAGACAATGGAAATTTGATAGACAAGTCATGCATGATAGAGTACAAAATGAGGAAATTTCCAAACAAATCCAAGAGATCCTAAAACAAGGCCTCGTTAGGAAAAGAATAAGCCTATGTGTCATACCCAATATCCTAGCACCCAAAAAGAGAGGAAATTGAAGGTTATGCACTGATTCCAGAGCTATTAACCAAATCACCATTAGGTATAGGTTTCCTATTCCTATGATAGAAGACCGAATGTAATGTTTAGGAGGAGAAAATTACTTTACAAAGTGTGACCTAAAGATTGGTTATCATCAAATTATGGTCAACAAGGGAGAGTAATTGAAGACTTCCTTCAAAAATATAGAAGGTTTGTATAAATAGCCTGTGATGCCATTTGGGCTATCTAATGCCCCATCTACATTCATGAGGCTGATGACCAAAGTTCTCAAGGAGTACATTGGTAAGTTTGTTGTAGTGTATTTGGATGATATCCTAATATTTAGTAGAACTAGAGAAGAAGACTTAAAGCATCTGCAAGTTGTGATCAAGAGATTACATGAAGAAATGCCAATGATCAATTTGGATAAGTGTGCATTCCTAAAGCAAGAATTAGTATATATTGGTTTTGTGTTGTCTCACGGAAAGCTCAAGATGGATCCAAGAAAGGTATAAGCCATTATCAACTGGCCTACTCCCAAATCTGCAATAGAGGTGAGAATATTTCAGTGTTTAGCTCAGTATTATAGGAAGTTCATTAAACAACTTAGTGCTATTTATACTCCTATTATAGACACCATAAAAGGTGGGATGAAAACTAAATTTGTATGGAATGATCAAGCTAACCAAGGATTTGAGTTTTTGAAGAAGAAGATTGCCACTCGACCCATCTTGACATTACCAAGTTTTGAGAGACTTTTTACAATTGAGTGTGATGCTAGCAATGTTTCCACTTGGGCAGTTCTAAGTTAGGAAGGGAGACTAGTGGCTTTTCACAGTGAGAAGATCAGTGACGATAAAAGGAAGTATTATTCCTATGACTTAGAGATGTATTATCTAGTCCAAGAATTAATTAAATGGAGGCACTATCTGCTTCCAAAGGAATTTGTGGTGTATTCACACAATCAAGCACTTAACTTTCTAAATTCACAAGACAAGCTCAGTCAAACATGAAGTGGGTGGAGTACTTGTAGACTTACACCTTCAACATCAAGCAGAAAAAAGGAGTGCAGAACAAAGTGGTTGGTGCACTTAGTAGAAGACACCTGATAGTACAAGAAGTACAACTCCAGAGCATGGGTATTAAGACTTTCAAGGACCTATATGCAGAAGATGAAGAATTTGGAGAAATATAAAAGGTATGTAAAGAGTATAAGAATAATTTCCATGGTGGATTTTATGAATATACTATGCAAAGTGAGCTATTCTTTAAAGGAAGTCAGTTATGTATCCCTAGAGGATAAATTAGGGAAAATCTGATTCAAGAGAAGCACAATGGTGCACTTAGTGGTCACTTTGGAGTCAATAAGACCCAAGAGTTGGTGCAAAGGTTTTACTTTTTTCCTAAAATGAATTTACATATCGGAAGGTATGTGGAATGTTGTGTGTTGTGTCAGAATGCAAAGAGCACTCCTCCAATGCAAGCTTTTATCAACCTCTCCCCATTCCAAGTAGACCTCTGGAATGTTTGAGCATGGATTTTGTTGTGGGATTGCCAAAGACAAAGAAAGAATTGGATAGTGTCTATGTCATAGTAGATAGATTTAGTAACATGGAACACTTTTTCCCATGTCAAATAGTGCATGATGCTTGTCACATTGCAAAATTATTCTTCAGGGAAGTTGCGAGAATCCATGGAATACCTTTGAGCATAGTATCAGATAGAGATACTAAATTCATGAGTCACTTTTGGAAGACATTGTAGCACAAATTTGCAACCAATTTGTCCTATGGTTCTGTATATCACCTTCAGATAGATGGTCAAACTGAGGTGGTTAAAAAAAGCCTTGGGAACCTATTGAGGTGTCTCACAAAGGAGTATGGTAAAACTTAGGGTCAACTCTTAGGACAGATAGAGTATGCATATAATCATACTGTTAATAGGAATACTAAAAAGAGTTTGTTTGAAATTGTTTATGGACTGCACCCTAGAGGAATAATTAAAATCAGGGAACTAAAAGATGGAGTCAAGGGTAGTTCTTATGCTGAAGACTTTGCATACTCTATGAAAGAGGTGCATGAAAAAGTGAGAAAAATTCTAGCATAGAATACTGCAAAGATCAAGAAAAAGGTGGATGAAAGGAAAAAGGGAGTCTAATTCCAAGTAGTGGATCTATTTATGGTCCATACAAACAAAGCAATTCTACAGAAGGGAGTACCAAACAAGTTGAAAATGATAAGATTGGGGCCATGTACTATTTTGGCCAAATATGGAAACAATGCATACAAGGTAGAGCTCCAAGAGGATATTGGTTTATCTCTGGTCTTCAATGTTGTAGATATAGTCCTCTACAAGGAGCCAACTAATGAACCAAACCAAAGCCTTACTGAGGTTATACAAGAAGTGGAAGAATTGAATTTGAACCCTACACCACCTAAGAAGGTAGAGAAGATACTTGACTCAAGGGCCGACAAGAAGACCAGACATAGGACATACTATGAGAATATAATCAAATGGCATAGACAAGGAGATGTAGGGGCCACTTGGATCAAGGAGATAGAGTTCAAGAAGTTGGGGATTTATTCCAACCTGCTCAATCCAAGGATGGACTAAAATATTTTATTTGGGGATGATGGTGCAGGAGCACATAGGCTAATCCCTAATTCTAGTTTCTATTTTGGCTTGTACTAACCTCAGCCAAGTCACTAGTGTTTATTTTTTACCTTAGAATGTCTTTTGAGTTTGTGCCTAGGTGGATTTAACTAGGATCAATCCAACCTAGGTGTTTTATGCTTTGTTAGTGGTTAGTGCTAGATTAAGCCTAAAAATGGGAAAGATGGGTCCAAAACCCTTCAAGGATTAGGATAGATTATAAATTTTCCTAGAAATGCCTCTAGGATGTTTTGACATCATTCTATGTCGATTAGAGGTCATTGGGTTTGTTTTATGCAATGTTGTCAAAATGTTGCATGACAACATTTGCAACTTTTAATAGTTGCATGACAACATTTGGTGGATTCTTTTCGAAGAATAATGGTGGGCGGTTAATGTAATGGCGTATAATCATGGGAAAGGCATATTTAGACACGGAGGATCTTATTTCCCAAGGAAAAATCATGTAATGATTGATTTGAATTTGCAAGAAGAACCTTTGTTATTGGTTTTAGCATACAGTCGATCATTTTGATGTTTGTGAGTTAGTATATGGATTGAAAAATGAGATCTATTGTTTCATTTGTGTATTATAGGTAGTTTTAAGAACTTTTTTTTTAGCTTTGAAGTTTTTTTGAGTCCATTAGATTAGTTTGTTAAATTGTTTTGTTAGTAGCACAATTGTTGGTCTTGTTTAAGAACTTTTATGAAACATGGCTCCCCCATAGATCTCCACCATGGAAGTCATCATAGACCATAGGGATATAGAAGGGAAGCCAATGTATAGTGTACATATGGAAGGAGGAGCTTAGGAAAGCTAGCTAGCTAGTTTTATGGTCATGCCCTAGGCGAGTTCAATGTACCTGGTTAGGTGCATGACAGTGATCTAATGGTGTTTTAATGCAGGGGAAAGATTGGGAGATTGAAACTAAGTATGGTTTCACAAGAATAGAGTTCCTATAGATACCTCCTAGGGAGATTTGGATTTCCTATCCATTTAGATATATTCCCAAGCATAAATCAATAGAATGCACAAAATATCCCTATTAGCTATATGAGCCCTGAATTCTACAAACCTATTGTACATAGGCCCTAGAACCCTAAGACCACCAAAATAATTAATCTATTGGGAAAGGTTGTCTGAATATCTAATTTTCTTGGGTTATTTTGAAGTTTTGTGAGAGAAGTGGGAGAAACTCAGTAATTAGGGATAATTGACCTATTAGGACTTAAAGACCAAATCCATTGATTGTCTTGAGATCTTTTGAAAAGCCATTGATGTCCCATTCTAATGGGATCATATGGGAGGCAAGAAGTTTTATTAGTAATAATTATGCCCCATGCAACACTTATGATGAGATGGAGATAAAAATGCACTTGGAGACATCCAAGAAGGAGTAAGCGATTGAAAAATACAATGTTGATAGTTACCCCAGGGTGAAGCACAAAAGAGACCAACTCCTAGAGTTGTGTTGGAGAAGTCCTAGGCTAGTTGAGAAAGGGCTTGGAAGATCCTAGAAGAGAGGGTAAGATTTTGAGAAGGCTAGAAATAGTAGATTCCTAGATTTGGCTTGTACATGCACACCTTGAGTGTTTCTATCACACTCTTCATTACGAGAGACATTTAGTATGTGAGGTGGTGTGGGTGATGCAATTGCTACTAATAATATGATGGTGTAGCATGCTGATGATCTTCCTACTCCTGAGACCTAGGTATATAAAGTTTTCTTTTCTCTTTTCTAGGAGTTTTAGTCAATAAATAATTCTAGATGTGTGTATTGATATTTTTTCTAGATGTGTGTATTGATATTTTTTCAATGTATATAATATTTTGCATGCATAGTTAGCATAACACATTACCTCTAGTGTGGGCTCAAAGCATATTCATATGAGAGATTTAGTAGATATGACACCTACTAGTGGTCAGTTATGTTTTAAATATATCTAAGTTTAAGCATACTTGTTTACACTTGTAACATGTATTTATATATTTCAATTACTTTACATAATATATACTATGCATGTATATAACCAATAGTAGTACTAAATTTGTTGGGGTGAGTTGTTTCTTCACAGCCATAGGATGCTTGTGACACTCGGGAAGAGCACATTACCTCTTGTGTGGGCTTGAAGCATCTTCATAGGAGAGATTCTAAAGATGTGACACCTACTATATCCATGTCCCTGATTCCTGCATTCCTCATAATTCTAAGAAATGCAGTGAAAACAAAAGCATGATTAGTCCCTAGTGTTCAACGTCTAATTGTGACAATTCGTACACATAACTGAATGCAAAGATCATGTCTTTTCTATTCTCTTGCAACCATGGATAATTTTTCTATCCACACTTGAACACATGCATATAATGTTGTATAAATATAATTTGAATAAAGAATGTAAAATCTAAACACTTGAATGCACACATGAATAATTTAAGAATGTGTACATACCTTTTATCTCCCAAAATTTTCTGTGGTACCACTTGAGTTATTCCTAATGACATGTCATTCTCATTTGGCGTAAAATGTGTCCTGCAACCATTGAAAAACATCGTCTCCATTTTTATATGAATTCCCTTATAATTCATTTGATACTTTTGTATAGCACATTTGATGCAAGCTCCAGCACCATCATGTTCACCTTCTCCATGTCCACTCTCAAAGAAACTCTAGACATGTGGTATTATTTCATTATCATAATATCTACATAGTGCATAAAATGGTCTAGATGATTTGAATTACGAAACACATCCATCTAAACAAACATAATGTTTAACAACTTTTATGCCTCTTTTTTTTTCAAATTTGCAAAAAAGATCTTCAAGTAGTGTTCTACATAATTAATTTCATTCTCTTTATTATCACTTATATAAAAATGATATTCCTTCTTTATAACCCGTGCTCCAAATGTGATTTTAATACCATCCAAATATAATTGTGTGTGTCGATAACACATATGCACCATAATAGTAATTTTCTCTAAAAATTAGTATTCTGATTGACTTGCCTATTATCGAATAAAGGAATAGTTTTCTATGGAATCCAAAACTGATACAATAGTTCCAAGTGGGAAATTGTATCTCAATTTTTGGAATTTTTGTGCTCGCCAATTTGCAGGAAAAGCATGATGAATGTAGGGTTGAATCAATTTTATAAATTTTTCCATAATTACTATAACATTTATCTCCTCTTCAACATATTCTAACCTTTTAGATTATTTCAAAAATTTTATTTCATTCTTGACATATTTGTAACTCTTGCAATTTACCATCTTTGTTACATCAATGTTTTTATTTTTCAAAGGAAAAAGAGTCAAATCCGCACATGTTTCTCATATTAATTTTATGAAATTTATTTGACCAGCTGTGTCATCTCTTTTATCACATAAAATGGATGAGATGAACTCACTTCGTTTAGTAGGACAAGCATTTTCAAAAACATAAGTGTCTTCTACAAACTTTCAAAAAACCTAATTGTGGAGATCAAATTCAATATGATAATAACAACAACAAGTTTCGAGCACTTTGTTTGTCCTGACATAATATAGCTTCTATCTTTCAAACAATGTTTTCCCAATCTTTATATTAGGATTTCAACTACAAAATGACAAATACATTTAATGTTGTGTTGTGTCCAACCAATGTTTCGTATGATATTCATATTGATTATATGCAATTCTATGTCTTATAACATCTCTACTGTTTGATGAGGACGTGTATTATCATTCCAAAATAATGTGACCAAATTCTTGATTCCTCCATCAATCCTATTAGAATGAGGAGCTCTGCACATGATTTCCCAATTTCCTTCCAAGGTGCTATTATTCAAATTAATTCTCCTATTAACATATCGTGATATTATTTTCTTACTAAAACCAACCTGAGATGAAACTGAAGATATTTGTCTTTTTTAGAGAATAGTGTTACCTATAGTGGATGTAAACCTAACTTTTATTGTAATGGTCTTATCTTTAGTTCGAGATCACTTCTCTACCTAGTTCAAACCTTTCCTAAGATTTTAAATCATATCAATTTGCATGTCAACAACTTTTCTCTTTTTTGATGTTGTGTCTATACCTAATAATTATAATGCCCATTCAAACTTTTTGTTTATAAGTATAACTGAAAGCAATTGAGCTTGGTAAAGTGTTTCAAAATTATAAAATTTAAAAAAATTCTCTTGCTATCGTATTCACTGACCTCTTCTTAGCAAGTCTTAAGGGTTGAACATTAGCAAGTGATCTCAAATTTTTCACATCCATTGTAAGTAAATCATCTAAGTTTCTATAATTAATATTTATCTTTATGGTTTGAGCTTGATTTATAAGTTCATCCATATGAGTAGGAACACATGATCCTTACCCTTCTCCAACATCATTTTATTAAAATTTTATAGGGAGTGATCCTGACCCTTCTTCAATGTGCAATTATTCAACTTGACTTGATCCTCCTACTTGAGCTTGTCCTTCACCTTGGTCATGTTGATTCGGAGCTACATGCAGAAAAATGAATCAAATTAGAGAAAAATAAAACATATAGGTCCATAAAATTTGGGTACAAAAAATTAGAGATCTAGGTCGATACCTTCTTTAGTTTTATGATAATATGCCAATGCAGTTTCACGATTTCTTTGTTCGGTATCAGGTGACCTTTTTCTAGCAGGTTTACTTTGTCTTCCCTTCTTGTTCCCCATTTCTTCTCTCCAAAATATGTCTTCTACAAGACCGGCAAATAAATATTCTCATCTTCAAAAAATACTTTGATAGTATTTCTCCTCTCCAAAATTATGCATTTGAAAAAAATACAAATAGCAATCCTCCTCCAAAAAATGCCTTTGTAAAAATTTACCAATAATCGAAAAAGAGAATTAACTTATTGTAATTAGGTTAAAAATGAAAACAAAAATCTTTACTTTTATACCATTCAAAATTAAAAATAAAATTCATAACTAGCCGACTTAGTTCATGCGAACTATATTGGGTAAAACTCTGGTATCGTGTTTCTCATCGAACTTTTACTATGGGGGTCTTTGAGCGAAGACCCCTTCATGTGAACCCCCTCAGATACCTTTGTGTGAAGGGGGTCTTTGAGCAAAGACCCTAAAATCAAAATTTTGTCCGGAGAAATAAGAAAAATCCAAAAAAGGGGCTTTTAAGGCATGGGACAAGGACCAAATTAGATGCTTTTCTGAAACACATGATGTCTTATGATGCTATTTAGAGAAATATTTCTAATGAATATAATTTTAATACATATTGAGTTCATTGACACTTTCAAATATTACTTTAACAAAACATAGGTTATTTGGTCATTCGACAACCTGTCTCTTCAAGGCTTCAAGAAAAATAGTAAATTACAAAAAAAAATTATGAAAAATATGTAGCAAACGATTATTTGTGTTACCTTTCTATAAAAATAAAAAATTGAATTTTGATATGGGTAAAAGTACAAACCTGAGTCACACTTTTACAAAGGAAGAGGACCACGCCATTCAAAACTGTTAAAATTTAACGACATAAAAGTGGCATTTGTGTTTAGAAATTGGAAATGATACAAACTAATGAAATGTGTAAAATTGGATGTAGTTTATACGTAATTTTTTTTAATAAGAATTGACATAGTTTTTTAAATTTTGAAGGCTATTTTTTAATTGTTGAAAAACACTGAAAATCAAAGGTCTAGTTCCCACTAACAAATATATGTAAATAATCTTGTTTTCCTCTTATTTCAGAATATGTTTTAGATGACATGTACAACTAGTGCAGAAGAAAATAAATATTGGTTTTCAGTATATATTTTATCTGTTATAACTATTCAAAGTAGGAGTTACCTGAAATTAACAATTTTTGTCTCTTGCATAATTTACCCTAGAAAATTTACACCAAATACAAAAAAAATTATATATTCTTAAAGAGGACTCTCTCCTCTAGTGTTAAATATAAGTTTTAAAATTTTCTGACATCATTTGCTATTTTTTTTTCTTTTTTTGAACGAGCATGTTCTATAATGTTAAATACATGCTTGCAATTTTTTTAACTTATAATATATTATATATAATCAAAAGAAAATAAAAATTATATGACGATAACCTAGACTCCGAGCTCTACAAAAGGGTATTTTTAGATTTAAAAAAAATTCAGTTTTGGTAGACAATTAAGCCCCGGAAGTGATGTGTTACCAATTTTATTATTTTTTGCTTAATTGGCTGCCACATGGGATGCCACATGATCGCATGGATGACCATGTCCCTCAAAGCTCATAAATAAACACTTTTTAAAAAAATAAATTAAAAACAATTATCAATTATTGCGATTTAAAAAATATTTTTTTAATAAAATCATTTTTAAATTATTTTAAAGGTGTATTTTGGGCATTAAAGGGCAACTACAAACTAAGATTATCAAGGAGGCTTGTATTATTTGCAAGTTTTTTTTTAGTTTTTTGAGATTTGTTTTGTGTTTTTAATTAAAGCATTGTTCAATGTTAAATTATGAACTTATCGATATTATTTTTGTTTTTTTATCAATAGTATATGGTTTTGTGTATGCAGGTGAATCAAAGCTCTCAATTTGAACAATTTGTGCAATGGGAAATAAAAGGAACATAACAAGAAAATATGATCGAATAACGGATGACAAAATGAAAGGTCATACAAAACGTAATGAAAATGAACCTATTGAAGTCCAAGAAGATCCAATTCAAGTAGGGGAACAAATTGGTAGAAATATATCTTTTGACATGGACGATTTGATATAGATGGACAAGAATTCATTTTTTAGTCAATTTTCATTTGACGAATTGGTACCTGAAAGAAAAATAAGAAAGAATGCAAAAAGATTTGGGATGAATATTTTCAAAATAAAAGTTTGATTGGAAAACCGTATTTATTTGCTAGGTTATTCAGGAAAAAAGAAATGACTCCTATTTTGGAGTTGTTAGGTGTTGATAACAAGAAAAACTCAATAGACAATGTAAATCGAACAATAGTTGAAAATTTGTAAGATGCATTGAATGACACTAACAACTCAAGTCGAGGAGCCAATTTAAGTGTTGCACGTTGAGCATTGATGACTACTTTATCTTGTAGGAGGTTGACATAGAGAAAACAAGTACATACAATTTCTAATTTACTAAATGTATATAGAATAACTGTTCAAAGATATATCAGGAAGAAAATTATGTCAGATGAAAATATTCAAAAGAATTGGGTTAATATTTCTGTACTTCCTCGAAAAGATAAAATTTACGAAGATGTAAAAATACAGGTCATTGAATATTGGACTGCTCACTCTCATGTTTCTTCTAATAGAAGGGATATTATACAAATGAAAGATGAAGAGACCAGTATGAAAACTACACATCAAAAATATTTTATAGATACAACACAAAGTGAATTTTTTGAAGCATTCAAACAAGAATTTTCAGATGTGAAAATATGTCAAAGAATGTTTGAGACGTTGCACCCTTGCTTTGTACGCATAAATAAGGTATGTGAAACTTGTTGTTTCTGAAATCATATTGATTTTCATCTACATTTTCAATCATATAAAATGGTTATGGCAGTACTTAATTTAGATATGGTCATCCCTGGAAGTACATCATAATTTGTGAAGTCTATTTTATGTGAGAAATCAAAAGATATTTATGAGGTTAAAGTACAATGTATAAAGAGTGCATGCAGTGATTGTGGAGATTTATATAAATTTCTATTGGAAATTGAGATTGTTAAAGTTGCAACGCAAGTTTTTTGGAAGATATTTGAATATGAGACATACTGAACTAAGACCGGAGATGAATCCAAAAAAATTGTATTGAAGGAGAGTGAATTTCCCTACCTTGAGTTTATGACCAGGTTCTTTACTATAATTTATCCACATATACAGCATTGTCATGGTGCAAGATGGAAAGCTAAACAGTTTCATAATTCCAAAAATTGTTTTCCACCTACTTATATTATTTTAGTTGTAGATTCTCTGAGAACTATACATTCTCCCCTCAATCAAAGCTTCAAGCTCAATATTATCATTATAACCAAGTTGCAATATTTGTGTAAGTGACCTATAGACATGCACAATTTGATTTGGATGAGGTTTAAAGTACCAATCCAAATGAACACATTATCATCAAGGAGGTTCATTTCTATATCGGCAATGATTAGGCTCATGATAGGAGCTATGTGGCTCATTGTTTTGCAATGTACTTTGAAGATATTTCAAATCGTGGGATAAAAGATTAACAACACTAGATTTGGTCTGATGGTTGTGTAGGTAAGTGTATGCACTTCAATTCATTTTCAAATTCTCATTGATTACTTGCTAAATAATTATGGGATCATAATATTGCATACAACAACTTAATCTTGTAAGACAATTTAAATCTGCAAAAGCCTTTAATTGTCTAGCTATGTAACATGCTAGACGCAATGTTATGTTTCTGTGGAACTTCTTTCAATGTGGACATGGAAAAGGAGAGAATGATGGAGCAAGAGTATGTCTGAAACGCGCACTTTTCCAAAATGAACTTGTAGGAACAAATGGTGTGAACAATAGTTAAATATATATATATCTAGATATTTCAAATAGTATAATTTAAACTTAGATGTATTTTCTTTAAACTGATAGTTCAGAAATTTACAGGTAACATAATAGAGAATTTAAAGAAAATTTGTTAATTGTGTCAAAATCATTTTTCCATTCGGGACACCAAATACAACAAATATTATCTTTCAGAAGTGAAAGGTCATTTATAGTTTGTAGGAAAAATCTAAATTAAAATTTGATTTCATTTTCATCTATGTTATCATAATTGTTGATCTAAATATGTACAACTTTCATTTCATATTTGTAACAGATATAGACGGATCTAATCCTTCCAATTGTCATAGGATTCTTGGTATTAGAAGTTTACATCAATTGATGAGTACCGGAAAACACAATCCTCTATTGATTTAAGTAAGAGAAAAATCATGTTTTTGTGTTGATTATGTTGAGGACAATCCAATGAGTCAATCTGAGAATATTGCAAATGGATATGTTTCACGATGGGATATGAAGGATTTAATCATAATGCCTCCTTATGAAGATGATGACATTGACATAAAAATTCATGATCCTATATATTCAGCTAATTATGAGTGTGTTTATGATTTAGTTGTTACAGGTGCGTACACATGTATATGATCTTTTATTTAAATTTAATTTATTTTAATTTTTATTTGAGTTTAATATCTAATTTGGATTTGTATCTAGGTGATATTTTGTTGTGGTTGTGGATCCTGACAATGCTAAAAGTGTATATTATTATCTACTAAGATACACAAAATAAAAATACAAATTGGCAGAAGAAATTGTCGATGGTGATGGATAGTCATATCCAACTAGTTCAATTGTTATTGAAGGAACATATTATAAGAAAGTAAAGATAGATATAAATGGTGTTCAATTTATTGAATATATGTCTGGTCAAAAATTTCTACATTACAGTCACTTGGTTATATAAACAAAGTTGTAAGTTGAGACATTGCAAAAAAGAGGACATGGCAATCTAAAGTGGAGGTTTTGTAATGAAGAACATAAATTTTTTTTGGAGATAATAAAACACAGAGAGGAACCACACTATATGTATCAAGAGCTTTAGGATAAAATTCTTTCTCTAGCTCTCGTACTTTCATATTTGAACTCTACAGTTCAAACTCTTACTTAATGTATTGGATATTGTATATATGCTATTCAACTCTACAATTTGAAATCTATAGTTATGCATGCTTGGTATATTGTGTATTCTTTTATAATGTATATTTTGATGGTTCAATGGATTTAATATATAGCTTTAATGTATGTTGTTATAGATTAGTTAATAGAATTTTAATGGTTCAATGAGTTTATTATATAGCATTTATGTATGTTGTTATAAATTTTATATTTTGATGTGTATGTTTTTATACCTCCCATTAAGACATCCCCTTTTAAATTACATTAAATTACTTACATGACAAATTGAACAACTTAGTTAATTGAATATTAATGGTTCAATGAGTTTATTATATAGTTGTTATGTATGTTGTTATAGATTTATGTGTTAATGTGTATGTTTTTATACCTCCCCTTAAGACATCCCCTTTTAAATTACTTTAAATTACTTACATGACAAATTGAATAGCTTAGTTGATTGAATATTACTGGTTCAATGAGTTGATTATATAGCTTTTATGTATGTTGTTATAGATTTTTTTTTTGATGTGTATGTTTTTATACCTCCCCTTAAGACATCCTCTTAAAAAAATTTGAATAGATTAGTTACTTACATAAAAATAACTCTAAAATATAAAATAAACCATTCATATATGAAATGTTTAAAAGTAACATGTATTTAACTCATTCACATGTATTTAACATAGATACATATATGGAATGCCTAAAATGAACATGTAGATATGTAATGTCTAAAATCTAAAATAACTCATTGACATGTATAACATACATACATATATGAAATGATGAAAATGAACATGTATATATGTATTGTTCAAAATATGAAATAACATACAAACATATAACATGTAAATGTATAGTTCTGAAATAACATGTAGATGAAATGTCTAGAATATAAATGTGTCTGAAATAACATGTAGATGAAATGTCTAGAATATAAATGTGTCTGAAATAACATGTGTGTATATGAAATGTCTACAATATATCTGTGAAACATGAAATATGTAAAGTAGCATATGTGCTCAACTCGGACCATATCCTAATCTGTGACTTGATGATGGTCCACCTCCTCCTGATCTATGTGTGCAACAAAATAAATATATGTGTCATGCATACACACATGTATAATAAACTAAATACTTATGATCATAGAAAAATTAAGTTAAAAAAAAAATGTAAATTTACTTGTCTGTCATGATGCACAAGATCGCTAGGAATCTGTAAATCTCCATATCCATACTCCATACTATCCTGAATACTCTGGAGAATATATATATATATATATATATATATATATCTGTGTGTGTGTGTGTGTGTTACAATCAAAATTTTAATTCAAATTATTTATACATTTACATGTGTAAGTTTTTTAAATACATCATAATTTAAATAAATATATACCATAGCAATATGTTATGCTCTCCCGATATCGCTCAACTCTGAAGCATGTAAGGACACATCACTGGGATCAATATTCTCATGTAAGGATAAATTTGAAGGATCAATCTGGTCATTTGTAAGCATGGTGGTTAAAAGTCGATGAACTGGACGTGATGAAGTAGCCTCGGTAGATTGGTGGGGTACATCCTTATCAACTGTATTCTGTTGCAGAGTGGTAGGTAGTGCAGGAATATGCTCCTCTCTCTCTTTCTACACCCTAAGAACCCAATCCAGTAGATCTTCTAAGAATGGTGGGGGATAAATTATGGGACATCCATGAGATGAACCCTACTAATAATCTGTAAACCCTGATATGTGCAAAGTAGATCACTGGATAAATATGCGCCCATACGATGCAACTGGTTCAAATTTGATATAGCTGCAACCTCAAAGGAAGATGGTATATCTACTATATGGTATGGATCATCACAAGAGGATTCATCCTATGTAGGTGGAGGAACGCCAGAACATGAAGGAAACATGTATCTCCCTAAACAATCAGATTACATCTCATGAACCTGTGTCGCGATACTCGTGATACTAGAAAATACATCTATCCTGATCCTATCACTAGGTACACTATATCCTACAGCTACCATTTCTAAACGTTTCCATATGACCAAAAGGTTTGGACCCACCTTTTCTTTCTTATTAGCGAGTGTTGGGCCATTAGGCCTCTAAATCTATCGAATAATCTTTGCCTCCCCTACCCACCATGACTGGAAAAAATTGTGTAATCAACATCATCATGCAAATGAAATTCTACAAATAATTGTTTGTAGAAATATAGCGGAAGCTCCTCCTTCTGGGACCACCTATGATGAGAAGCCAACCATCGAGGATATGTGAATGGTGCAACATGGTCATCCACACATTGAGTAGTTAGATAACGTCTAACCTGAGCTCTGTCTCGGTAATGAGGAAACATGGTCTTCACCAAAGTGGTGGAGAGCTCTGAATCAACCTATCTATACTTCATAGTTCTAGTAATTCTTTGTTGGAAATGTTATACAATATTATGAATTGAGAGGGTAGGGGTGAATTAGTTCAAATAAACTTTTGTACTCTAAAGCTGTCTCACTTCTGCATGCTTTACCGAATGAAAACTATAAATAACAAGCAAGTTAAAACATGTAAATTACTTCAAGTAAACATATAAAAAATTGACTCATAACACCATGATTTTTGGTCACACAGAAATCCTTGGGTAGAGGAAAAAACTGCGGTGGGGATGACACCCATAATTCTTCACTACTGCAGTAAAAAGATTGCTCGGTTAGAGCTACAATGTTTAGCTACTTCTGATAGCTTACTCTGTTAAGAGTATAAAGACTTATGTAGTCTACCTTGTTAAAGGATTTCACAAATTCTTCTCTAAGACTTTTTCCTTGTTAGAGGCTTTACAAAATAAGATCTGTAAGGATCTACCCAGTGAAGGGATTTTTAAAATAACAAAAACAATGTATTCAACAATGCTTCTAACATGTCTAAAATGTTGCATCAATATATTATGCTTGATCAGAATCTTTATGCTCTGAATTCTTTACCTCTAAATCTTCTTGGTGATGTGATCATCAAACATCTCATCTGCAAATTCTATACTTGGTGCTACCTCAAATACTCTACTATCCCCTAATAAAAGTAATAGCATTCATTTTTTTTTTTCATTTTTTTTTTCTACTCTCTGTATGTTCTCATAGGGATTCTTCACTTGTTAAGTATCCTCTATTTTTGCCTCTTAATCTCCTTGATTAGGTTTTCCTTAGGTTAATCTCAGTCATTCGATCATCCTTATGATTTGTTGCCGCTAGGTAAACCGCCTGACTGTTACCTTGGAAATTATTCCCTTCTTGGAACTCACAACATCTATTTTTCTGCTTAATCTCTGCCTTGCATCTTGTTCTTGATTAATCTGGTTCATAGATTTTGTAACCAACTGACTTTAGTGATCTTAGATTCTTCTAATATCGTCTGTCAATTCATTGAATGTTCTCTTATCAAGATTTGACTTAGTTTACTTGCTTAGTTGCCTTGCCTGCATTACTCAGTAAGTAAATTCTTTAACTACTTGGTAACTTACTTTCTCAATGCTCAGTGAAAGTTTTCAAACTTGGTACTCAGTAACTGTGACCGAATAACATTTCCACTCGGTGCTTGATTCTTCTTTCTTTACCGACCGCTCCTCTGTTTGCTTACATTACCAACTGACTTCTCCTACTTGGTAGTACCATCCATTTCCTTTACCAACTAGACTTGGCTACTTATGACTTTGACAAAATGTATGACAACAAAGTGAATAGGGTAACAATCTCCCCCTTTGTCATTAGTTTGGCATTTTGAACAAAACTTCAAAGTCATCAATCAAAACTCAAAACTTATAACTCCCCTTGGTTGCTAGTCCCTATGCGCTATATACACTTCAAAAATTGGATTCCATACATTATCATCCTTTTAAATATTACATATTATTTGTTAGAGTATTATTACTCTAGTTGCTTAAGCTTCTCTTAGGTGCGTTATTAATTAATTCTTAATTAATAATGTACAACCTAGTAGTTTCTTTTAGGGTTTCATTCACCTTTTTAAGGTTGAACTTTGTAATTGTTGTTAATTAATTCAGTTGATATTTTTGCTCTCACATTTTGAGTAAACTTCTGGGTTCCTCTTTTTCCATTTTGCTGTTTCATTCTTGTGACAGGTTTATTGCATGCAGCTGGATCTTGGAGTTGAATATGATATTTCATCAGTTTATACATGGTATCAGAGCCTTGCTGTTGCAGCTTGTTCAAGTTTGGTTAGAGCTGTGGATCAAGCCCTCTTTCTAGGTTTTTATGGAGTTTTTTTATCACTTTGGAGGAGGTATGATCTTCTGGAGTAGATTGAGCAGAAACAAACTGTGCCATTGTGTTCAGAAGGCCTGAGAGAGTCAAAATCATATAAAACTCGACTAGTTTAGCCTCTGTGAGCACAGGCAAATTTTTATGGCCTCCTAGGGCCGTACAGTACGGATTTCGAAGAAAAAAAATTAAAAAAAAACATTTTTCATTGAAAAATGTGCCGCTGCCC
>MU225258.1:251511-286636 GCA_018584345.1 Thuja plicata | reverse complement strand
AGCTCCACTCAAATAGTCCATAATATCATCCATTCGTGGCAATGGAAACCTGTACTTGATTGTGATCTTGTTTATTGCCCTAGAGTCTATACACATCCTCCACTCTCCATTCTTCTTTGGTGCTAATACCGCTAGTACAACATAGGGACTTAGACTCTCACAGATCAATCCTTTCTGCAAAAACTCATGTACTTGTCTGTTCAACTCCTCACTTTCTGCAGGTGTCATTCTATGTGCTACCTTATTCAGCAAACTCGCTCCTGGAATCAAGTCCATCTAATGACTGATCTTCCTGACTGGTGGTAATCCATCAGGCACATTATCGGATACAATATCCTAAAACTCATTCAACAAATCTGCAACTTCTACTGGAACATCTTCTACTTCCTCCTTACTAGCTTTTAGAATTAAAGAAAAACATACATGCTCATGCCTCATACCATCTAGGAACTTTCTTCCATCAACAAAAGTTAATCTTGCACTACCACATACCTTTTCTTTTGTGTCATTCAATGGCTTTAGCTTATGTCGTATTCCATCCTTTGTCACGGAATAGGTATTCGCACGACCATCATGTACAACACATCTATCAAACTGCCATGGTCTACCCAACAACATATGACACGCATCCATAGATATGATATCACACAGTACCTCATCATGGTATCCGCCAATCTTGAATTTCACAAGGCATTAATCATTGACCATGACCTTGTGGTCATCCTGTACCCAAGAAATCCGATATGGATGTGGGTGTTTCTGTCTCTTGAGATTCAACTTTGTCACCATCTCTTCTGACACCAAATTGTCAGTGCTTCCACTATCAATAATCACATCACAACACTTACCTTCACACTTACACCTGGTGCGAAACAGGCTCCTCCTTTGTTCAGGTTCATTCTCACCACTCAGCAGGACTCTTCGGTTAATCAGTGTTTCTCCTCTTTCAGCATCTTCAGAATGTGACAATATGGCATCTTCATCTACATGTGCAACTCTGGCCTGGCCTTCATTCCTCCTGTCTGTTCTTCCTTGGTGCTGCGGACATTCAAATGCCCTATGAACTTCTTCTCCACAGTGAAAACATGTTCCACGGAAGCCTCCTCTTCTAGATCCTTGTCCTCTTCCTCTTCCTCTCTGATCTCTATTATTCTGATCTTGGAAACAATTGAAATTGTTTCCTCGCTGATTCTAACTATTACTGACCTCATCCTTCTTTTTCAGATCTTCATTTCGGCCACCATATGACCGTCCACCAGATCTTCCACCACAACCTCTTCCATTTTTCTTGCTCTAAAACTTCTTGTTCAGCTTTTCTTCTACTTTCAGGGCAAACTGGTATGCCTCCTTAATACTGTTCATTCGAACCAGATTCAAATCCTCCTGAATGCTCGGCCTCAACCCATTAAGGTAATGGGCAACTTTGTCCTTGTCAGCTTCTGCATGGCCTGTTCGGATGTGGATTCGATAGAACTCCTCTGTATATTCTTGGACAGATTTTCCTGCTTGCTTCAAACTTTGCATTTTCTTCAGTAGGTCAAGCTCATAATCAACAGGAATGAATTGTCACTCCAACTTATCCACCATCCGATCCCATCTTGTGATTTTATCCTTTCCTCTTCGATTTCGCTCCAATTGGATCTCCTGCCACCAGATCTTCGCATGACCCTTCACTCTAGCCTTCGCAAACTTGACCCTATCAGGATCCTCAATATCTTCATACTTGAAATATTCTTCACATTCGTTGATACAGTCAATCAACTCTTCTGGGTTAAGATTCCCTGAAAAATGTAGGAACCTCAATCTTAGGTCTTTTCCCAATCTTGGAAATGGCTCGGAAAAGCCTTTCTTCTTCTGGATTCAAAACTTCAACTTCTTCTTGATCATCGTTTCCTTCTTCGGCTTCATCCTCACTTTCATTTCTAACATTAAGATTCATTCCTCTGTGAATCTCTTCTTGCAATGCTCGCACTTGTCTCTAGAGCTCTCTAACCTCAGGTGTCACAACACCATCTCTTCCACCACGTTCCCTTCGTGGAGGCATTTTTGCGATGTGCACTGAAACCCTAACCACGGTCCTGGTGCAAACTGCCTCACAGTCGGCGATCTGTTTACATACTCAGGAACTTCTCGCTCTGATACCACTTGATGAAGGATGCTCCCCTTAATGCCATAAACACATAACAGAAACAGAGAAACAACAATTTGCAAGAACACAAAAATGGGCTTTTAATTATCTCCACAAATGTGGAATTACAAACTTTTAGAATTACAATATGCAAGGCCACATGGGCATTCCCCTTACAATATTCTGTAGGACAAAGCCTCGAATTATTACTCAGATCCACCCAGAACTGCCCTAGACAACACTACAGGCCTTCTTTATATATAGGCAATTTCCACCGCCCGAGAAGGTTCCGGAAATCTAGCCATTAAGGTCGACTACCTTTAGCATTTAATTATTTTTCACTTTTATTATAAAAAGGCTGGCTTTAAATATTTACAAAATATGAGATTAGGTAGGCCAACTTCCGGAAGCCATAACTTTTGAAACGTAGCTTCGTTTGGCTATTATAACCACTTTTCGGAAATGGGAGATCGCGATCTACAGTACCTAACTAGAAAAGTGCTAGTCAACCGAGGGTCTGACCTCAATCTGGAGCCTCTAAGGTCCTGAAAATTGAGCTTAAAGGTTTTGCACCCTAAAATCTCAACAGTAAATCCTTAATAACTTCGCCAATACAGATGATCTGGCAATGAAATTTAACTGGCATTCTTATATGACTAAGATGAACCTTCACCTGAAAACTTAGAACATTCTGAGTTCAAACGACCAACTTACTCAAAATAGTAAGTTTCCAAATATAGCAACTTTGTACAAAATAGCCCTTATTGAATAGAAAAACACATATTTTTGGGTGATGCAAGATTGCCCTTACACCCAGGATGCTCCTGCATCACCTTTTGATGATTGTCCTTCGGTAGTGCCCTTGGTTGGCTTATCTTCTTGAGACTTGGTGGCCTCAAGCTTGAATATTTTTCTCCACATTTCATCTATTTCTTTCTCAACTTCTAAAAGCTTACCGATCATTAGTCTTAGTTCTCTTTTTTTCACAAGAAATCTCCTTGAATAGTTCTGTAGAGATTCATCAATTTCTTGCATTGATAATTCAGGCATTGTCACAACTAATGATCTTTCTCTTATTTGTTTTTAAACAGTCAATGCATATTTCCACCTTCCATCTACCTTATTGTATAACTCATCAAGAAGCTGGCTTGAAACTTCCATTGGTGTTATTCTAAATTTATTCAGTGTGAAAATAATAGCATCTTCAATTCTTACCTGATCATTCATACTCAACTACTCATATCTCAATTGTTTTACTCTAGAAAAAACTCCATGTTTCATTAATGAATTGATGGATTCATCAAGAGTTGGTTTTGATGTCTTTTGTGGTACTTTGGGTGCCTCAGTCTCCTCTATTTCTATTTCACTTTCAACTTGAAGCTTCAATTTTCTTCTTGGCTTTACAACATTTTTCTTACTCCTCATATATGTTTTGCCTCTAGGTTTGGGTGTCTCAATTTGTTCCTTTTCTTTTTCCCTTATCGAGGCTCTTGTGCTCCTGCCACTTGGTGAGGGATTAGCTTCTAGTTGTTTCCTCTTCTTCTCAATTGAAGGTGATGCCTCTATTTCTCCTTCATCCTCTCCAACTTCAAATTTCTATGACAACTCCCCAATCATTTTCTTTATTTTACTTATGGACTTAGGTATCACTATACCATGCTTGATCTTTTCTTTAACTTCTTCATAGGTTCCATATCTGTCAGCTTTCTTGTCAATGGTGTCTTTCAATAATTTCTCAATTTTTCTATGCAACTATTTCAATATCAACTTCATATCGCATTGGTTGAAGCCAAATATTCCTTGGCTCAATAGCCTTAATGATACGCATGTCGGTATCTACTTCAAAACAAATATTATCATGATATCTTTCCACTAGCTGGGGTGGAATCTTGAATCTTTTATGCATATTTGCTTGAAAATTTACAAAGTAATCATTCATGATCAAATTAAAATTGTTTCCCAATCCTAAAATATATTCATTTATTTGATAAATGATTGGCCTATCTATGCTCCATGTTACTTCACCAAATGATGGGAAAAATTTCTCAAAATAGAAAAATATACACCAATAGTGGACCAAACTTCAAAGTGTTTGTCTTGGCTTTCCTGATTGTATTCATGTTGTCTTCAATTTGTCTCAACAAAATCTCACAAACATCTAATTTCATTCCTTTCTTCACAATCTTGTAGGCCAAGTCAACTACTCTACAGGGTACACTGTCTACCCTAGATGATTGGAAGACTCGATAGGCAATGATGTTACATGAAAAGTTAAGTTCTACATCTTCTATCATCAAAATTCTCATCGATCTACCATCCCATTGAGCTTTGGTTAGCTCACTCAATATTTCTCTATCAATCTACTTGATTTCCTTTGGTCTGTCTCTGATTGGTAGGCCAGTAATGATGTGTAGTACATCCTTGGTGATCTTTAGTCATTTCTCTAGCCACATAAACTGATCGTGTACTCGGCTAAGCACAAATATGATCCATTTAGGTTTGAAGACTCTTGGTAGATGAAGGGTATGCACCAAACCCTTTCTCTCTAGATGTGTGTGCCCATCTCCCAACCTGCCATTGTAGCACAGTCCATTGAATAAAGTGTCCAACTCATTAACACAAATATCTTCAATTTTGCAGTGGATGAAGGATCAAACATCATCGATCAATATAAACCTAGGTGGAATGGAAGACAATGCTCCCATCATATCAATTTCTATAGCCTTGATGGGTGGAATTTTGTGTTTAGGGTTTACAGGATCAACATTCTTTGCCATGATTGGTACTTGCTTCTTTGCTTCCATTAGATTAGGAATAGGGATGTAAATAATCCTTTTCTCTTCGAAAGCTTAACTCGGTTGAAAGCAAACAGAGATGAATACAACTGTAGATGATTTATCTTGATTCAGAATTTACCTTAGAGATCACTTCAATGTACGGAGACTCGATCACTTTGCAACTCACTCTTGATAACTCGAATGCGTAAGGTGCGAAGTGACTTGCAAAATTTCATATTTATAGCTTTTTATCAATTAGGGTTTCCAACAAATAAGTTATGTTGCCATAAATGCATTCAATGACTTCATGAAATTCAAATTTCAGTAACTAACCAAATACTCTAACTTCCATGTGAATCACAATAAAAACTTTCATAGAATATCCAAATGCATCTAAGCATTCTAATATGGATTTATGCTCTCTTAATTTAGGAACTGATTAAAGATTTGAATTCGGTGAGCAGTTCCTACATACCTTTTATTGAATAAGTGCAGCTCGGTGCACTCATCTCGGTAGATGAGGTATTTTCAATATTTCTGAGTGAGGTTCCATCCTCTTGCTCTTTTCTTTTCCAAGTTTTGTTCATTTGTTCCGTTATCTCATCAACAATAGGTGTCTTCTTGTCGTTACTTCTTTTTATTGTTTGATATTTTGACTCGGTACCTGCAATCTTTAGCTAGGTGTCCTATTTTGTGATAGTGAAAACATGCCATACCAAAACTCCTCCATGATATCCTGGTGTTCCTTCCAAATTTTAATAAGCAATTTGTAGCAATGTGTCCATACATTCCACATGATGCACAAGAGATGTTGGTATTGTAATCCCATGGTACTGATGCTTTTGTTCAGTTGGATTGTGATCTTTCTTGGTTCGATGTCCACTTGTTATTCCTTGTCTTTGATTTGCATTCTTCAGCTTTGTGTCCATACTTGTTGCAAGTGTTGCAGTAACCATCAAATTTATCTCTTATTGACTTTTTAGGGATCCTTGATCTACAGTCAAAAGCTTTATGACCATGCTTATTGCATCTAAAACAATATCCATCAAATTTAGGTTTACTAGGTACATTACCTTCTCTGCTCCTACAAACATTTGTTGTGTGGCCGGGATCTCCATAATACTTGCAATGAGGTTTCTTCCTTTGTCTTAGTGGTGCTTCAGTACTTTCATCTTTTGATGAATTAGATGATTCTCCTTGGTCGGTAGTGTTAGTTCCATTGAATCGAATACCTGTTTTGTCACTCGGTTTCTTTTTACTTTTGAGTTTTTTGTCTAGAGCTTGAGAGGCTTCTTCCTTTTTCTTAAGTACTTTATTGATGTTATTTTCATTTGCTAGTTTAGTGTTCAGTCTTTCTATTTCTTATTTCAATGATTGATTTTCAAATTCCTTTCTAGCAATCTCTATATTGGCAGTCACAAGTTGATCAGTCATGTTATGATGTTGTGGTGTCATTCTTATGATCTCATTGTCTTTTTTGGATAATCATGATTCATCCTATCTTTTGTCATTTTTAATCATCCTTTTTCCATCCTTAGCACTTCTTTTACCTTCTATCAATGTGGTCATCCTCATGCTGTTTGATTCAAGATCTTTCTTCATTAAATCTAGCTGTTCGGTAAGTGAGTCATTATTTTCCATTAGTTCTCTAATGGTTGTCTCATTTTCAACATTCAGACTACCTTCTGAAGCTATTTCAAGTGTGTCAACCTATTCTTGAGTAATTTTTAGTTCATCATATAGTTTTCTTCTTATTTTGAGTGATTTCTCAAATTTCCTTCTTAACTCGATAATCAATTCTTGTGCACTTTCTAACTCATACTCAAGACTGTCAATCCTCTTAGCTTGCCTATAACTTTCCATGACTAGGATCTTTTACTCTTAGGTGGTCAAACCATTAAATCAAGATTTAAAGCTCTGATACCAATTACTGGAAATGTTATACAAGATTATGAACTGAGAGGGGAGGGGTAAATCAGTTCACTAAAACTTTTGTACTCTAAAACTGTCTCACTTCTGCATGCTTTATCGAATGAAAAATATAAATGAAAATCAAGTTAAAACATGTAAATTTCTTCAAGTACACATATAAAAAATTGACTCATAGACCCATGGTTTTTGGTCATGCAGAAATCCTTGGTTAGAGGAAAAAATTGCGGTGGGGATGACACCCACAATTCTTCACTACTGTAGTAAAAAGATTGCTTAGTTAGAGCTACAATGTTTAGCTACTTCTGATAGCTTACTCTGTTAAGAGTATAAAGAATTATGCAATCTACCTTGTTAAAGGATTTCACAAATTCTTCTCTAAGAATTGTACCTTGTTAGAGGATTTACAAAATAAGATCTATTAGGATCTACCTAGTGAAGGGATTTTCAAAATAACAAAAGCAATGTATTCAACAATGCTTTTAGCTGGTCTAAAATGTTGCATCAATCTATTATGCTTGATCAAACTCTTTATGCTCTGAATTCTTTACCTCTGAATCTGCTCGGTGATGTGATCATCAAACCTCTCTTCTGCATATTATGTACTTGTTTCTTCCTCAAATACTTTACTATCCCCTAATAACAGTAACATCATTCATTCATTTTTTTCATTTTATTTTTCTACTCTCTGTATATTCTCATAGGGATTCTTCACTTGTTAAGTATCCTATGTTTTTGCCTCTTAATCTCCTTGATTAGGTTTTCCTTAGGTCAATCTCAGTCGTTCGATCATCCTTATGATTTGTTGCTGCTCGGTAAACCGCCTGACTGTTACCTTGGAAATTGTTCCCTTCTTGGAACTCACAACATCTTTTTTGTCTCTTAATCTCTGCCTTGCATCTTGTTCTTGATTAATCTGGTTCATAAATTCTATAACCAACTGACTTTAGTGATCATAGATTCTTCTAACATCATCTTTCAATTCATTGAATGAGCTCTTATCAAGATTTGACTTAGTTTACTTTCTCAGTTGCTTTGCCTGCATTACTCGGTAAGTAAATGCTTCAACTTCTTGATAACTTACTACTCTCGGTGCTCGATGTAAGTTTTCAAACTTGGTAGTCGATAACTGTTACTGAATAACATTTCCACTTAGTGACTATTTTTTCTCGGTGCTTGATTCTGCTTTCTTTACTGACTCCTTCTCCCTTGGCTTAAATTACTGACCGACTTCTCCTACTCGGTATTACTGTCCATTTTCTTTACCGACTAGACTTGGCTACCTATGACTTTGACAAAACTTATGACAACGAAGTGAATAGGGTAGCACGCTGTGGGAGAGATAAGTATAGAATGTATCAAAAGATATAATATCATAAGGGTTGTATGATTGAATTGTGTCAATCATACAAGCTATTTCTCTCTAATGATGTTCACCCTATCCCTATTAGGGAGGGTGGTGGATGATGGGATCCTCTGATCAAGAACCTCAATAGCTTGTGTTAATCAAGCTATGGTACTAGCGAATAATTGCTCCCTACCCTCTCTAGAGTTTTTAGATCTATGAGAAGAGTGGCCACTACCACCCCCTCTACACTAGCATGTCCAGAATCTACAAGTGATGCCCCTCTACCAGATGCCATGTGATAGAAAAACTAGATCTATATGCTCGAAAGTATAAAGAAGAATATATGTCTACATCTTTGCACATGTACATGGTCCAATTCTAATTTAATTATATATTTTTAAACACGTGTTACAAAAATATAAACTTAAAAACACTTGAGTGCGTATACATTTAAAATAAAAATGATGTAAAATTATATATACATACATGTGCACATATTTTCTAACGAAAAGAGGTTTTGTGTTATGGATCAATTTTGTCTCTAGGTTTATAACTAGCCTAGTTGAATGTAGATTAATGTTTCATGTTTAGGTTTAGGGATCAACTTGGTTTATTTCTCAATTAGGTTTAGGGTTAATGTTTTTGTGGTTAGCCTATTCATGTTGGTTTCTAGTGTTCTAGTTGAAGGTCAGGTTTCATGTGTTGGTTGAACATGTTAGGGTTTATGTTGATTTATAGTATGTGCTCTAGTTGAAGGTTAGGGTTCATGTTGGTTGAATATGATATGGTTAATTTTTCAATTAGGTTTAAGGATCTACTTTGAAATTAGGTTTACATGGTTAGGGTTCATATATTTTTGTTTAGTGTTAGGGTTTATGTTGGTTAACATGTTCCAATTTCATGTTATTTTCTAGCTAATTCCATGTCACATGATAGATAAAATAGATAAAATAAAACACTTGAATACATATATGTTCGAAAGAAAAATTCAATTTAGCACGTTAAGGTTTATGTTGATTTATGTTTCAGTTTCATGTGTTGGTTTCATGTTAGGGGTCAATATGGTCAGGGTTTCATGTTAGGGTTCATGTTAAGGTTTATGTTAAAATTTATGTTTCAGTTTCATGTTAGGGTTCAAGATGTTGTTTTCATATTTAGGGTTTAATATGTTAGAGTACAATGCTATGTTTAATACATAAACGTTGTATTACTATTGTTTTTTAATGTCTTGCAGTTCTTTCTCCTAATGTTTTGTAGCATTTTCCTAAGGTTTTCTTAGGGTTCATGTTAGGGTTCAATATGGTTAGGTTTCATGTTAGGGTTCACTATGGTTAGGGTTTCATTCTAGGGTTCAATATGGTTAAGGTTTCATGATAGGGTTAATGTTGGAGTTTAAGTTGATTTATGTTTTAGTTTCGTGTTAGGGTTCAATATTGTTAAACTTTCATGTTAGGGTTAATGTTAGAGTTTAAGTTAATTTATGTTTTAGTTTCATGTTAGGGTTAATTTGTTAGAGTGTCCATTGATTTATGTTTCAATTTCATGTTAGGGTCAATTTGTTAGAGTGTACGTTGACTTATGTTTCAGTTTCATGTTAGGGTTAATTTGTTAGAGTTTATGTTGATTTATGTTTCAGTTTCATTTTGGTTATATGCGTTCTAACATTTTCCTAATGCTTTTAAAAATATGTAATAAAAATAAATTAATTAATTAAAAAACATTTTCCTAATGTAAAATTTTTCTAATGTAACATTTTCCTAATGTTTTGTAATACTTTCCTACTATTTTGTAACATTTTATTACTATTTTGTAACATTTTCCTACTGTTTTGAAACATTTGTAATAAAACTAAACTGATTAACTATGTAAATAACATATAATCTTAAATTAAAAATTTAAATCTACATAAAACAATATTTTATATTTTTTCAAATTAAAAATAACAAAATTAAAACAAAAAATGTCAAATAATAGTACTACATTAATTTAACTAAAGAAAACTTAAAAACATTTTAAAAAAAACAAAAAAGTCCAACCTATTTTCAGTCGAAGAACCCCTATTTTGCTTCACAATTCTCAAAAGGTTCTCAGTGCAAATGAGCCTCTCAAACCAAATTTTGGGGTATATATAGGTTTTATGAGTTCCGAGCGAAACCGTTTTGGCCGGAACCCATTTGCCACATCAATGCCACATGGCGCCGCGTGTGTGCAATGTATGTATGAACGGACATGTTTCAGCCAAAATAGTCCAGATGAAACTACTAAAATTTTCCTCACAAGTGTGACACAACACCTTACTTTTACCCATATATACAGTGCAAGTTACAGCGATCCAAGTGACCTTATGTCTAAATTACAGTTACTGTCACTTTAGAACTTAATAAAATAATAAATATTGACCCAAGATGAATGAAACCAATTGCATCCTTTATCTATTGAAGTTAAAAATATAAATTCAAAATAATTATAACAATATCATATTTTAAATAAAAGTTATGCTAATCCAAGTGACAGTCACTCCTTGAAAATACAATTTTTTCACAGAAACCACTTTTCAAAAAAGAAGGAAAAATGAATTTTAATGAATTTTAATTTTAATTTTTTTTAAATATACTTAGAAAATAGAAATAAAATTATAAAATACTCTAGCTTATATCATCTTCAAATTCCTAATAGTTTTGTGGAAAAAAGTGTTCTAAAGTGAATTTTTTCTCATAATGTTGATCTCAGTGTCAATAGGAACAAAAATAGAACTAGTCTCAATAGGAGGAGATGGAATGGATGGCTCAATAATTTGATCACATGTGAGAATACCCATGTTCAAGTAGCAAAAATTATTGATTAACTGATGAATATCTGATTTAGATGATGAAGACCAAGTGATACCTAGTATCATAATTGTAGAAATAGTTAGATCAGTTGTTTTTTGTTATTGATGTCAAGAAATTGATTAATTTATTTTTATTATGTTACCATATCTTAAGAGGAGAAGTAAAATGGGTGAAAAATATAGATCAGACAACGATTAAGTAATGATGATATAGTTGTTTTCTACTATATATTTGACATTATCAAATCGGTCAATTGATTGATCAATTCAGGAGGTACAAAGACCTAAGTTATGATTGAAAGAGTTACTTTATCGAGCTAGAATGATTTAGTTGGTAGAATGTTATCTGATTCGGTCATAGTTACTGAGCACCAAATTTGAGTTAGATACCGAGCAGTGACTAAAGTTAGTTATCGAGTTGCAAAGCAAGTTTTACCGAGTACAATATACTTATATTAAATGATGATAAGATCAAAATTAATGAGACATGATGATGAGATGGATGAGGAAATGAATTAAATGAATATTTTATAAGATATACGAAGGGAAAAATTCAATCTGAAGATCTACTACGAAGATCAAGGTGTTAAAAAGATTTATGAGAATTCCAGGAATAGTACAAGTTTTGAGGTAATAGTGAGATGGTTTACCAAGTTGTGATAAATGAAGAAGATGATTGAATGAATGAGAGAAAATAAAGGAAAATAAAATTAAGGATATTAAGAGGCAAATGTATCCTTATATAAAGGATGAGAAATATACAGAGAAAAAGAGGCTGGCAAATTGAACAGAGAAGAAGAAGTTGAAGAACAACATTTATCGAGAAGAATAGAGAAACAAAGATTGAAATATCTACAGTATGAGAAAGATATCAATGGAGTATGTGATGCTAGCATTCAATTGGGCAGAAGGGATCTGACACAAGAAAAGGTAGTTTCTATATTTATATATAAAAGTTTACTGTTGCTTATTAATATTTGTAATAGAGAAATCTCTTAACCGAGTGGATTTAGCCATCCTATTTGTAAAACACAGACTTGGGTGACATTCCAAAAGAGTGTTTAAAGACCTCTAACAAGGCCACTCCTAACAGGTTGAAGATCTTAATAGATCTGAGGCAAATCCTCTAATAGGGTCACATTTAATAATGTTTTTGTAATCTTTAATAGGATAAGTTCTTAACCGAGCGTACTCCAGAAGGGTACAATTTTATTGTGGGTTACAATTCCCAAAGAGGTTTTTCCCAAATTGGGTTTCCTCGCTTAATCTGGTGTTTAGATGGTTAAATCTGGTATCAACCGAGCTAAACCTGGAGTTATATGAGTTAATCTGATGTTGGTAAGTTTGAATGATTGCTTTACATATATGAGATGCATTGTTTCTTATGTTACTGAGTTATTTGGTGAATTGGTTATTTACTGCATTCAGTATTACCGAGTGAATCAGTGAGTTTAGTTTTAAATGTTTAAGTTTTGAGAGGTGAGCTCGTGAGCTCTGCTTGCACCTTCTTTGGCACATGGAAAAATGATATAAACAATACGTAATTGATGTTATAATTGTTATTTTAATGATGAAATGTCAAGCTTTGCGAACTCTTGAAGCTTTAAAAACTCTCTAAATACTAGAATATTTCATTATTTTCTCTTATTTATAATTCAATTATACTCCATATAAATGCAAAATTGTAAATGATTCAATTATACTCATATATTGGTACATAAATGTCAATGAACAATATAAGCATTTAATTTGACTTATTTGTGACACTTAAATACTTGAAAAAAATTTGAATATATAATATATTAGTACATAATATAAATAATAAATTAGAAAGAATATTATTAATTAAGAAGATTAAAAGTAAAAATAAGGATAATAATAATGTAAAATCAAAATATAATTATATGATAATAAAATAATAATTTATTTTACGTAATTTTTAATTTTTTTTTCTATTATAAAAATACAAATATTATAATAATAAATTGATACTATTTTTTCACTTTTGTAAAAAAATTCATAAAATTACAATTTAAAAAATTATAGTCATGTCCTTATATGAATTAAATTTTAATTACAGTATATGGTATGATATAATAATAAATATTGGTTAAGTATAATAATTATATAATAATAAAATTTAAGGTAGAATTAGAATAAAGAAGAAGTGTAATACCTTTTAGATATTTTAACTCTATCGAGTATATTTGTATAGAGATGAGTATGCTAGTATCTTAAATTATGTTTCTTCATGTTCTTAAAAATCTAGATTAGGAATGGTGTTCTTCTAGTATATGAACATTTAAGATAAGGCAGATTCACGAAGTTGACGATTTTAGCAATTACAATCACATTTGAATTCTTATACACGAAGTTGACAATGTCATTAAATGTTTGCCTTGTGATGATAAGATGTAGCGATTAGCTCTCCAATTCTTCTCATGTGTATGTTCTCCAAATCCCCAAAGACTCCCTTTTACACTACCCTCATCAAAAAACCTGTAGTCGATATTTATTCTCTATCAACAAATAAGATACATTAGACCCTAAAAAACCCTAAACAATTAGTTTCTAGAAGTCTCCAAAGAAATCCACTAATTAATAAAATCTATTTGGACTCTAACAAATAACTCTAGATTTTTTTTACTAATACATGTAGATGGACAAACAGATTCTGCGCTACCAAAACTAACCCTCCCTCTGAGCAAGGAAGTTGTTTTGCATGACACCCAACTTATCTTTGAACAAGATGAATTTTTTCTTTCCCAATGCCTTTGGCAAGATGTCTGCTACCTGTTGTTCTATATGTATGTACTATAGTTGAACAATAACCCATTGTACACAATCATGGATGAAGTGATACCTAATGTCTATATTCTTGAACCTATCATGAAACACTAGATTCTCAGATAACCTAATGCAACTATTATTATCGTAGTGTATCATATTAGTCTTAACCCTCTAACCAAACAAGGCTACTAGTAACTTTTGAAGCCATATAGATTCACACGTCGTCATGCTAGGTGCTATGTATTGTGCTTCTATAGAACATGGAGCCATGGAATTCTGCTTCCTACTGAACCAAGATACAAGCCCTAATCCAAGACTCAAACAAAACCCTAAAGTGTTTTTATTGTCCAATGTACTGCCTCCCCAATCTATGTCATTATAACTTATCAACTTCATTCCTTCACCTTGAGCATATCTAATCTCATCCTCAATTGTAGCACACAATAATCCAACACATGCTTTACCATTATCCAACGCACTCTTTTTGGGTTACTCATGAACTAACTAAGAGAGTTTATTACAAAAGCTATACATTTCTTGTTGTTGACCATATAGATGAGACAACAAATCAAATTCATGTATAATGTGGGATCTACATCCTTCTCCCTTGATTTATCTACGTTCTTCCAAATCATGGTCATGGGTGTAGACATGGGTTCGCAAACCTCCATCCTAAACCTTCTCAATATTTCAATGCAATATTTCCCTTGACCAAGGAAAATCTCTCCATCTTTTTATGACACCTCCATGCCTATAAAGTAGTGTATAATTGTTAGGAATAATAGTCCACCAACACAAATGAGAGGGGGGGGGGGGGGGTGAATAAGATGTTAGAAAAATTATTAAACATTAAACTTTATAAACCAAAACTTTAATCCAAATAATAACATAGTAAATACAAACACCATAACACAATCCTTTGTTGTCGAGGAAACCTTGTTGAAGATAAAACCCTGGAGGGAATTAGCACCCACAAATAATGTACTAAGAGTATAGTATCCTTTTAAAAAGATTTAGCCCTGTTAGGAGGTTATTGATGCATTACACTACATAGTCCTTGTTAGAGGATAGGCCTTGTAAGGAGTCAAGAGTAATAGTAGGCTCACTGCCTAAAGAAAGTTAAATCCACCCTCTGGACTCACTGTCTGAAATACAAATGTATACAGATATACAATCTAGTGAACTGTATGATAACAATTATCTTTTCTTGATCAGTTCCAATGAAGTAATACAACCACAACCTCTTCTTTACATCCAATAGAAACAAGCTCACAACTTCCACAATTTCATTTTCACTTCATATACATACATTTTTCAAACAAGAAAAGATCTCTCTTGTATACCCTATTACAATGACCAATTAGGTCAGCCAATAAGATTTTCCCAATATACAAATGATTACATAACCCCTTGCTAAAATACACACGACATATAAAAAAAGTAAACTTCAATTACAATTCATCATTTATATAATCCAAGGTCCATAATCCATGCTCACAAGTCACAATACACACTTCATCTCCAAATTTGGCCTCAAATAGGACTCCTCTAGATCACACACCTCAAATGACATCACCAAGAGTCCTATGACTCATCAATCATTAAAACAATTCCTCAACATGTCTTCTTCCATCTCGTAAGTTCGCATAACAAGAATCCATGTCCCACACAAGTATCCTTAAAACACAGAGACTATCTTTGTGACACTTCTCTGTGACGGACCAGTATCCAGTAAACACTAAAACATTTGTAAATTATTCATCATGCCATCTTAAAACATGCGATCTTAGAGATAAGATCACTAAAAATTCTTGTATACATCCCTATCTTTTCAAGCTCTGAATCATCCGTAAAGTACTCGTACACTGCTCTGAGTCATCCAAGTAACAGTAATAACCAGTCTGTTCAGTGATATTCCAAACATATTTTGATATTAGTGAAAAAATATGAATTCCAAAAACAACAATGGAACCAATTCCAAAAATATATCCCTTTGACATTGATGGAAACATATGTGAAAATTCATAAACCCAAAAGTACTCAACACAATATTCTCGATATCCTCAACGCAGCTTTCCCTAAACAATAGGGATTTTTATCATTGAATCTCTCCCCCTTTGACATCAATGGAAAATGAATTCATTAACCAATCTCTGAGCACCATAACTCTGCAAGATGTTACTTTTTAAAATCTTCATTTCTATAATAACCAGGTGTGAAGTCACCCAAATGAAACTATTCAGTACCTGCGATCACTCCCCCTAAGGAGTAGATCCAAGTATCAAGTCTAGAAAATGATATATAGCTTTGATATCTTACTGGAGTGATGCATTTTTGCATCAATTAATTACCACGGGGAGGGGCTCTCACCCCAAGCATGCTTCTGAGATACTCAAAAGAATCTTTTGGCAAAGGTTTGGTAAATATGTCAACAATTCATTCCTTTGTACTTATGTACTCAAATCTGATCTCCTTTTCTACTACCTTTTCCCTCAAGTAATGATACTTTATTTATATATGTTTATTCATTGAATGCATTAATAGATTCTTTGACATGTTAATTGTGCTAGTGTTATCACAATGGATAACCACTAGCTCTTCAAAAAATATTCCAATGTCCTTCATCATCTACTTCATCCAAACAATCTAAGTGTAGTTAATAGCAACATCAACATACTCAGACTCAGTAGTAGACTAAGCTATACAATTCTGCCTCTTACTTAACCATAAAATAGGTCTTTTTTCCAAGGAAAAGTGCTCCTCCACTTGTATTGTTTCTTGATGAACTATAACTGATTGAATGTTTGAAGATGTTAAGTTGATGATAATGCGAGGCATTAAATCAGTTAATGTATTGTATTTTCATTGATATCAACTTTATATAATCTGTATGGTCATGGAAATACTGCCAAAGACTTAAAAGAACTGATGAATCAAAGGCTATGCTATCAGTAATGCATATAAGTCTAGTATTCACAAAGTGACTATATACACTTATAGAGTGCACACTGATGGTCAGAGTAAAAGAGAAAAGTCACAGTGTTGCCTGACGAGGAAATGCACAACAATATCAATAAGCAAAGTCATAGTGTTGCCCGATGAGAAAAGCACAGAGTAACCCAATGGAAAGAAATAAAGTGTTTCCCGATGGACAGAGATCCTGAAGACAACTGAAGTCACACTGACAGAATAATCAGTTATCACTGATGACTAACTGAAGTGTTGAATGAAATAATAGAGAGTTCAGAAATGACAAAATGCTTAGCTGTCAAGAGCTATAAATAGAATTAACTGATACTTATCATTGTTTTAATTGACCAGATAAAGTTGAGGATAAGTAAAGGATTTAAAGTTGCTTTGTCCAATTGGCAAGAACATCTGTACGAGATAAAACTAGAGTTTTTCTTTAAATCTAATTGGCGAGAATTTTGGATCACATCAAGATCAAGAAAGCCAAGAAATCATGAATCATTTCTATAAAGAGACAAACCCAATTCATTACAAATTGAATGGGGTAAACAAGAGAAGATGGAATTGATGCTGAAGAGATTCTAAAGGAGAATAAATTCTTCATTCAGACCTGATCAACAAGCTGAGGAAAGATCTATATTCTATAGACACCGACGAACAATGAAACAACATCACAGAGAAGAAAAGTGTGGAGAAAAGTTATTGAATTGATTATATTGATCAGAGAGATAATGAACTTACAATATATCTAAAAATCTGCAATTCAAGATGTATGTGTGAACATATGACTTTAATGATTTATTTTAACCATTGAAGCATCAAGTCTCTTAATAGAGAAGAACTTAAAAGTCTTTGGTAATTGAGCTACATCCCAAGGATTACCAAAAATTTTGATCATAGAAAGTAGCATTGGATATGGCTAGTACCTATTGATAGGCCAAGTGAGTTTTTGATCAAGGTGTTGGAGATCTGATTCTGAACAGTTGATTGATTGTATGTTTGTCATTGATGACAACATATAATACATAGTAGTACTTCTATATGTACTTATCAATATGATGACATGAAGACCAGCATGGATAGATACATGTTGTTGACATGTTTACTATGCTATGTTCATACACACAGACTCATACATGAAGATTTAGTTAAGATATATAATTTTGTTATTGACGGTTACAGTTCTAGAGGAATAACGGTTTAAGGCCGACGTATGTAACGTGTTGACCGAGTTGCACCTATCTTCAGGATATGTGTGTGTATATGCATAATTAGTTATGTGTTGTTAATATTGTTCTAGAGGTGCAAGACGTGTCTCAACAAGATTACAAAGTTATGATTAATTTGGTGAAGCTGACTTGTGAAGTGACGTGTCTGCTTAGAATTAACTTGCGCGGTTGTAATTATGCTTGCGTGCTTAGTAGAGCTAAGAAGGATGTTAAGAATATTTTTCCTACAGGTCCCATGATCTCATACTTGGTGTATGTACTTATAGAAGGTCATTTGTGATAAGAAAAGTTGTGAAAGCTAGAGATTGATAATCAGAGCAAAATGTTGATGCAGCAGAGCTATATTTATCATATGTTGATAATATAGATGTTTATGTTGAAGCATTCAGAATACAAATCAGAATTTTATATTTCTTTACAAGAGGTTAAAGTATTAGCACATAAAAGGAACTGATCAGACAAGTAGTGTCACAAACAACAGTTCATCCTGTTGATATAGTGTGTATCAAATAATCGGAAGGTTGTAGCCTTCACCACTTGGATAGTGAGTCCTACACCCCTAATAGGGTTATTTTAAAAGACTCCTAATAGGGTCTGACCCTTAACCAGGTCACTATACTACTGCATTGTAATGTACAACTCTTAACAGGGTTGGAAGATATTTTAATAGGGATCACTATAAATAGTATATTTCTTTGTGGGTACTAGTTCCCACCGGGGTTTTTACCATTTGGTTTCTCGCTAACCAAATTGATGTGTTGTTTAAAGTGTTATCTGTATGTGCATTTACTTTGTATCAATCTAGATTAATAATTATAAGTTAAAGATTTAAAGTTGCAGATAACTGATTCAATGCCCCCCTCTCAGTTATCTCTAAAGTATTCTAACAATTGGTATCAGAGCCAAGTGCCTTGGAGAGAAATCCTAACAACTTAAGGTAGATTAGATGGCATACTTTAGAAAAGAGAGCCCTAAGTTTGATGGAGAGAACTATCTGGATTGGAAGAACAAAATGATAACACATCTACAGTGCATTGGATTTGAGATCTTCAAAATTGCTACACAATAAGTTGTAATCCCATCTCTGAAAGACCTTGCAAAGCATGATGTTACTAGAAGAGAAAAGGAAACATGTACCAATAATGCAATTGCCAAAGAAGCCCTAATCAACATCTTATTTGACAGTGAATTTTCTGAAATTAAGAAAATTGACAAAGCATATATCTTATGGAAGTATTTAGAAGACATGTTTGAAGGAGATGTTCAAGCAAAGAATGCACGCAGGAAGACATGGAAGAAGAAATACAATAGCCTTGAGATATTTCCTAAAGAGAATATTAGAGCTTATAATCAGAGGATAAATGAAGCAGTATCTAGAATCAGAAACAATGGAGGAGAAATTTTAGAAGAAGATATAATGGATAAGTTGTTAACTACTTTGACATCAGACTATGAAAACAAGATCAGCATTCTAGAAGAAACTATGCAATTCTCACAAGACTTCAAGAGAGAGAATTTGATCAGCAAAATCTCTGCATTTGAGATATCAAGATTGAAGACTGAACGTAAGAATGAAATAGCCTTCAAAGCTTCAATCCACGATAAGAAATCCTCACACATCCCTAGTCATAATGAGAATGAAGAAACTAATGAAGAGCTAGAAGAGATAATTGCCATGATTGCTAAAAGAGAAAAGAAGGGAAAAGGAAAATATGAAGAAAGCTCCCATTCAAGTGTTTTTCATGCAATAAGATTGGTCACTTTGCATCTAAGTGTCCCACAAGAGTCAAGAAGTTTAGATCTGATTACAAACCTAAGTATTGGAAGGAATGTTACCATGCTGAAGAAGGCCTAACTGATGAAGATTTAGGAGAAGATGAAATTTGATTCATTTCCCTTAAAGACATGTAAAGGTTTCTCGAAGATATAGACATTACATATAAAGAAGAAGAACAACAATTAGCCTTAATTTACAAAGCAGATGTCAGAACTGATTGGATCATTGACAGTGGATGCTCACATCACATGACAGGTGATAAAGACAGATTTGTTCATCTAGACAAATACAAAGGAGGTATGGTTAGATTTGGAGATAAAACTCATAAACCTATCATAGGTAGAGGTTCCATCACTTTGGATGGAAAGAACAAGACAGATGATGTTCTATATGTTGATGGATTAAACCATAACTTGCTGAGTGTTGGATAGCTACTTGACAAAGGCTATCATTTGGAGTTCAAAGACAACAAGTGCATCATTAGCAACAAGGATGGAGACATGATTGCATCAGGCTCTAAAACAAGAGGTAATGTTTTTTAGCTCAATTCATATGTAAGTTGTTTTTTTGCAAAAGTAGATGATAGTTGGTTATGGCACAAGAGATTATGTTATATCAATTTTGACAATATAGTAAAGATCAGTAATGTCAAGGCAGTTAGAGACCTACCAAGAATTGCAAGACCAGTTGACACAATATGCAAGGAATTTGTTATGGGTAAACATGTAAGGAGTTCATTCAGAAGAAAGCAGACCTCAGCTAAAAACAAATTGGACTTAGTGCATATAGATTTATGCGGTCCTACTCAAACAAGATCATACTATGGTGAAAGGTACTTTATTAGGTTTGTTGATGATTTCTCTAGGATGATGTGGGTTTCTTTCTTAAAAGAGAATTCAGAAGCCTTTGAGAAGTTCAAAATATTTAAAGCTAAGGTCGAGAATGAATCTGGACTAAAACTAAAATGTTTAAGATCAGATAGAGGAGGAGAATTCACCTCTGACCAGTTTTATGACTACTGTGAAGAACATGGAATAAAAAGGTAGTTGAGTGCCCCTAAAACACCTCAACAAAATGGAATTGTAGAAAGGAGGAACAAGATTATACTGGATACAGCATGCACCATGATGATTGAAGGAAAAGTGGTGCACACCTATTGGAGAGATACAGTGAACACAACAATGTATACAATCAATAGAACTCAATTGAGACCAGGCGTGGAAAAGACAACCTATGAACTATGGTTTGGTAATGTACCTACTGTAAAATACTTTAGAATATTTGGCGGCAAGTGGTACATCAAGAGAGATGACAGTATTGGCAAGTTTGATGCTAGAACTGATGAAGGTATTTTTCTTGGTTACTCTACAAAAAGAAAAGCTTACAGATGTTTCAACTTAAGATCAAAGAAGATAATTGAAAGCACACATGTTAAGATTGATGAGAATTTTATGATTCAAGAAAGGTACTATGATTATGCACCTTTGATTGAAGAAGAACCCAGACCTAACAGTAAAGATACTATGATTGAAGAAATGTTTGATTGCATTCATGTCTCATGCAATGACCCTAATTCAAGCAATGAAGAACAACAAATTACAGAGGAAGAAATCACACCTAAGGTTCCTAAATTTACATCCAGATACCACTCCAAAAATGATATCATTGGAGATTAGAGCAGCAGTGTTTTGACTAGATCAAAAGAAAAGAATCTAACAATGGATGAAGAGGTATGTTTACTTTCACAAATTGAACCTTTAAGTGTTAAAGATGCCTGTAATGATTTTGATTGGAAAAATGCAATGAAAGAAGAACTAGATTAGATAATCAAGAATGACACATGGGAATTGGTTCCTAGACCAAGTAATAAAAATGTGATTGGAACAAAATGGATTTTTTCAGAAACAAAATGAATGAAGAAGGTACAGTAATAAGAAAAAAAGCAAGATTAGTATGTAAAGGATATGCATAGAGAGAAGGAATAGACTACACTAATGCATTTTCCCCTGTGAGAAGATTAGAATCCATAAGATTATTTTTGGCATATGCAACATTAAAAGACTTTAAATTTTATCAAATGGATGATAAATCAGCCTTTTTGAATGGTGACTTAAAAGAAGAAGTCTACATAGAACAGCTTGAAGGATTTAACCTTTTAGATAGACCAAACATGGTATGATGACTAAAGAAAGAACTTTATGGACTTAAACAGGCCCCAAGAGCATGGTATGAGAGACTAGATGGTTATCTCAGCAATATTGGATTCAAGAAAAGAGCAATAGATTGCAACTTATTCATAAGAGAAACACCTGATGGATTACTATTAGTTGCCATATTTGTTGATAACATTATCTTTGGAGGTAATGACAAGCTTAGTATAACATTTGCAAAAGAAATGCAGAATGAATTTGAAATGAGTATGATTGGTCCTATAAAATACTTTTTGGGATTAAATGTAAAACAAAGAGACAAAGGAATATTCATTAATTAGTCAAAATATGTAAAGGAAATATTGAAAACCTTCAAGATGGAGGATTGCAAGACAGTATGCACTCCTATGATCACAGGAAGTAAACTTTCAAAAGATGATGACTCCATAGTAGTTGATAAAACATTGTATAAATCTATGATTGGAAAGCTTATTTATCTAACTCAATCAAGACCTAACATATCTAATGCAGTTGGCATTGTTGGAAGATTTGTTGCTGAACCCAAGCATAATCACTTAATGGAAATCAAGAGGATATTTAGATATCTTAAGGGAACTATAGACTATAGTTTATGGTATCCTAAATCAGAGAATACATAACTTCATGTTTATACTGATGCAGATTGGGTTGGTTGTATTGATGACAGGAAGAGAACTTCAGGAGGAGTAGTATTTCTTGGAGAAAAGTTGGTATCTTAGACAAGCAAGAAGCAAAATTGTATTTCTCAGTCAACAATAGAGGCAAAATATGTTGCAACAACACTAAATTGTACAACAATTGTTTGGATCAAATAGATGGTTAAAGAATTTGGTATTCAGGTTGACTATCCTATTGTTATTCACTATGAAAACACTAGTACTATTAACATGTCTAAGAACCCTGTAATGCACGCAAAGAAAAAACACATAGAGATCAAGTATCACTTTCTAAGAGAAAAAGTTGCAGACAAGGAAGTGACATTGGATTATGTAAACACAAAAGATCAGCTAGCAGACATTTTCACGAATCCTTTAGCAAAGGATACTTTTGAGTATCTAAGGGAGAAGTTGGGATTCATTCCCTCTCCTAAGTCTAATTAGAAAAAAGTATCAAGTACATCGGTCCTGTGTTACTGATGAATGGTTGACTACTCTACTTCTGGAGTAGTACTTGTGTAGATTGGTTTATGGCACCCTTTGCCATTGATGTCAATGGGGGATTATGTACCATTAAAAATAAGACAAACAAGGAACACATGCAAGGAGCTTATACTATGGGGGAGTAAAGGAACACAGTAGGGAAGTATGACAATGGGGGAGTATTCAGAGAATACACAATACATGAAACTGTAGCAGTGTAGATGAAGCTTTGTTGAGGATATTGAGAAGATTGTAAAAGAAAGAAGACACCATGAACAAAATTTGTTTTTATATCATATGTTGCCATCAATTCCAAAGGGGGAGATTGTTGGAGATTTGATTCTGAACAATTGATTGATTATATGTTTGCCATTGATGACAACATATAATACATAGCAGTACTTCTGTATATATACTTATCAATATGATGATATGAAGACCAGCATGGATAGATACATGTTTTTGACATGTTTACTATGGTATTTTCATACACTTAGACTCAGATATGAAGATTCAATTAAGATATGTAATTCTGTTATTGACGGTTACAGTTATGGAGGAATAACGGTTTAAGGCTGACGTATGTAATGTGTTGATCAACTTGCGCCTATCTTTAGGATATGTGTGTGTATATTAATGATTATTTATGTGTTTTTAATATTTTTCTGGAGGCACAAGACGTGTTTCAAGAATATTACAAAGTTATGATTAATTTGGTGAAGCTGACTTGTGAAGCGACGCGTCTGCTTAGCATTGACTTGTGTGGTTGTAATTATGCTTGCGTGCTTAGTAGAGTTGACAAGGATGTTAAGAAGAGTCCTCCTATAGGTCCCATGATCTCATACTTGGTGTATGTACTTATAGAAGGTCATTTGTGATAAGAAAAGTTGCGAAAGCCAGAGATTGACAAGCAGAGCAAAGTGTTGATGCAGCAGAGCTATATTTATTATATGTTGATAATATAGATGTTTATGTTGAAGAATTCAAAATACAGATTAGATTTTTATATTTCTTTACAAGAGGTTAAAGCATTGGCGGATAAAAGGAACTGATCAGACAAGCAGTGTCACAAACAACAGTTCATCTTGTTGATACAGTGTGTATCAAATAACCAAAAGGTTGTAACCTTCACCGCTTGGACAGTGAGTTCTCCACCCCTAATAGGGTTATTGTAAAAGAATCCTAACAGGGTCCGACCCTTAACCAGGTCACTATACTATTGCATTGTAATGTAAAACTCCTAACAAGGTTGGAAGATCTTTTAACAGGGATCACTATAAACAGTATAGTTCTTTGTGGGTACTAATTCCCATCGGGGTTTTTACCATTTGGTTTCCCCGTAACCAAATTGATTTTTTTTGTAAAGTGTTATCTGTATGTTCAATTATTTTGTATCAATCTAGATTAATAAGTATAGGATAAAGATTTAAAGTTGCAGATAACTGATTCACCCCCCCTCTCAGTTATCTCTGAAGTATTCTAACACAAGGATGGTAGCATTAGATGCCAGATACTAGGTGACAAACTATCTTTTAAATCCTCTAACGAGGTCACAGCGAACAGTGTGTTTGTAACCTTTAACAATGTTGGCTCTTAACCGAGCTCACTTCAGAAGAGTGAAAATTTTGGGTACTGGTCCGAGTGGTTTTTCCCTTAATTGGTTTTCCACATTAAAAATCCATGTGTTATGTGTTTATGTTTTATTACTTTACTATTTTACATTTCACATATGCAATTATGGATTGATCGATATACTCTTGCTATTTACTATGTTTTGGTAAATGAAATACTTCTTATTGGTAAACATACAGAAGAAGGTTTTGCAAATCATTCCTACAAGTAGTAATTAGCTATAATTAATTCAAGGCATTCATCTTGTAGGAATGAGTATAACCAGAGGGTTAAAAGTGGTAATAAGTTTTAAGGGTTGATTTAAGGATTAATTTTTGAGGTTGCTGATTCACCNCCCCCCCCCCCCCCCCCCCCTCTCAGTTATTACTAACAATTGGTATCATATCTTGTGTGCTTAGAAGGAATGTTTCAAGACCTAAGCTAAATATCACAAGATGAATAGATGAGATATGCCCAAGTTGAACAAAGACAATTTTTCTTCATAGCAAAGTAGAATAAGACTCCACTCATCAGGTATTGGATATGATGTTACTCAATACTTAAATACTGAATATGTGTTTCCCATAGGAGCACCCATAGTTGAACAAATGAGAGAGAAGCATGAGCACAACTGCATGATGATAGAGCTTTCTTCCTCACTCTCATATGCTAAATTTGAAGATGTCAAAACCTGCAAGACTTCCAATAAAATGTGGGACAAATTGATGCTTATACATGGTGGTGACAAGAATGTTTTGACAGCCAAGGCAGAAAGCCTTAGAGGAAAATATGATGATCTCAAAATGAAAGAAGGTGAAAACATCAGACTGTACATCTTAAGAATCAAAGAGGTAGTCAATGCAATTCAAGGAGTTGGAGGCGTACTAGAAGAAGATATAGTGGTAAGTAAAATTCTAAGAACGTTACTACCTACTTATGCTATTAAAGTAACTGCCATACAAGAAAGGAGAGAAATAGCAAATAGAAATATTACTATATATAGTTTGATTGGAAGACTGATTTCATTTGACATGAATAATTTTGATAATAGTGTCTTACCATACATAGAGTCTGCATTCAAATCTTCTTTGAGAGTAAGTAAATCTTGATTCATAAACACACTATGAGAAAAGATAGTGATAGTGAAAATGAAGAAGAAGATATTGATGAAATTGAAACACTTATAGCTAGAAGAATGTAGAGAGGCAAAGGTAAATACAAAGGTAAATTACCACATGTTTGTTTTAATTGTAAAGAGATTGGACACTGTGCTGCAAGATGTCCTAATAGAAGAAAATATGACAGAAGTAATGAGAAGTCATTTGAAAAGAAGTTTGACAGAGGTGATTATAGAAGCAACCGACAATCAGAATGAAGAGATACTCGAGACTACAAGGACAAATGAAAGAAGGCTAGTTACCTAGCTAAATTCAATGATGATGATATTGACACCAAATCTGATGAAGACATCAAGATGTTGTTTGTGGCAGTAAAAGATGATTCAAACGATGATGAAGAAAGGTATGTAGAAACTGCACTCATATCTAAAGTTAGTAAAAATGTTGTTTGGATCATAGATAGTGGATGTACTCACCATATGACCGGTGACAAACAAAATTTGGAGACTCTTGAATACTATAATGGTGGGTTAGTAAGAATGGGTAATGATACACCTTGTCCAACTGAAGGTAGAGGAACTATAATGTTGAATAACCTGATAAAATGAGAAAATGTTTATTGGCTGAAAGGATTGAATTATAATATTTTGAGTGTTTCTCAGTTGAATAATTCAGGTCACAGAGTAGCATTTGAAATGAAGAAGGCAAATATCTTTAATGAATCAGGAAATTTGATTGGTACCGGGGAGCAGACAAAAGGTAACTTATTCTATCTGAATGATACTGACGCCACTTGCTTAATGGCTAGAAACGAAGACATATGGTTGTGGCACAAAAGATTGTGTCATGTGAACTTTGACAACATGATAAAGATAAGCAAAAAGAGAAATGTAAGAGGCTTACCGACGATGACTAAGCCCAATAATATCATGTGTAAGAATTGTCAAAATGTAAGATGACAAAGTCTACTTTCAAAAGAAAAAGCCATACATCTGATGCCATTCTAAAATTATTCCATACTGACCTATGTGGACCTATGAAAAAAGAAATCTATTATGGTGATAGATATTTTATTCTCTTTGTTGATGATTACTCTAGAATGTTTCTAAAAGATAAATCTGAAGCTTTCAAGGTGTTTAAATGGTACAAGGCAATGGTTGAAAAAAATAGTGGTAAAGAAAAGAATGAAGAACCTAACACCCTACCCAACCAAAAATGTAGAGCTCCTGAGCAATAAATCATTGCACCTGAGCATTAGGCTGCAAATACCGACAATCAGGATATTACTCAAGATGATGTAGATAGTGATGAAGAAAAACATGAAGGACAAAATGATGATCAATATGATAGACGAAGATCTGAACCCGTACTTGCCACATATGTCAGAAGGAACCATCTACAAAACTAGATCATTGGAGATAAGAAGGCTGGTATGAGAACCACAAGTAAGTCTCCAAATACAAGATGTCTTATTTGTGATTATGAGCCAAAATCTGTCAATGTTGCACTTTATAATGATGAATGGATTAGTGCTATGAATGAGGAGATTGAGTAGATTGAGAAAAAAAAGACATGGACACTTGTACCGAGACCAGATGACAAGAATGTCATCACTACAAAATGGATATTCAGGAATAAATTTAATGAGAATGGAGAAGTCACCACAAATAAAGCAAGACAAGTATGCAAGGGGTATGCACAAGAAGAGATTGACTATGGAGAGACCTTTGCACCCGTTGCTAGGCTAGAAGGAGTAATAATATTATTTTTTTATCCTGGATGTAAAGGATCCAAGGTATATCAAATGGATGTCAAGTCTACATTCCTAAATGGAATACTTGAAGAAGAGGTATACATGGAACAACTAGAAGGGTTTGTTGATCTAGACAAGAGAGACATGGTATGTAGACTACACAAATCCTTGTATGGATTGAAAGAAGCACCCCGAGCCTAGTATGAAAGACTTCATTCCTATCTTATAAGTATTGGATTTGTAAGGACTAGTGAAAATAATAATCTTACTTAAAGGCAGATACTGATGCTAACATTTTGATTGCTGAGATATTTGTTGATGACATCATATTTGGAGGCAATGTTATGCTATGCAAATCATTTGCAAATGAAATGAGAAAAGAGTTTGAGATGTCTATGTTTGGAGAGATCAAGCTCTTTCTTGGTCTTCATATCATGCAACAAGATGAAGGTATTTTAACTACACAATCCAAATACATCAAAGAAGTACTAAAAATATTCAAGATGGAAGAGTGTAAACTAGTTGGAACACTAGTGGAAAATGGATGTAAGCTAACAAAGGAGGAAAATTCATCAGAGGTAAATTAGACTTTGTATAGATCAATGATTGGAAAACTCATGTACATTGTACATACTATAATAGATATTGCACATGTAGTCGGAATAGTTGCTATATTTTCTACTAATCCCAGGGAATCACATATGACTTATGTGAAAATAATCCTAAGATATCTGAAGAATACCGAGGAATCTGGCTTATGGTATAGAAGAGAAGGAAAATTTGAACTTAAGGTCTTTACCGAGGCTAATTGAGCTATAAATATTGATGACCAGAAGAGAACAACTAGAGGAGCATTATTTATGGGTGATAGACTTGTCACATGGATCAGCAAGAAGCAAGGATGCATCTCTCAATCTACTGCAGAAGTAGAGTATGTTGATGCTATTGCAAACTGATCAAATATTGCACGGATCAAACAATTATTGGAAGGTATTCATATGAAAATTCTTGTACTAGTAATTATCTATTGTGATAATACAAGTGCAATAAACATTTCCAAAAATTCAATCATGCATGCTAAAACAAAGCATATTGCCATCAAGTATCATTATTCGAGAGAAAAACTTCAAGAAAAGGAGGTGATACTTGATTATGTGCAATCTAAGGAACAATTAGCCTATATATTCACCAAGCCACTGCCCAGGGATGCATTTGAGTACTTGGGTAAGAGACTAGTGGTTAGACCCTTGTGTACTGGTCAGTAAAATGACTAGAAGGCTGCATCAACCTGCATATTATCTGAATATCACTCATGTTGATGCAAGAAGAGAGATGGAATTCAAAGATAAATCGATACACAACAAGGTATTTATCTACTCCGAGCCCCAGAGTTATTGTAATACCGATGGATTGAGAAATTCAAGGAGTATATTATGGATAGAAAGGATTTGTTTGGCATTATTGTCAAAAATATTTGTTTGGCATTCTTGTCAAAGGGAGAGATTATATCCATTATCACTTCAAGGAGAGATATTATCACTTTAGGGAGAGATATTATCACTTCAGGGAGAGCTTATATCCATGAGAGAGATTATACATCAAGGAGAGATTATATCTATTACATTATCCAAAGGGAGAGATGTAATTAGAAAGGCAGAGTACACACAAAGAAAGAATTACTGACAAGAGACATCAAACAAAGCAGATGAATGAAAGGGAGAGAGTTTGACATAGAAAAAGAACACATCACATCAGAGAAAGAAATATTCTACATCTATCCAATGAATGGATTGAAGACAAAAATAAAGTTGCAAGAAACAAATCTAAGTTATATGAAATTACCAAGGACCAGATATTTGTATCAGTTATAGTACATAAGATTGTTAGTTTGATGAACTTCAACTATTTCATATTGTATTAGTGATAATATAGTGTGATAATGTAGTACATTTACATTAATTCCAAAGGGAGAAATTGATGAACTATAACTGATTCAATGTTTGAAGATGTTAAGTTTATGATCATGCAAGGCATTAAATCAGTTAATGTATTGTATTGTCAGTGATGTCAACTTGATATAATTTGTATGCTCATGGGAATATTGCCAAAGACTTCAAAGAATTGATGAATGAAAGGCTATGCTATTAGTAATGCATATAAGTCAAGTATTCACAAAGTGACTATATACACCGAGGGAGTGCACACCAATGGTCAGAGTAAAAGAGAAAAGTCACAGTGTTGCCCAATGAGAAAATGCATAACATTATTGACAAGAAAATTCATAGTTTTTCCTGATGAGAAAACCATAGAGTAACCCAACGTAAAGAAATACACTGTTTCCTGATGGATGGAGATCTTGAAGACAACTGAAGTCGCACAGATGGAACAATCCGTTATCACTGATGACTAACTAAAGTGTTGACTGACAAAACAAAGAGTTCAAAAATGACAAAAATGCAAAGCTGTCAAGAGCTATAAATAGACTTACCTAATACTTACTTATCATTGTTTTAATCAACTAGATAAAGTTGAGAAGTAAAGGATTTAAAGTTGCTTTGTCCAGTTGGCAAGAAGATCTCTACGAGATAAAATTAGAGTTTTTCTTTAAATCTAATTTGCGAGAATTGTGGATCACTCCAAGATCAAGAAAGCCAATAAATGGTGAATCATGTCTATAAAGAGACAAACCCAATTCATTACGAATTGAGTGTGGTGAACAAGAGAAGAGATAATAGATGTTGAAGAGATTTTTAAGGAGAAGAAAGTGTTCATTCATACCTACTCAACAAGGTGAGGAAAGAGCTAGATTCTGTAGACACCGATGAATAGTGAAACAACATCACAAAGAAGAATAGTGTGGAGAAAAGGTATTGAATTGATTATATTGATCACAGAGGTAATGCACTTACAATAGATCTAAAAATTAGCAATTCAAGTTGTATGTATGAATATATCACTTTAATGTTTTAGTTTAACCATTGAAGCATCAAGTCTCTTAACAGAGAAGGACTTAAAAGCCTTTTGTAATTGAGATACATCCCAAGGAGTATCAAAAAGTTTGATCATAGAAAGTAGCATTGGATATGCCCGATACCTATTGACAGGCCAAGTTAGTGTTTGATAAAGGATTGTAGTATTAGATGCCAGATATTAGGTGTCAAACTATCTTTTAAATCCTCTAACAAGGTCACACCTAACAATGTGTTTGTATCATTTAACAGGGTTGGATCTTAACTGAGCTCACTTCAGAAGAGTGAAAATTTGGTGTACCGGTCCCAGTGTTTTTTCCCTTGACAGAGTTTCCACATTAAAAATTCATGTGTTATGAGTTTATATTTCATTACTTTACTATTTTACATTTCACATATGCGATTCCGGATTGATCGGTATACTCTAGCTATTTACTATGTTTCGGTAAATGAAAGACCGCTTATCGGTAAACCTACATAAGAAGGTTTTACAAAGCATTCCAACAAGTCGTAATTGGTTATAAGTATTTCAAGACATTCATCTTGTAGGACTGAGTATAACTAGAGGATTAAAAGTGGTAATAAGTTTTAAGGGTTGATTTAAGGATTAATTTTTGAGTCCACTGATTCACCGCCCCCCTCTCAGTTATTACTGATAGTTTCTTTCATCCACACTACCTACCTAATTAGCATCAATATATGCATGTAAGTTAAAATCATCAATTTTTTCATACGATAAACCATACTCTATTGTTCCCCTCAAGTATCCAAAAATTATTTTCACAGTAACAAGGTGTGTCTCTTAAGTATCTTCTTGATATCTTTCTACAATTCCAACTGAATTTGCAATATCTGGTCTGGTGTAAGTTAGATATTGCAGAGCTCTAATCATTGATCTACATTTTGACTGAAAAACATTTTGACTCTCATTAGTACTATTAAGCTTATAAACATTCACCATGGGTGTCCCAACTAGTTTACAATCTTCCATTCCAAATTTGTTCAACATTTCCTTAAGATACTTAGTCTGAGAAATGAAAATTCCATCTTTATTCTGATTTACTTGTATGCCAAGAATTTTTTTATTTCACCTATCATAGACATCACAATTTCATTTTTTGTTTTTTTAGAGAACTTATAATTCATTTCATCATGGCCTCCAAAAATAATATCATCTACAAAAACATCAATTATCAATATTCCCTCCTTAGTGTCTCTCATCTATAAGTTATTGTCAACATTACCTTTTCTAAAACCAAGACTCAATATATATTTATCAAATCTCACATACAATGCTCTGGGTGCCTATTTTAGTCCATATAGTGCTTTCTTCAATTTACAAACCATGTCTTCTTTCTCTGTCAGACTAAGTCCAACAAGCTGGTCAATGTATACATCTTCTTCTAGGTCTCCATTAAGAAATGCAGATTTCACATCCAACTGATATACCTTAAAACCTTTATGTGCACCATAAGCAAGAAATAATCTTACTTCTTCTAACCTAGCAACATGAGAAAATGTTTCTTCAAATTCTATTCCTTTTTGTTGTTAGTAACCTTTACAACCAGTCTTGCTTTATTTATTACAATTGTTCCTTCCTCATCCATCTTGTTTCTGTAAACCCATTTAGTTCTTATAAATTTTTTGTTTTTAGGTCTAGGAACCAATTCCCAAGTGTTGTTCCTATTTATTTGATCCAATTCTTCCTATATATCTTTAGTCAAAGACTCGTCTCTACATGCTTCATCAGTAGTTTTTGGTTCTACTTGAGAAATTAAGAAAATTTCATTTCTTAACCTAGACTGTATCATCATGCCTTTATCAACATCTCCAATAATTTGATCTTCAGAATTATTTTTCTTAACATACCTTGGGGTGCTTTGTATTTTAGTAGAATCATTCAAACATACTTCTATTTCATTAAAAACTTCAATAGTTTCCTCTTGACTTTTACTAACTTCCTCATTCTCTGAAATTTGATTACAATCATATATCCTTTCCTGAATTTGAAAATTTTTGTTAATCCTCACATTAGCACTTTCGACCATCTTCCTCAATCTTAGATTGAAACATTTATATGCCTTTCTCTTAGTGGAATAACCAAGGAAGATGCCTTAATCACTTATAGCATCAAACTTTCATGATTCATCATCGCTTTGATATAACATTTACTACCAAATATTCTAAAATATTTTACAGTAGGAGTATTATTAAACCATATTTAATAAGGAGTCTTACTTGTACCTTCTCTAATCTGAATTCTATTCAAGGTATAAACAATAATACCAAACTCTTCTCTCCAATGAACATGTGACATATTTCCTTCCAGCAACATATTTCTAGCAGCATCCAATATTGTTATGTTTCTTTTCTCTCCAATTACATTTTGTTGTGTTTTTCTAGGAGCAAATACCTATCGGTATATTTCATTCTCTTCACAATCGTTGTTCAACATATATGAAGTAAACTCACCACCTTTATCTGATCTCAAACATTTTATCTTCAATCCAGACTCATTTTGAACTTTAGCTTTAAAGATTTTAAACTTATCAAAGGCCTCATATTTTCTCTAAGAAATGCAACCCACATCATTCTATAAAATTCATCAACAAAAATTACGAAATACCTTTCACCATAATAAGATCGTGTTCTTATAGGACCACACACATCTGTGTGCACCAGATCCAACTTCCCTTTAGCTGAATAAGATTTTCTTTGAAAACTGCTTTGAGTTTATTTTACCATTACACACTCTCTACACGTGGTGTTAGATGGTTTCACAATCTTTGGTAGATCTCTAACAACATTAGTCATACATGCATTTACAATATTATCAAAGTTTACATGACATAAAATTTTGTGCCATAACCAACTATCATCAATCTTCACAATAAAACATGAAGCCTTAGATGTATTCAATTCAAATACATTACCTCTTGATTTAGTACTAGATGTGATTAAGTCTCCTATCTTACTTCTGTTAGAATATTTCCCATCAATGAACTTTAGTTGATAACCACTGTCTACAAGCTGTCCAACACTTATCAAATTATCCTTAAGTCTATTAACAAATAGTATATCATCAGTATTATTCTTTCTATCCAGAGAAATAGTTCCCACTCCAATGTAAGCTTTGGAGTATTATCACCAAATCTTACTACACCACCATCATACTTACTCAGTTTAACAAACTTATTTCTATCACTAGTCATGTAATGTGAACATCCACTATCTATGATCCATTCAGATTTTTTTTCAACATGAGATACTAAGGCTTTTTCTTCATGAATAGGTGCAACATATTTAATAGAAATAAATCAAATGTCATCATCAGAAAAGTATCATCATGCGAAACACCTTCAATAGAATAGTAATATTCTTTATTCTTCGAATAATCAAGTCTATAAAACTTAGGTTTCTATTTAGAAACTCTTGTAGGACATCTCGATGCAAAATGACCTATCTTTTTGCATGAAAAACATTTCAGAGGTAGCTTTCCTTCAAACTTACCTTTACCCCTCTTTTCCCTTCTTGTGATCAAGGAAAAAATTTCATCTAACATTTAATACTAAACATATTTTTTCGTAGCAATTAGGCTCTATTATAAGTCATATTAAATGTAATTTGTGAATATCTCAAAGAAGGATGAACATAATATAATATACATTATTAATACTCGACATATTTTGACATGGTAATAGTAGAGGTTCTTTATGAATATGTCTAAAATATTGTGAATAGAATTGGAGTCCATAGAATGAGGTGCAAATCCATCTTATATCTAAATTGGGAGGAAAATATTTTAAGACAGCCAACAAATTAGACTCGTATATTTTAAGTCCATTGTAATGAAACTATTGTCTAAATTTTAATAGAGGATAATGCGAGTTTGGTTGATAGATTTATGTTTGAAGTGAGCTTGTCAGCTCTTGATAGATTTACATGTGAGGTCAGCTATGCATGCACCTTCTTTGGCACAAGGAAAATTGATATAGAAAATAGGTATTGTTTAAAATTTATATTGGCACATGGATAACTGATATAGAAAATACGTAATTATTTAAAATTTATATAATAACTAAGTTTTTTTATTTTAATAATGAATTATCAAGATTTTAAAACTCTTCAAACTCTTGAAATACTAGAACACTTAATTATTTTCTCTTATTTATAATTTAATTATACTCCATATGAATGTAAAATTGAGAATGATTCAATTATACTCATATATGGATACAAAAATGTCAATGAAAATATAAGCATTTAATTTGACTTATTTGTTATATGTGACACTTAAATACTTGTAAAAGCTTTGAATATATAATATATTAGTAGATAAAGTAATAATAAATTAGAAATAATATTATTAATTATGAAGATTGAAAGTAAAATAAGGATAACAATAATTTAAAATAAAATATAATCATGTGATAATAAAAAATAATGTATTTGATGTAAATCTTAAATTTTTGTCAATTATAAAAAATAAAAATATTATAATTTAATAATAATAAATTGATACTATTTTTTTTACTTTTGCAAAAACAAATTATATATATATATATATA
>MU225258.1:231229-244799 GCA_018584345.1 Thuja plicata | reverse complement strand
AGAGAGAGAGAGAGAGAGAGAGAGAGAGAGAGAGAGAGAGAGAGAGAGGTTGTTTTAACATGTAGCTATTCTAACTCCAAATCAAGACTACCAAAAAGAGCTAAAACAACTCTAACAATATTCAACCATCCAATAGGTGAAAAGATTTCATCAAAATCTATACCAAATTTCTATGCATTCCCTTTGGCTACCATCTGAGCTTTATATCTTTCCAAATTATCATTTAAATTCATTTTTAGCTCGAAGACACATGATATAATATTTTGTAATAAATATAGCTTTAGCTTCTTTTCCACCTTGTTTTGTAAAGAAATGTACATTTGTAAACCATTTACATATGGAATGAATAAATATTTTTTCCCTTTTGGAAGATTTTCATTTCTATTCTAAAGATATATGACAATAGATAACATGCTCTTTTAAGAAAATTTTCCTTGAAACCCAAATTAGATAAAACAAATTGAATTTGAATTGTACTTTGGCACATGTGTAATATCAAAAAAAATAAATTAAAATGAACCCCTTTCACTAAGAATAATCAAAGCTAATAATAGCTCGACCAATTAAAGCAATGTAGTGAAAATTGGTAACAACTGGTTTTTCTTAGGTGTTTTCTTTGGCCAGGTGTATTGACACCCAGGCCTCCTAAAAAGTCAACAATTTTTTTTGCATTTTGGGGCAGATGAACAAAACATTTTTTTTACATCGCCACTTTTTAGTCCCCCATGATCCTAAACATACCTATGTATTTTATTTCTTGATACTACAATATTTTAGAAACAACACGTGCTCACATCTTAGTAACTCTAAAGACCAAAGGAACATCTGATTTTTTGGACCATCATTAAAATTAGACTAACATCAATTAAAACACAAGCTCATGTACTACTAGAAATCTCACCTTTTTCATTGATGGCAACACCGATGACAAACACAATTAGTGCACAACTTACTACTCTAATAGTTTCCTCCTTTGACATCAAAACACATTTTTTTGACATCAATGACAACATAATGTAATATACACATATTTCCAACAATTATTTTAAATTCAACCTTGTGGGATACATGCTTGATAGATATATTAGATTTGTTTTATGAGTCTCACATAGTAGTTTTCAAGAACAAACCTTACTATTTTTATTTTCTCTTGATGATGGTTATTGAGCTATTATTGTTAAATTATCATTATCTTTGGATATTATTGATCATGATTTTACATATAGTCTTTATTTTTCATCTTCTTTGATTGCTGAAACATTATTTTTTTCTCACATAGACTAGCATTGGAACTTAACCAATTTTTGGAGACAACCATAACAACAAGTAACACACTAGGAAGTAGAAAAGGAAACCCTAATAAGGGCCATGAAAGCTGAGAGAAATAAAAATAGAGCCACCCACAAAATTAATCAAAAATACCAAACAACATCTTCAGAGAGTTTCTACTACTACTACTACTACTACTACTACTACTACTACTACTACTACTACTACTACTACTACTACTACTACTACTACTACTACTACTACTACTACTACTACTACTACTACTACTACTACTACTACTACTGCTGCTGCTGCTGCTGCTGCTGCTGCTGCTGCTGCTGCTGCTGCTGCTGCTGCTACTGCTACTACTACTACTAACTTTAACAATGTCAAAGTTAACTTCCACAGTTCAATTTAAAGCACTAAAACTATCAATACTATAGTAACTAATAGAAAACTTCATCAAGCATTCTATGAAGACCACATGATCCATTGTGAGTTTAAAACAACCCTAGAACAAAAACTAGTAGAATAAGAAAAAAACTAACAACATAACCAATCTAGTTATCATAAAAATTGGTAATCTTGCTCCAATCCTTGTACATACTTTTGAGAAAGGAAAGCTAGTAGTTAGTGTCCTCCTCACTATGCTCCCCTTCTTTGGTATGATCTTCATGCCATTTCCTCATAGCTCTCTTCAGTCTTCTCCTTACTGTGACCACACTAAACAAGGCTTTATTCATTATCCCATCCATCACCTTGCTAATAATATGAATAAAATATTTAAAATCACTCTTGAAAATTTTATATTACATGAAAAAACCCTCAAGAGTATTAAGTCTATTATGCGAACTAGAAAATTGAGCCTGGAGGCCAGAAGGGGGACTTTTCGCACTATGAATGGGGGAAGGGTGGACGCTGTCACCAGGTTAATTAGCAAAATGGGGAGGGGAATCACAAGTGGTATTAATAATGTATTCCAGCTCATTCAAATTCACTATTATTTCCATAGACTTCTCTTTGACACTTCCTCAATTTCCTGATAATGAATTGTATAGTCGTCATCCTCTGAGTTCTTAGTGGTTTCTTCTTCCTCCTCAAGTTCATAATGATCATCTATTTTTAGAACAATTTCCTCCTTAATTTTCCCCCTTTCACATCTCTATTACAGATCCTAGCCAACCTTATTTCCTAGAGCTCCCTTCATATTTAGGTTCTTGGATATCTTCCCTTTCATCAAATTTTCCTTCCTCTTTGTCAGTATCTATGAAAATGGTATTATTCTTTGGCTTTTTATTACTAGTTTTTGTTTTAGAAGGCATAGGCTTGGAATGGGCACTTTTCCTCTTCTGGGGAGTGGTTTGAAGCAAATATTACTCTAAAGGGATCTTCTTCTTAGGGTTTTTTTTTTTCTTTTTCTAGAATTTTGCGGTTTTCCTTTTTCATAGGAGGATTATTATTTTTAGCATTGGGCGTAGTTTTATTAGGGAGGGGCTTAGTTTCAACAATCTTAAACTTAATAATAATTTTAGTAGGTTGCATAGAGAGACTTTGTTCTTGTTTAGGGTAAGATAGAAAATGGATTCTATGCGGAGATTTATCAAAGAAATTGGTAGAGGGCATAAATTAAGCCCTGATGGAACATAGGAGAAACCCCATTAGCAATACTAAAGCTCAGGGAGGAGAACAAGAAGCAGGGAATATTTATTTTATGGCCATTCCACAAATGGTTCAAAATAGGAAAGTGATAACCATGGAAGGCAGTATATTTTCCTTCCAAGGTGAAATATTTCATCATAAAGAAACAAACTAGGGCATATGGGAGAGGTAGAGAGAAACAGTCATACCCATTGTCATGCACTGCAACCACCAAATTTTCTCCTTCTTTGAAGAAGTGCTTCATATAAAACTTTTAATCCCCCAAGATTTTCCTTTCCACTTTATTACCCTGACACTTGATCCCAGTGGCTTCCACAATAAGTTTAAGAATAACCTAGAATTTAATAATACTCCCAATAGTGACATTACCCTTCAACCAGGATTTGCAAAAATTTGAAGATAGCATGGTATATTTATACCCTCTCATGTGACTTGAAAATATGACTTGAAGCTACCTCTACTAAATATGTTCCAGAGCTTACCATTATGCAGTAATTATTGGCAATACCTAGGTTCTGACCTTTTCAAAGGGCCCCCATAATGTTGATTTCGGTTAGGATAGAGTGTTGAGCGAGGGACATGAAAGTCCCACTACTACAAGAAGTAATAAAAAACAAGAAAATTCAAATTTTTCTACCTGCAGAGTGACAAGGAATTTTCTTGAACACTAGGGCAAAGTGATTTTGAAAGTAGCCAAAAAAATAAAAATTATGCCCCACAAAAATGATACACCTGCCTTTAATTTTAGCAGCAATATGGTTGAGATTTTGTAGACATATGATTTGACATTTCCCTTTACAAGAGCTTTTAAGATTTCCAACATAAATATCCTCTCACATAATAATTATTATGATAATTATTAATATGATCATGTGTAAAGTCCTTTTTGGAGTGCCAGATAAGAATGCAAATTGCATCGGTGTTCAAGTGGAAGTGTTTAATGTGAATGGGGTACTCATTATTATGGATAAGGGTCCATAATATAGGACAAATCTATGTGATTTTTCATGAAGAAAACATTGTGAGTGTCCCAATTCAGAAATTATTTTTTTTTCGTCATCACCTTAGCTAAGAACTTGATACAATTGTAAAAATACACCTTGGAAACATAATGTTTAGTCAACCTAACATTCAAATGGATATAGTAGCTGAAGCATATTTCCCCCAGAAACTAACTCAGGATATATAGAATCCAAAATTTAATAGAGTAAATTATCTTCATCAAGGGTTTGATTTGAGATATTTCTCCTTTCTTTAGCTAAGATTTCTTTCAGGTTATTAGGACATTGGTTATACTTCATTAAGTGCCCATTAGGATAATTTAGACCCATATTGGCTATACGATCCGCAGCAACATTTTATTCCCTCAGAGTCTAGTGAACTTCCACATGTTTGATGGTGGAAAGCATTCTTTTACAGTCCTTCATGTTGTTTAGAGATATTAAATTCTATTTTATCTTTAAGTACTAACCATTGACATAAGAGCTACTTCATTATAGTGGAAGATATAGTCTCACTCTTTCTCTTCTATGAGATATATCTATTATGTATTCATGATGGATGTAGTTCTTAGGGTCATGTTGATTTATCCATTCTTCACTTATTCCATCGCTTGTACTTTATTTTTTCTTAGATTCTCTCAATTAGAGAGGTGTTTTCTCCAATAGGATTTTATACCTTTTTCTATTGGTGAGTGATCTTTTGTAAACATATACCTAGCACGACCTAATAAATATGACCCAACCTTACATCATATTTGTATTCTTACATTTTCTAAATCTCCCTTAGGTGAAATTAAAAGGGCTACTGGTGTGAAAAAGTATATTACCTAACAATTTATCTAGTGCATCTTATTCACAAATATTCACATGTTAAATTTACATAGAAGCTTTCTAGAAGTCACTTATACACATGAAATCTTACCTTATTTTATCTCTAGTTGTCTCATGACATAGGAATAAGACACTTGTCACACTCTTACCTTGTCATATCTCTCGACCTTTCTTATATATGAATGTCCTCATGTAAATTATGCAATTACTATCATTGATATATATGATTGATGATTTTACCATCATTACACTATAATAAAAAAAATTAAAAAAATTTGATCTACTTTTTTTGGATGATTATCTTTTAATTTGGAAGTGTTGGGACATATTAGATCTTATTATTAGCTCTTGCAATAATGTTTAAAAACTAACATAGTCAAATATAGCACTTTATTTTAAAAATGACAAGTCATGTGGGTCCTATCTATTATGACAATATTACCTACTCCTCAATCCTAGTTCCTAGAGTTGAAAATCTAATTTTATTCAGCCCAAATTCAAATGTAACTAATACTGTAGAGCTTTACCACCCTTAGGAATGCATTTTAAAACTAAAAGCAATATTCTAAGAGAATCTAAATTATATATTACTTCTCACAACCCCCTACGGTGGAAGGCTATAAAATAGGTTGGGTGGGCCCTACTACTATAAAGGGATGATACAATGCGCTGATTGTAACGGGACAAAATGCAATTACACCCTAGTAATCCATGTACACCTTCTAAGAGAATTAAAATCACATAATATATATTTAGGATGTATAAGTTTAATAAAATCTTAATCCTTAAATTTATTCTTGTCATCTAAATTATCAAATGATTTTTTACTATCTTTCATGTGATAAGAACATATACAATAAATGTAACATATTTTATTTATTATTTTTTGTATCTATATTAAAATAGGAAATGAAAAAATCTTATTTAAATTTAATAGTATCATAAGAACTTCTTTTTTCTATAAATATTTTTTACTCGTAACAATTCATATTCATACCATCCAACTTATTGCACTATGAAGTCATACATTCTTTTTATAATTGTTATCTCCTTGATTATTCTCACATCTTCCTCGTGTTAGATTCACAACTAAATTGAATATTATTGATAGAATTTTCTTTAGATTCATTCTCATTATGCTCCTTGAGAAATTCATTAATTTAACTCTTAGGTTTTATTTGAGGAGAATTCTTGGTCTAAGATTTTTTTTCATTTCTCCTCATCCTCTTTTTTTGACAATTAACAAATTTTACTCAATTAATCTAATTTTATATTGTATGCTCATTAGAAATTTCAATCATAAAGAGTACATTATAAATATTATAAACCAAATCCCATAAGATTCTTATTATGGCATGCTTGTCATCCACAACTTCACCTAAATCCTTTATTGGACTTACCAGACCTTTTAGTCATAAAATAATTATTAATAAATTCATCATTAGGCTTTTTAAAAAAAAAAATTCTCAATGCTTATAATTTTATAATTTCTACACCTTGATATGCACAAATGAGTATTTCCCATGCTTCTTTAGAGTTAAAAATGCCACTAGTCCTTAGAAATATTGATCTATTAATTGCACCTTGATTAAAAAAAATTCAACTTTTTCTTTCTAGATTTGTTTTATAATTTATTTTTTTGTTTTCCTTTTGATATTCATTATCATAATGTCTATAGGTGGATGGAGTTATGCACATTAAATAGGTCACAAATTATATTATATCATTAGGAGGGCTAGAGGCTAAGTTGTTTATTTCTGCATTATGTTATTAGGTGGAGGTAAATATAAGTAAGTAAACATCATTGTAGGGATTTTAGAAGAGTATGATATATTTTTAAGATCATTTGGAGATAGTGTGGAGTAACTTCTTTCATAAGGAGTATTGTATGGTGTTGCCCTACTTGGAGAATTTATTGTAATATACATATACATATACATACATACATACATACATACATACATACATATATGTGTGTGTGTGTGTACATACATATGTATGAATGTACATATATATGTATGTATGTACACACATGCATACACAAAAACATACATACATACATACATACATACACATGGATGGATTTGTAGGCATGAACCACACGTATCTCTAGTAATTTATATCAGATCATGATTAATGTTAGATGATTAAGCCTATATGGTTTTAGTGGTTCACCCCTCCATTATGTTGTTAACACGAGGTTTATATAAATAACATGAATATCATTGTATGGATGTATGAAAAGTATGATATATGACCGGGATCTCTTACAGATAGAGTGTGGAGTGGCTTCTTCCATAAGACACGTTATATGGTGTTAGGTACCCTAGACCTTAAATGTTTATTCTATTTTTGAATATATTAGCTATAATGCATTTCATCATACATACATCTTGTGTTGCTGTGACATCTCATTTACATTATCTTATATAAATTATTATTTGTAGATCTTACCATCCTAATTAATTTTAATTGTTTGACATAATCATATTTTTTGGTTATACATGACCTAGTTATACATTCTTGCACAAATATGTAAACTATACAAATTTGTATCCTATTACATCAATAGCTAAAATAGTCCCCTTCAAATATCAATGCAGTATGTAACAAATTATATTTCCTGTCTTATTTAACATCATAAGATATGGCCACAAAAAAAAAAAAAAAAGACACAGTCTTAAAATATCCATGCAAATGAATAATATTCTTATCGCAAAAATGAAAAAAATATAGAAAATATCTACACATTATTTTATGTTATAAAATCATACAATTTCAACTTGAAAATTATAGTTACCTCAAAACCTATAAAACAAAACAAATCCCAAAAATATTCAACCTTCTATATTAAAAGAAATATTAAGAGAAAGAAACTCCATATAGGAAAAATACATAACCACAAATTATATGAATCAAATTTTTTAAATTTGAAATATCATTGCTATATAGAGAAAATTTCTTCAAGAAAATTGTAGCATGCACTCCTTTATTAATTGGTTCTAATAATGTTGGCTGACTGTGCTGAAAGAAGTAATAAGTAGTCTACAATTCTAAGAGAAACTATAAAATAATTTTAGTAAATTTACTAAAGATAATTATTTAATATAAAGTTTGTATAATGTACACTTATGAAATAATAATATATTAATTTAATTATAATATAATAATTATTCTGATTCACATAATTTTTGACAGAAATGTTTTAAAATGATAAGTATAAATTAAACAATCAAGTTTCATAAATATGGGGTATTGTGTCCAAAAAAATTGCCTCAAAAATAGAAATGGACATAGTGCTTAAGAGAAATAATTTTTATAATTTTTTTAGTTATAAATTTCTTTTTGGTTGAAATAAGTTTTTTTAATCACTCCTTAAGAAAAACTCATTGTAGTATGTAGCCTAACCACAAATACTCATTTGAAAATAAGGAACTATAATTTGTAATTAATTACTAACCAATCAAAAGAACAACCTGTTTGAATTTTGGATCCTTTACGAAGTTGAAAACTCTCAATCTATTAACATTTACTAAATACAATTACGACGTAGTGATAAATTACACTAAACATGAAACATACTAAGTTTTAAGATTGCCACCCTTAGTTAAAATAGATGTGACATTAAGAGCAACAATGTTTTTATCCAAATAAACTAAAAAGACTAAAAAAAAATTATATAAGTATATTATATTATATTCTGATGAATGATGGCAGGGCAATTTTCCTTTGGCAGATAATAAAAAAATCCATGGCCATTATTGGTTGAAGGCTTGAATTACATCTGCCAAAGGAAAATCCCCCTGTAATCATTCCCCCTGCAACTTCTCCTGCACATTATAGACAGTTTATGGATTGTAGATTTACAAAGCTATGAAAGATGTGGTCACAAAAGGATATCTAGTGAGCATATTGTAAAATCCTCTGGATATTCCTTGAACATACTATAACGATGCTCTTCACTCAATTAAATTCTAATCTTATTCAGACGATACATCTGAGACACCATTTGGCATGTTTAGCAGTTAAGAGCCTAAGAAAGGCATGTGATTAAACCCAACAAAATTAATTTTAAGAAAGGCATGGAATATTATGCTCTAATGCTATAGATGCTTACAAATTTTCAAAACAAAACTTGATGTAAGTAGTGAAATTACAACACCATAATATATGACTAAAATTTTAGTGTTCAAAGAGAGTCGACTTCCAGTAAAAATTTAAGAATAATGAACTTTAAATTGATGTAGTTCAATCAAATCAGAGAAATTTTGTTGGAATAGACTCTTTGATGCCTTGGATATTATCAATCATATGATTTCCGAAATAGACTCTTGAATACAAACCATAATGTAAAGTTTTTTTTTGATGAATAGTGTCTTTTCAATTAATAAAACATCAAAGTTACATATCCACAAAAAAGGGGCCGAGGGACATAAGAATCACCCCACAAAGTTCACACGGCCGGGCCGAAAACAAAGTACAACTATTCATTAAAAAAAATAGGCATAAAGCCTTTATGCAGCAAGAGCAGTGGCAGAAGGAGGAGGATCTTTATCATCAGAACCCCACATAGCATTAGGGTTGACGGGAGGCAACCACCCATCATCTTCAACTTCTTCTTTTTTTTTCTCTTCTTCCCTGGGTGGTGAAATGGCTAAAGCCAGGTGGGGAAACTTGGAGGAGGTGGTGGGAGGCCAACCAGAGCCACGATGAGAAGCAGGAGCATCAGGAGGGGCAGACTGAGCTGGTGCTAGAGACCACCCAGAAGAGCAGCGAGGTGGAGAAGCCAAGCGGCATCGCCAATTGTCACCGCCACCTCTCAGAGAGTGAGGGTGGGGAGCCTAAGAACGCAGAGTGTGTGAGCGGTGCACCGAGGAGCTATGCCCATGGAGGTGGCCTCTGGGAGGAGTACCTTCAGTAGAGATGGCATCCGGAAAAACCTGAGAAACAATGCAAGGAGCATTGCCCCAATGATTGGGCAGCTCCTATAGGTGAGCCACCTCAAGGGCCACTTTGTTGGCCTGAACTTGAATCTGCATCATAACATTATTACATATGCAAGCCGTGTTATACAGAGCAACATTCATATCAAGAAAGTTGTGAGAAAAAATAACAGCATTCTTATCTTTCCATAATGTGAACAAAATCTCAATCCTGAAAGTATGCCAAATCTGGGTTAGCGTGGAAGGAAGTCTACGGGAATTTCCTAAGACAATCATGTGCCAAGAGAAAGGCTCAGGCCAAAAAGGCTTGAAGAAATCATGAATCCACTGCCAATACTCTTTGATGCCTTGGATATTATCAATCATATGATTGCCAAAATAGACTCTTGAATACAAACCATAATGTAAAGTTGACTTAATTTTTTTTTTTTGAACAAAATACTATTCAAATAGAATTTATGTTGAGAAGAGGCATCGTAAACTTAAAGAGGATTATTCTTTAGGCATTGTTCTTGGAAGGAGGATATCCATTGAGTATATGCCTTGTTTGGAGAAGAGAGAACACATTAAAATGTTGTGAGCAAAGCTGGTTAAAGCACCAAAATATTTTCTTGCATTCACCTGGGAGACTTTGGTTATGAATAAAGAGCCAGAGTACCGAGCATCATCTTTGCAAAAAAATATTTGAAGGATTTTTCCATATGCTCCTTTAAATAGGGCATATACTCACTGTATATCCTCCTATAACCATACTTTTTGGCACAATTGCTAACATTGTATACCATTTTTCATCAAATTTATAGACAGAGGCTTTGATATATGCATATAAGATACATTAGTATTGGAATGGGCCAAATCCCACCATTAGAATAAATTAAAAATGACCATTTATCTTTCATAAACTGGATGGATGACTCCCAAAAGAAAGTAATAGTATATAAAGAAGCACAACCTAATCATTTTAAGGTGAGGAACATGATGGATGAAGATGATGATGCCCTCTTGACCTAAGTGATTAGCTTCAGAATGCGAAAACATGGATACTTAAAACTAAAAATAGAATAATAAAGTAAATGGATCAAATAACCTAATTAGCTCCAATGCTTGCAAATTGACTATACATTCACAACTAAGGAATACACTCACTAAATCTTGTGTAAAGTCACTCAATGCAACAAGAATATATACTATTAATGATTTATGTTGACCTCTAGGCACATTAAACCTCACTCTAATGGATAAATATGAAATATCATTTTGATCTCAAATTATAAAATAGTGGCCACAATTGGTTTAGTAGATTAAGTTAAGGAAAAAGGAACACAATATTATAGAAGGTGTGCCTAGCCTAAAGCATCAATTTTGATGTAAACTTAAATCCTTCTTACCATATATCCCACCCACTGAGATTAAAAAATAATGAAATGGTTGTCTCTATCTACAAATTTGTCTATGTGATTGCTAAAAATGAGGAATCATGTTACAAGAGAATAATAATTCAAATAAGGACAAAAAATGTAGATATAAAAAAAAAAGCCATCTTTGAGTACAAACTACATCCTAATAAACTTTCAACTATAAGGAGAATAGATTTAAACATAAGAAAATCTCGCTAACCTACCCAATTTGAATGACTCAAAATAACATAATATTAATTAACATTATAACTAAATGTTCTTATTTAATATCTCTATACGAAATGAAACTTTTCTTTCTAACATGATTTATAAGACAATATTACCAATGAACATTGACATTTCTAACCAAAGGTATGCGTTAACTATTGCATCTAATTACCTAAGAAGATTTTGCCTAAACTAATAAGATCCAATCATGAACCAGTAAATGAATTTTAATTAGATCAAAAATTAATTCATAATTTCAAAATAAACTAATATAAAATTAATTTCACTCCACTTTCTAAATTTTAACTTAAATCACTTATTTGATCTAAACTCAAAATAATGTATTATCTTATTTTTTAAATTTCCATCTTATAAGATTAATTCTAACAAAAATAAATAAATAAAGAATTAACATTAATTAATTAATTAATTCAATCTACATTTAGGTTAACAAAATAATATTAATTCAATTAACCAACTAAGAAATTAAAATTAATCAATTTAATTCTTAAGATTTTATCTACCTTACCTAGTAAGCTAGATTCTATCAATTAATTTTATAATCATTTAATTTATAAACCAAATCATGTCCATACCTAACTAATATAGCTTAACCCTTAAATAATAAAGAACTAGTAAATAAGTATTCCTATCTAATTTTAAATCCTAAAGAATCAATACTTATATTCCCTAAATCAAACTTATATTCCCTAAATCAAACTAAGGGATGAATTTGAATTATATTAAAAAAATATTCCCTTAGAATATATGGCATAGTTATTGTCTTAAATATTTGACACATCTTGCCTTGGAAATAGATCAAAGGAGTAATCTAGAAAACAATTTATATTGCATAAGCAATCATTAAAAAGATGTAAAAAAAAATCAATATATACATGGAATCTATAACTACCTATACTATTCATTTAAAATAATCTTTAAAACTTGTTACTTATCCTATCCTTTGGTTGTCGATGTTAATCCAACGAACATAATGCTTATAATTAGACATTTATTTTCTATTGAATAATTAAATTGAAATCACAATACAAGTAGCTGATAATTTTTAAATAATTAAAAACAAATAAATCTCCATTTTTTTTGCTAGATAGCCATTTCGCCCTTTGGTCACCCTCAAACAGAGGAACAAAGGATTCTTATGCTCTATTTGGAACAGAAGAATTAAAACAAGGAAACTTAAAAACATAAACAAAATGAAGGGCAAAATCTCAAAAACAATAATAAAAATTGATCTGAGTATACTTATTATAGCTCAATAGGTAGAAGTATCTATTGTACAAAGGGAAGAATCGCTAGGAAAAATCCAAATTTAGCATTCCTACATGTGACATGGGTAGTCCTTTATTTTTAGACATCATTTGTGCTACTGTCCCTCAGCAAGCCGATATCCCTCATCTTGAGAATGATCATGTTACTCATGTTAAAACATTTCAAATCCTTTGTAGTGATTATGCTCATGACCATAGGATCTTAGCTAAATTGTTTGCTAGAACCTTTCGAGACAAGGCTTTACAATGGTATTGTTCCTTACCTCCTTATTCCATTGATTCTTTTCCTAAACTTGCTAATTTCTTTATTCAACAATTTCAAAATAACATTGGTCCACAAGTGTCCTTATCTGATTTAATGCACTGTAAACAAAATATTAAGGAAAAATTGACTGACTTTATTGGTAGATTTAAGCATTTACATGCTCAGATTTCTTATCCTGTTCCTGATATTGATATTCAACATATATTTATTTCAAATTTACAAAAGGATATTAGAGATAAGATCCCGCTTATTGAATTTACCTCCTTTCAACAATTGTGTGCAACACTTCACCATTATCAATTACAAGTGAGTCAGTTTGAGAGCAACACTATTCTCTGGAGAAAAATTTGGTTGCCGCAATTCTAGTGTGAGACACTTCTCCGGTCGGAGGTTTCTCCCCAAGAGAAGCCTATCGGTTAAAAATATGTAATTATTTAAAATTCATATTATAATTAAATTTTGTTATTTTAATGATGAATTGTCAAGCTTTACAAACTCTTGAAATACTAGAATGTATCATTATTTTCTCTTATTTATAATTCAATTATACTCCATATGAATGCAAAACTGTCAATGATTCAATTATACTCATATATGTATATGAATACAAAAATGGCAATGAAAAATATAAGCATTTAATTCAACTTATTTGTAACACTTAAATACTTGAAAAAGTTTTGAATATATA
>MU225258.1:220001-230261 GCA_018584345.1 Thuja plicata | reverse complement strand
ATATATTAGTGCATAATATAATAATAAATTAAAAAGAATATTATTAATTAAAAAGATTGAAAGTAAAAATAAGAATAAGAATAATGTAAAATAAAAATATAATAATATGATAATAAAATAATAATGTATTTTATGTAAATTTTAATATTTTTTCAATTATATAAATAAAAATATTATAATATTATAATAATAAATTGAACGGATTTTAATTTCTACTTTTGTAAAATAATTAATAATAATATAAAAATATAATTTAAAAAAGTAATAATCATGTCTTAATAAGAATTAAATTTTAATTACAATATATGGGATGGTATAATAATAAATATTGATTAAGTATAATAATATAATAATAACATTTAAAGTAAAATTAGAATAAAGAAGAAGTGCAACACTTTTAGATATTTTAACTTTATAGAGTATATTCGTATAGAGGTGAGTATGCTAGTATCTTGAATTACATGTTTCTTCGTGTTCTTAACAATCTAGATTAGGAATGTTGTTCTTCTAGTGTATGAACGTTTAAGATAGGGCAGATTCACTAAGTTGACAATTTTAGCAATTACAATCACATTCGAATTCTTATACAGGAAGCTGACAATGTCATGAAATGTTTGCCTTGTGATGATAGGATGCAGCGATTAGTTCGGGGTAACGAGAGATTTAGACTTGCCTCTTTTGATGCTTATATGCAAATCGCCATCTGCCAGCAAATTCGTGTTGTATATGCTCTCTTCCAAAAATGAATTCTACAAATTATATAAATACACATTTCTTCACATTAAATTAAACAATAACGTTCAAATTGAATAAGCATGCATTTCTAGGATTCCTCAGTTACCCAAACTCTTTTCCTTCCATTTATAACGTCCAACTGCAACACATATCGTCTTTACAGTGGCCAACAATTTCCTGAAAATATTCATGTCTGATTTGATGGGAGTGCAGTATTTGGGTAAACAATGTGTCATATATGGACAAACCCCAAAATTTCAGAGATAATTGTAATAATCAATCAATAATCAATCAAATAATAATCAATCAAATATTCTTTAATTTTAATTTAAAATAATATATTTATTACATTCTTAAATATATAGCCATCTAGCTATGAGTGATCTAATGGCCTCTACTCAATACTACAATCCCCATAGATATCATATTTGTGGCCGGTGTCTACAAGTCTCCATCACATCTTTATTAGAAAATGATAATCACTTAATAGACGTATACAGATAGGATGGAAAGATAAAAACGAAAGGAAAATCTTGTATATTTATTCATATGCAAGGTATGTATGATCTAGCTTAAATATATTCTCTTGTTGTATCACATAGTGTTTAATTTTGATAAATTAGAAGGAATTAAACCATTAAAAGGCTAGTCAGTGCATTAAAAAACATATCCCAGGGTCATCTTCGTGATTGTGTGTAATTGTTGGAGGTGACAAAAATGATAGTACTCCCAGAATTTATTCAACTTAGTGAAATAATTTGAAAAAAGGGGACCAATTTTATATGAAACCAAGACCTTAATAATTTGATTTGAGTATAGATAAAGCAACAGGAATAAGAATATTACAAATTTTATCAAGTATCCTACAATTCATGGTCAAGCTGAAATAATAGAAATAAAGTATTGATTCCATATTTCTTTTATAACTAGAGGTGGAAATATTGAGGCCCGCCTTGGTGTTAAGAATTGAAAATTATGATAGTGCAACAATAAGTTACCATTGAAGACACTAATCAACAAGATTCAAATAATGAGTATATTTTAAGTTCAACTACCTGATTGACATATAATATCCATTCATAAGATCAATATATTTAATAGGTTTTCTTGTATAAGTTCAAGAAACTAAATTAAAACATGGGGATCATCTTGTGGTGTAGTGGTGTCTTGGTTGCACTACTAATGGTGCAACCAAGGTTCAAATCCATACCTTCCACAAATACAAGTTTAAATGCTGGTATGGGCCCACCTTGGTGGTCATGTAGGTAGTTATTTGTGGGGATGACATTGGTGGTCGTGCTAGAGATTGTATGTGATAGGAAGGAGGATTTCCCCATTATTATTAAAGGAGGAGGAGGTGTTAATGCCTTAGTTCATTCTTCAGGTTGGGGTCACCCATTGTGACCCCTTTGGTTATAATCTCTAGTCAAATGAAACTAGCACCGATAAAAAAAAAGGAAACTAAATTTAAAAATAGAATTCATTACTTAATGAAGGATCTATAGGCATAATTGTAGAGATTTATTATCACAAACAGTATAGATCTTAGCCCTGTCATGAAATTCATATATTTTCTCATGTACCAAGCAGACATAGAGTAGTAGTGGTTGATCGTATATTTTAGTCATTATCGTACCATTAATATCCTAGGATGAATCATAATTGAGGAAATATAAGGATTACCTCATAAAGTAGTATGTGTTCTAAATTTTTTAATAGAAGGTTGGAAACCACAAGATTCAATGAAACAAGGTAAAGCTAAAATGCATTACCAATCCAACACCTTAGATCAAAATATGCAAAGAACATATAGACACATGACATATCTAGTATGGAGAGGTATCCCCTCTCATTTTGTATTGTAATTTTTTTAGTAGGAGGATGATTAAATATCCTTTCTTGTGAGAAAGTAGTTAGACCAAGTACTTTTGAGTGGTTGAGCCATTCGCTAAACAACATAGAAATCAAAGCCATCTTATTTTCGCTTGCAAAACTATAATTTTATGTAAAGACAATAATGGAATGGATCTTAGATATATCAAACAAGATATAATAAATTTAGATAGTTCTTTTAAATCCATAAATTAAAAAGAAATGTATGTAAGATTTTTCTTAAGGTAAAGAATAAAAATGTCAAGATCTATAAGCTCAATAGATAGCACAAGAGAGACAAATATGATATGATTAATTTATTGGGTCAATAATGATCAAATTAGAAAACATAATTGATAAATACAAAGTAGATGTGTCTGAATATATAGGTAATGCTTGATAAATAGGAGATCTACAAATGATAACCTATCAGCTAGACAAGGTGTAATCACATGTCCGCCAAAGGTGGATCTTCATCCATTGTACAATGAAGTATGTACAAAAAATGAGAGGATGATAATGTGATAAGAGCACAAAATGTGGATCTCACACATAAAGTGGAATGAGATAAAAAAAATATTACCACCTAGAGTGGAATTTCTCCTACACCATGTTCTAAAATGAAATGCAAACTCCTAGGTGTCTCAATCAAAAACTATTATGAGATGCATTATCCTTTGAGGTCTTAAGTAAAGTGTAATTAGTGAATATTTAATTACACCAACACCGCCCTTAAGTATAACTTATGGGAATGCACTTAAATCTCATAATGCTAGATGATAATGTAATATGGGTCCCAACTACTAGGCCATGTTATGTACACATGTACATTATGCAAGTGCCAAATGTATGCAATGTAATCACTCATAGAGTGGAGAAAGAGGGAAAACCTTATGGGAAAATCCCTCCCCCAAAAAGAGAGATGAATACATGAAAGAGCTCTTAAATAAGTATTAGAAGGACGAAACCCCATGTGTGGAAAAATTCCCCCCCATAAGGGAGAAGAAGTGGAAGCGAGACCAAATACTCACCCCTCAATGTAGAATGTAAACCAATGGTAGATGCTCCAGGATTAATGTAGAAAATTGTCCATGAGTGTAAAACAACGTTCCTCCCTTTAGGAAGAAACACAACCAAAGGTGCTTCAATGAAGCTTCCCCAATCTGTAGGAAGAAACCTGAAAATGTATGGAATCTATGAAACCTTCTCAAGTGTCCCCGTGTCAATGTTGAAAGGTGCCTCCTCTAAATCATGTGTACTAAGTCACTGCTAAAAAAGGCAAGTCAGAATCAACTAAGGATGAATGTAGAACCTTCTCCAAACACTCAAGTGTCTCATATGAAGATAAAGTGGCCTCCTTCAACTATTGTATCAAAGTATCAACAATCATGTCAACCTCGAAAGAATGATCAAGTGGAGAATGAGGATTAGGGTTAGAGTTTTCCCTCGCAACAACTAAAGAAGGATCATCCTGACCAAAGAGAATGTGAATGTCATCAATAATGTCTCCCAAATCCTCAATGTAGGAATCGATGAACAAAACCTGCAATGTTTGTCAAGAATTCATCTAAATGAACTATAACTGAAAGACAAGGAATATCCTACTACACTTAATCATCTAAACCCATGGCTATATGAATGAAATCATCATTGAGTGATCTCACAATAGTATATCCTACTTTTTGGGATGAAGGAAATCGGTCTTTCCAAAAAAAATCAATTTTAATGGCTTCATTTTAGGTCCCCTCTTAGCATGCAGGGGTTAATTGACTTTGAGCGAAGTACCCTACATGGGGTACTTAGAGAAAAGACCCACATTCACATGAAAAACCCCATGTAGGGCACTTCACTCAAACAACCCCTTCAAGCGAAGCTGTTTTTGACTTGATTTATTTATATATTTCTGGCTGCTCATTTCATTTCACCATTTACTGTTGAATATTTTGTGGACCCAGGGCTTAGAGCGAACAACTGATGTCCAATACGACATCAACACATCCTGAGAATTATCAGCTTGTTCTAATTTTTATTAGTATCAGGTACACGGATTTTTCTCATTTTTTATTGTAAATTATATGTTTTATATTTATTTTAGTTAGTTATTTCCTTTAAATAATTTTTAGTTACTAGAAATTTTAGAAAATAGTAATAGAATTTTAGAATATGTTAGAAAATTATAGTAGTATATTTGACAATCATAGTAGAATGTTAGAAAATATTGGAAAATTATAGTAGACATGTTAGAAAATTATAGTATAATGTTAGAAAATATTAGAAAACATTGAAAAATCATAGTAGAAATGTTAGAATATGCTTGAAAAATGTAACTTAGTATACATTAGAAAATTGTTGTAGAATGTTAACAAATGTTATAAAATTGCAACTTAGTATGTTAGAAAATGATAGAAAACCATAGTAGAATATTAGCAAATATTAGAAAATATTTTAAAAATATTATAAACCATAGTAGAAATGTTAGAAAATGTTATAAACCATTAAGATCTCTCTCTCTCTCTCTCTCTCTCTCTCTCTCTCTCTCTCTCTCTCTCTCTCTCTCTCTCTCNATATCTCTCTCTCTCTCTCTCTCTCTCTCTCTCTCTCTCTCTCTCTCTCTCTCTCTCTCTCTCTCTCTCTCTCTCTCTCTCTCTCTCTCTCTCTCTCTCTCTCTCTCTCATATGTACATATGTTATAGAATTATTTATAAATTTTATTCATGTACAATTAGATGTTAAGATATTATCCTAGGAGGACATCCTTAATACATCCTAGGACCCTTTAAGACACTTATAGGTCCCCTTAGTACACCTTAGGACCCTTTAGGACCCCTTTTGTGGCATAAAACTCTTGGAGAACCCAACTAGGACTTTTTAAAGCACCTAGGATGACCTATTAGAACTCTTTAAGAATCCCTAGGACCATTAAGACCTAATAAGAATACTTAAGACCTAATAGGACTTTAATATGACCTATTAATACCAATTAGCACATCTCAGGACCCTTTAGAACTATGAGTATAACCTAGGACCTTTTAGGACCGCTATTGTGACATAAATCTCTTTCAACACCCAAGTAGAACCCTTTAAGACACCTAGGATGACCTATTAGAATTTTTTAATAACCTTTAACACTCTTAAGACCTAATAAGCCCACTTACTTGACCTAATAGAACCTACAAATACCAATTAGTACATCCAATGACCCTTTAGGACTATTAGTACACCCTACGTCCCTTTAGGACCCCTATTGTGACATAAACTATTTAAGAACCCTTAGCACCCTTAAGACCTAGAATATGACCCCTTAAGACTTAATTAGAGTAATAGGACCTATTAATACCAATTAGTACATGTCCAAGTACCCTTTACAACAATTCATACACCCTATGACCCTTTAGGACCCTTAGTACACCATAGGACCATTTAGGACCCCTATCATGACATAAAACTATTTAAGAACCAATGTAGGACCCTTTAAAACACCTAGGATGACCTATTAGAGTTCTTTAAGAATCCCTAGGACCCTTAAGACCTAATAAGACTTGACTTAAGACCTACTATGACTAATATGACCTATTAATACCAATTAGCACATCCTAGAACCCTTAAGACCTAGTAAGATGACTTACTTGACCTAATAGGACCTACTAATACCAATTAGTAAATCGAAGGACCCTTTAGGACTATTAGTACACCCTAGGTCCCTTTAGGACACCTATTGTGACATAAAACTCTTTAAGAACCCTTAGGACCCTTAAGACCTAGAATAGGACCACTTAAGACCTAATAGGACTCCTTAAGACCTAATTAGAGTAATACGACATATTAATACAAATTAGTACATGTACAAGAACCCTTTAGGATAATTAGTACATTCTAGGACCCTTTAGGACCCTTAGTACACCTTAGGACCCTTCAGGTCCCCTATTGTGACATAAAAATATTTAAGAACCCAAGTAGGACCCTTTAAAACACCTAGGATGACCTATTATAACTCATTAAGAATCCCTAGGACTCTTAAGACCTAATAAGATCCCTTAAGACCTAATAGGACTAATATGACCTATTAAGACCCATTAGTACATTCTACGAGCCTTAAGACCTAATAAGACAACTTACTTGACCTAATAGGACCTATTAATATGAATTAGTACATCCAAGGACCCTTTAGGACTATTAGTACACCCTAGGTATTTTTAGGACACCTATTGTGACATAAAACTCTTTAAGAAACCTTAGAACCCTTAAGACCTAGAATATGACCACTTAAGACCTAATATGACCCCTTAAGACCCAATTAGAGTAATATAACCTATTAATACCAATTAGTACATCCAAGGACCCTTTAGGACAATTACTACATCCTAGGACCCTTTAGAACCCTTATTACACCTAGGACCCTTTACGACCCGTATTGTGACATAAAAATCTTTAAGAACCCAAGTAGGACCCTTTAAAACACCTAGCATGATCAATTGGAGCTCTTTAAGAATCCTTAGGTCCTAGTCTTCTAAATTGAAGTATAATTTTATATATTCAGATATTTATTTCCATTTTACATGCAGCTATGACAGGTAACCAAGCACTTAATTTTTAAAATTTAGCTTTCAAATATTACATCTAAATGGCCACTTAGGATGTACCAACTCAAGATACACCATCTCAGGATGTACCTTGCACTCCTTATCTCGTGACTATTTTTTAGGCTACTTAGGCATAGACAGATCAAATTAGAGAGTCCATCTATACATCTGAGCCTAGAGTATAGATAGATATTTGTATCACTATATTGAGGAGTTTGGAGGATATGACAGCTGGATTGAGATATCACTCTTCCTTCACACCATAGGCTATTGATATTATTTTCAAGAGTTGAGAGCCGAGGTCTCGACTGATATTTCCTTTGAGCTGGTCCAAAGCAGTATCCCTAAGGAAATCATCAAATAAGAGGTTTTCCCATTTTATGAGGGGAAGCCCAAGGTGAGGGCATATTAGGTTAAACAATGTGAGATTCCTTATATTGAATGCATGATATACCCCTATTTTCTTGTAGCACATGGTCATTATCCCTATTTTCTTACAGCACATGGTCGTTATCCTAATTATATTTTGCCCAATAGTTGTATGCTGAGTTCTATTTGGGACTCAGGGTCAACCATTTAGATCTTCCCAAATATTACAGTCAGAGGTGCGGTAGAGTTGTAGGCCATGATTAGTATCATAGGGATGATCAAGTCCTACGTTCTCATAGATAGTTGTTTGGGTATAGGTATCCGACAGTGGCACTAGTGATGATTGCTACTGCAGATAGAGTTGTCATTTCCTCCAAGAGGAGAGTAGTCGATAGGATATGGGAGATTGCTTCTGTAGCCACCTCCATCACTTCTGATACATTGGGCATATACATTTTAACTAGACTGAGTCAAGCCAGATTGTCTTATGAGGCTTCATCTAGTACTGCTACAGGGGTCAGTGATGAGGCATATAGAGCTGCAGGTCTTCCTCCACCAGGAGAGATAAGAGTGCTTTCTAGACATCATAGTCATTTGGATGTGGCACCTTAATGTTTTGAGGATCTCTTGCAGTCATATTCTTATATTGCATACATGTAGAGGATATCGGTACAGTCAGCCAGAGATGTCATCATACTTTTACGGGGTCCTGTAGTTCCACCGACATAGGACACACAATCTAGTCATGCACAACATAGTTCACATCACTCTATAGAGCGCTTTGCACCCACATATCAGTCTGTAGTTGCAGAGCCAAGTATATGGGTTTGATATGTACACATCACATCTCAAGGCCTAGACACATTTGATGAGAAGTTGTGCAGGTTGAGTCAGGTGGACATTGGTACTGATGTTGGATCATTTATGGGTTTTTTTATTGCATCCTGGTGGTTCAAACTCTACAACACTCCCCTCCCATCTACACACACCCCTACACTCTTTATTACTAGAGCGGTTTAGGACTAGAGGTGGTGTGGGTCATACAGTTTCTATTGATGATATTATGGTGTAGCGTGCTGATGATATTCCTGCTTCTGAGACCCAGGTATATAGAAAGTTTTCTTTTCACTTTTCTAGGATTTTTATTAAACATTTAATTCTAGATGTGTGTATTGATGTTTGTTTAATGTAAAATATTTTGTAGGCACAATTAGCAGAGAACATTACCTCTAGTGTGGGATCAAAGCATCTTCATATGAGAGATTTACTAGATATGACACCTACTAGTTGTTAGGTAAGCTTTAAATATATGTAAGTTTAAGCATGCATGTGTACACTTGTAACATGTATTTATATATTTTGATTACTTTACATAATATATACACTATGAATGTATATAACCAATTATTTTACTAAATTTGTAGGGGTCAGTTGTTGCTTCATGGCGAGAGGATGCTCGTGACATTGGGGCAGATCACATTATCTCTAGTGTGGGCTCAGAGCATCTTCATAAGAGAGATTCAAAATACATGACACCTACTATATCCATGTTCCTCATTGCTGCATTCCTCATAATTTTCAGCAATTTAGTGAAAAAAAAAGCATGAGTAGTCCCTAGTGTTCAACATCCAATTATCATAATTCGTACTCATAAATAAATGAAAATATCACATCTTTTATATCCTCTTGCAACCATGCATAATTTTTCCATCCACACTTGAACACATGCATATATAATGTTATATAAATATAATATGAATAAATAATATAAAATTTAAACACTCGAATAAATATATATTGTGCACACACGAATAATTTAAAAATGTGTGCATACCTTTTATCTCCCACAATTTTCTATGTGGTACCCCTTGAGTCGTTCCTGATGATGTGTCATTCTCAGTTGGTGTGAAATGTGTCCTACATCATTCAACAACATCATGTGCATTTTTTTTATATAAACTCCCTTATAATTTATTTGATACTTTCGTAGAACACATTTGAAGCATGCTCCAACACCATCATGTTCACCTTTTCCATGTCCACTCTCAAAGAAACTCCAGAACTATGGTGTTTTTTTATTATGATGATATCTACATAGTGCATAAAATTTTGTGGATGATTTGAATTGTGCAGCACATCAATCAGACCAAACATAATGTTTATCAATTTTTATGCCTCTTTTTTTCAAATTTGAAAAAAATATCTTCAAGCAGTGTTCTAAAGAATTAATGTCATGCTCTTTATCATCACTTATATAAAAATGATAGTCCTTGATGACCCATGCTTCAAATGTTCTCTGAATACCATCCAAATGTAATTGTGTCTGTCAATAAAACTAATGTAGGACCATCTTGGGTCATTGGCAATCCTGCTCAACCAAAAAGATGTTTACTTTTTCTTTGTAGTTTGTCTTATGTTGCTCAGGTTCTTTCTTTACCAATGGGTCTCAGTGATCTCTTTACCAATGGGTTTTCTGATGCTCGGGTATGATTTTATCGACGGGTTCCGTGATTTTATAGCTAGATTTCTGGTTTTTGATTGTGTGTGTTTTTAAGCATCAACGTTTCGGATCACACTCCGTGATCCATCATCAAGATGAGAGAACAATAAGGAGAAAATAATAAGTAGCAGACTCAGCCTCACTCAAAGGATAAAAAGGAAGGGCTGGGGGGAGAAAGAAGGCACGGAAAACAAGGGGGAAAGAA
>MU225258.1:189581-217495 GCA_018584345.1 Thuja plicata | reverse complement strand
CCTTGGTGAAGAGAGAGACCACATCAAAACTTACCAAGATGTCATTAGACTCTAACTTGGCATCCTTGATGAAGTTGACAAAGTGGTTAGAATCCTTGACAAAGGAGTCTGAATTACCCACCAGGGGAGAGATTAATTTGGCAAGGTGAGATGCTAGAAAATAGGTGGGTGACCCTATGGTGTCCACTATCGGTCTTAAAGCAATGCCTCCTTTGTGAATTTTTGGAACCCCATAAATGCGAGGGGTTATAGTTTTGGTGGGCACAAGTCTTTTCTTAGTTGCGTCATCAAAAGAGGCATTGGATACAATGTCTTTGACTTTATTTAAAATTTTTGTGCCAAGGTTGTGGGAAAGAATTTTGTAACTCGCAGAGTCCAAGAGCAAGTCATGCATCTTGGAGACGTAATCTTTCCTATCCATAATGGAAGTGGCATTACCCTTGTCGGCCTTGGAGATTACAATGTCATTATGGTTCATAAAATTGTTGAAAGAAAGCATCTCAACTTTGGGGATGTTACACTTGGGTGGTTTGGCATGTCTAAGAGCCACAACACAATCTTGCCTAATTTCTTCTGCAACACCCGAGGGAAGAGAATGAATAGCGTTCTCAATTTCCACTAGAAATTGAACATGAGGGATCTCACGGGGGGCCATAGAAAAATTAAGACCCCGTTTAAGATAATTAAATACAAAGGGGTCAAGGGTGGAATTAGATAGGTTGACCACCAACTTGCTCTAATCATGAACTGAATGATAGCGAGGTGGTACAGGGAGCTCCAAGTTGCTGGGAGGATGGGTAATGGGGAGAGAATGAGCATCGATAACAACAAGGTTGTTGTGCGATGATGCCAACTCCACATCATGGTCACTGACAAGGATAGGGGGGTCGGTGGAGGGAAATGTAGCAGAAGACTCAGAATCCAAGTAAGATGAGGACCCCAAAACCAAGGTAGGCAAGAGGGAAGAAGAAGGGCCGCGTGAGTTAATACGTGTCTCAGGGGGGACCACCCGCGTGGGAAGAGCATAATCATACGAAGCCAAAGCACATACATCCTTGATGGGACACCCATAAACAAAGGGCGGGGCTCAATGAATGTAAGGTTGCTGAGATACGTGATCTGTGCCATTAATACTTGACTTGCAAATAACACTGCGAGAGCAAAAGGAGTTGGTGCCCGTACCTGCCAGCTTTAGTGATGAGCCATTGGAAGATGAGGACCGTTGGAAGAAGCAAAGAGACTGCGAGCTGGTTCCTGGCTACTCACAACACAGAGCAGATTGCTGGGCGAGCTCCTCCATGGTGACTGTTTTGCTGGTGACTACGAGTGAGGATTCCAAATCAGAAGTCAACTTAGCAAATAGCAGGGTAGCCGCATCGTGCGAGAGACTATCTTCATGAGTGCCAAGTTGGAGTGACACATTGGGGGAGGCCCAACAATTAGAAATTCTTAGAGTTCCGTGATGCTTGGGTAAGTTCTTACTGACGGGTTATTTGATGCTTGGTTATGTCCTTACCGATGGTTGCTAATTTTTGGTGATCATCTTTCGGAGATGTTTATCCTGATCTAGATGACTTCTACATTGATTTTTTGTTTCTGAATTAATGTGTGGTATCTTATTGGGATCTATCTGGAGCTAAATTTGGGTCTCTCTTATGGATTTGAGCATCGACCTCTCTGTTGGACTCTTGTATATATTTGTTTCATTGTTCTTAGTTTAGGAGCAGTTCTTGGGTAGGATTTTTATATCATATTATAATTGAAGTATCTGGAAGGCAGGTCTGTGAAATTGTATGTATGAATGCTTTTCTATGATTCATTGATTTTATATGGCCAAAACCAGGAAGGCCTTATAGCCCAGCAGGTATCAAGTTTGATCAATTAATAAAATAGATCTTTGTTGTTTCTTCTCTCACTGTGTTGTTGCTTCTGCGTTATTTCTTGGTAGTTGAGAGAGACCTTTGCCTAATCTCAATGCGCTCCTTGCATCAGGTGGTATCAAAGCATTGGTGAGATCTAAGTTCCATTCTTGTAAACCCTAACCCAAGTTGGTAATATTATTTTGCGGTACAAGATTGCAATCTTTCCTACAATTGAAGAGGGATTCAAGATGATTCATGGGAGAGGAAATGCAGATCCAGGTCTAGCAGATATTCTTAGATAGATTGCTACTAGATTGGAAGCTGTTGAGATAGCATAGTGCAGAGGAAGACATCTTGATGATCTTAGTGATGATAAAGTTGAAGAGGTTACGGGTGAAGCTGCACCTACACCTATGATGGACTAGGAAGAAGAAAGATTCTTGAGAGCCTTGACAAGTTTGAAGTCTAAAACTTAGTTTAATCCTCCTGAGTATAGTGGAAAATTGGATTTTGATAAATTGATTGACTGGATTAATGAGATGGAAAAGTATTTTGAATATGATAATGTATCAGAGTATAAGAAGGTAACGATTGAAAGTAAAAAGATGAAAGGTCATGCATCCTTATAGTGGGAACATCTGCAATTGGATCAAAAGAAGAAAGGTAAAGACAAAATCAAGGTATGGGATAAGATGGTAAAAAAATTGAAAGGCAAGTTTCTACCTTGTGATTATCAGATTAACTAGATTAGGAGAATGAAAAGCTTGAAGTAGAAAGACAAATCTGTGAAAGACTATACTGGGGAATTCTACAGATTGGACATTAGATCTGGACATGTTGAAGATGAAGTGGAAAAAATAGCAAGATATCTGAATGGCTTGAGAATTTCTATACAAGATGAGATTAGTTTGGTAAAAATGAAAAGCATTGAGGACACATATCAATTTTACCTAAAATATGAGGAGAAGCTAAACAAAAGATATGAGCAAAGACAAAGAGGTAGAGGTGGTAGTTTCCCTAGAGTAAAAGGTAGATCTAAACCAATAAAATCAACTATAGACACAAATCAAGACAAAGGAAAGAATGAATGGAAGGGTGGAAGTTCATAGCAAGGAAGAGGCAATTTCTCTAGAGGTGGTTATATAAGAAAAGGATTCCAAGTAACTTGTTACAATTGTGGAGAGGAAGGAAAAAATCCTTTGATTGTACATATGCAAAAAAGAAGGCTAGTAGTAGCAGAAATGCTTCAGTGCAAGAGGATTCACCTAATGAAGATGAAAGGGAAGGAAATATCATGATCTAGAGGATACTATAGAGTGAGAAAGATAAACAAGATCCTATCAAAAAAAGTTTGTTGAAGACCAGATGTAGAGTTGCAGACAAATTTTGGAAGGTGATCGTTGACAGTGGAAGCTCAGATAATCTAGCATCCAAGGAGATGGTTGCAAAGTTGTAGTTGGAAAGGATGAAGCATTTGAAATCCTATAAGATCTCATGGATCAAGAATGAGCATAAATTGATGGTGAGTGAACAATGTTTTATAAATCTGAAAATTGGAAAATATTATAATAAGGTGTTGTGTGATATTATGCCTATGGATTGTTCTCATATTTTGTTAGGTAGACCTTGGCAATATGATAGATATTCTCTACATGATGGAAGATTGAATAGATATTCAGATAAGGAGTTCCCCCTCCTAGAGCCTCTAGCTCTCTCCAAGACCTTCACTGGGTCTTCCTTAGCATCTCACTCTCTCTACCCTAACTTATATGATTCTTTCCTAATCCTCTAACTCACTAGGAACTTCCCATCAACTTCAAACTCAACTCCTTACTCTCCTCTTAGCTTTCTTGCAAGGATGGCTTGACAAGCCTCCTTTCAGTCCAATGGTGTCAAATTCCTAAGGTTGGGCTTTCCTACTCTACTTAGGTCAAATTACACTCCTATGGATCCAATTTGCTAGACCCTTCAACCATTTTCCAATCGAGACCCAAAAATCCAACTCTTTGGCCTTATAGCCTTTTTAGGCCTATTACCCCTCCAAAACACTAAAAATGTGTTCTTGCTTCCACAAATATTTAGCATCACAAAAACAAAATTGGATTTTCTTTTTGGTTTTTCCTCCCCTTGAATATTTACTAGCTCTCAATTCCTAATGGTGTCCATACAGTAGATTTCTACCAAACCCCTAAAAATAAGGGTTTTCGAGATATGTAGACTAGTTTGGTAACTTGATCTTCTTTCTTTGATCAGTTGGACTCCTCTGAACTTATCCCTCCACTAGAAGGTCTACACCACATGCCTCCTCACTTTTCAAAACTTTATTGGCTTATAACAATCAATCTGCAATCTTCATTGCCACTGTCTTGTTCAGTTACCCTAGCCAAAATGCTCACCACTCGCCTAGGGCCTGAATGTTCTCAAGCCTTCCCTACACCCACACACTCCAAAAGCCATATCTAAATAGTATATAAAATTTCCTAGTGGATTCCAAGTTCTCATGGATTTTGAGCCACAGGAACTCTAAAGAAACCCATTATTTACATAACTGGACCAAAACTAGCTAGTGAACTTGCAAAACACAAATAATTTGACAAAGCTTAACCAAAATGTACAAAATAACAAACTAACACTTCAAAAATCTTGTAAAATACATTAAAAACATTATCCATTCATTCATTCATTCCATTAAATCCAATAAAGTGTTGGATGATGGCTCTGTCACAAAATTACTCTATAAATTGCTTCTTCCTTGCAATCAGTGCATAGAATATGAGAACTAACTCAAAAATTAGGGTTGGATTCACCTTATATACTCCTATCCCATCTGTTTGGACCATTTGGTTAGGTTTTTGGAGCCTTAATGGCCGATTCTTAAAATCTAGGAAATGTTGTCATGACAACTTTGACAACTTTTGTCAAAAATGCCATTTTCAAAATTTGAGTGTCCCAATTGGTTATAAAATTTACCAATTGACCTCAAATGGTTAGAAAATTAAAAAACACATTATAAATATTCCCAATTTGGGATTTTTATCAACTCTTTGACGTTAGAGTTGACTTCTATGCCTTAGACTCCTAGAATCAACTAGACTCAAACAAGACAACCCTAATCTTTCCAAACCTAAACCATACCTCAAACACACACTAGGGACTTTATACTTAGTCCTTATTTATGGATGGTTGGCCAAACCAACATACAAGCCAAAATAGTTTAGATCTTTTAGTAGACCTTAAGGGTGCTTCTGCACCATACTCCCCCCTACAAGAAAAACAAGTTAGGGTACAGTTAGTGTCAAGAACTCCTCACTAATTCCATGTTTCTTGAAGTCACCCGCAGCTATCCAAGTGGCTTCTGACTCTATTTTTTGCTTCCACTTAACTAGATGCTCAATGTAGATCTTATGTCTTGTTTTATTTTTCACCCTTGAATCCAATATCTTCTCAACTTGTAATTTGTCATGTTCCAGAGTTTTGAACTCTCCCATGTCCTTAATGAACTTTGTTCTATACTGCGTCTCATCCATATATGGCCCCTTATACTTGATCAAATCTTTCACATTGAAGATTGGAGAAATTGACATCACCTTGGGCAACTCTAATTTATATGAATTAGGTCCATACAAGTTTCCAATATCTTACAAGGTCCAATTCATTTCATTTGTAGCTTGCTGGGTATTCCTTTTTGTATTCTTTCCTTATTCAGGAACACCATGAATAGTTCACCACTTCAAACTACAATTCTCTTCTCCCCTCATCTTTCTTTTCCTTCAACTTTTGATTTTCCTCCATCAAGGTCTTTTGCACTTGCTCATGAACATCCTTCATTAATTGTGCAAATTCATCAACATGCCCACTTACTCCCTCATATCCTTTGAGGTCTCTAAGTTCCATCACACCCCTTGGATGTGCCCCATACACTATCTCAAATGGGCTCTTCGCTATAACTCTATTGGTACTTGTGTGTGTAAAATTACACCTTCATGAAATTAAGATTAAGAACAACAATTCTAAGGAAAGACTATACAAATTAATCTAATAATTGAAGCTAAAATTCTATATCATCTCATGGTTATCTTTCCAAGCTTTGTTAAGAGAGCTCTAAAGCTTATTCTCTCTCAAGGAAAATCCTAGAACGAGAAATGAATGATAAAAAAATGCTCAAATCTAGCTTAGAATGCTTAAAATGCTCAAAATGCTCCAAGATATGTGAGAAAACAACAAATGCTCCTAAACACAATATGCTAAAATGCTATGCAAATGCTGAAATGCTCTCAAAAATCTCTCATATTCTCTCCATATGCCTATAGTAAGGATGATTTTTCTCTTGAAATTCTTGGATCCCAAACACAAAGGAAATGACTTGTATTTATAGCATTTTCCCAAGGGTAGGGGGTAGAGTGAGTTGATCATGATCAAAGTTTGGTTAAGTCAAAAGCTTTGAGGTGATCTCAAATGGAGGGAAAATTGGTTGGTTGTCTCAAAGATATTAGGAATTAAATAACTCAATCATTTAATTAATTTAGCCATAGAAGGGTGATTGGGTTGGATTTGATCTTTTTGATTTGAACTATACAATTGAAAAATCAATAGCATAATTTGATTAATCCCTTTAGGCTTGGAATTTAATTATTTGATTTAATGATTATTTGATCTTTTAATTTGATTTAATTTTTGTCCATTTGTTTTGATAAATGTCCATTTGATTGACTCCATTTGTTTTGCATTGAGATGAGATTTTAAGGCATTTGGCTGAGATTTATAGTTTTGAATGTTTGAGATACACCTGGTCAATTTTAGGTGTCTACAAATGTCCCTCTTTGAATTGATATATGAAGCACATTGAATCAAAGAAAGCTTGATTGTCCTGAGCATTGATTCGATACTGATGAGCTAATTGACTGATATGAAAACCTGATATGAAACCCTGATATGAAATGTTGATATGAAACCCTGATATGAAATTTTTGATATGAAATCCTGATATGAAACCTCCGATATGATGCTTTGATAGGAAAATCCAATATGAAATTCTACTAATAAAGTTTGAAGTTTCAATGCCTCAGATTTGATACAAGATATGATGCAGAATCCGAGTTGGATGATATGATGATGCCCCCTCAGAAATGAAATCATATTGATCATAGGTAAAAGTTTTTGATGAACAAAGTTGATAGAAGAGATCCAAGATGATTGCATTTCTAATAATAATGATGGTTGCAAGATGTTGAACAAATGCCCCAGTGTGCAAAATATGTAGATTAGGTTTGACTGGGTCAAAAATCTCATAAAATAGGTCAAAATAGCTTAAATAGGTTGAAAAACCCAAATTTACTATTTATTTTCACTTTTTACTATTGAGATTTTGCTTTAAGCCTCTAACGATTGATAGCAATGGTGGTCCCCATTCGAGAACAAAGGTTCGAGTGAGCATGTAGATATCAGAGACCTCCTGACTATGGGCCTCTGATGAGTGGTTTGAACTTCCTTAGTTCATTTATTTCTTTGGATATAGCATTTAATACATGTTTTTATTGCTTTCTACAAATATTCTAGCAAAATGTCGTGTAGGATAGATAAAGTGTCACATAGGGTATAGAAAATCCACCTCCGTGCATCAAAGAGTCACGTAGGAGAAATCCTTAGCCGCGTAGGAGCTAGGGCAAAATTGTCACCCAAATAGTAATGAGACACCTGAAAAACCCTAGTTTTTAAAGGCCACATATGAGTTGTGAAAAGCCACGTAGGATGGTAAAAGACCACCTAATTAGTTAAGCGCCGCCTTCGATTTACAAAGAGAATCTTTTAAAGATTTTAAATCCGTAGGGCTTAAAAAGCCATGTACACTAAGTTAAGTGCCGCCTACCATAAATTTGGAATTTTATATAGGAAATAGATGAACTCAGTGTATTGATCGTCCAGATGATGCAATTAGATTCCAAGATAGAAAATGTACATTCAGAATGTCACGTAGTGTTTAGGATATTAGAAAAGTCATAATGATGAATGTTTGATAGGTCAATCAGATATGATTAAAAATGATTACGAATTGTCCTTGTGTCTCACGATATAGAGGTTAGGAGAAATAAGTTGATACGCTCAAGTTAGAGAAAAGATAGATTTAATGTGTTTTGATTGACGTAGAATAGTTCACCAATAGAAAAACTAACATGATTTACTTTTTTTCCAAAATGTAGGAACATTACCACAAGTTACGGGTATAGGGTGTAGCATTGTGGATTTTTCATTTAGTAGATGAGCTTACGCCTCCTGAGCGGTGTACTATTAAGACATGTGGATTGAGTTTCTTGTTAGATCTCCCTCAGTTTTAGTTGAACCAAGGTTTGTTGATAGCTATGGCAGAGTGATGGCACTCTGAACATAATACATTTCATTTACCTCTTGGCAAGATTACTATTACGCTAGAGGATGTGTATATATTATTGAGAATTCTGACTCATGTAGAGTGGGTGTGTTATGATTCAGTGTATGATAGTAGTGTATGTAGATGAGTGTTTGGAGATAATACCATTGATGATGATTGCATTACCTGGGCACAGTTTGCCTCTTTTCCCACTTTACCAGTGTTATTAGGAGCTGTGATTGGGGGATTACTTTTGCTAGATAGGAGAGGTCATGGTTTCACGATCGGATGGGGCCAGATTTTAGAGGACCTGATTGCATATCCACAGAGATTGGATTGGGGCTCTTGTGTATTGGCTCAGTTATATCATGATCTTCCTGAGATTGTGTATCGGCGCAGTGCAACTATTTCTATAGGTGTAGTATTATTACAGTTATGGACTTGGGAGCATCTGCCTATTACAAGGCCAGTTTCAGCTTGAGTATGGGCCCATGGTTATCCATATGCTTTTCTATATGATGGCATGGTTGTCCATCATCACCTGGGAAAAGTTGATTATTGGAGACGTACCATTGATGATATTGATCAGGCAGTATGGAGGCCATATCTATAGTGTGAGAGGTGGTGGGAGGATGATGATGAGTTACCATATATGTTTGCACCTCGATGAATGATAAGCTGATCACCATTAGTTATTGAGAGATTTTGCTGCGGGAGAGTACTTTGTCAGTTTGGCCGGATGCAGGATATGCCGCAGGGTATGGCACTCTATGCCAGGGTACAGGCTGGGAGATCGATGTGGGGAGCATAGGTTGACTATCGATCAACTTTTTTGTAGATTTATTAGCTCAGGTATGGTGTATGGGATATGATACCACAGGTTGCAAATGTAGGGATGTTGGCTGAGTATTGCGAGTGGTTTTTGTGACGTTGGTTCATTCAATTCACTGACCCAGCAGAGCCCATTCCTGATGTTGATGAGCTCTCATATGATGATGGAAATGATGGTGATGATGGGGATGATTGTGATAGACCTTGTAGGCGTAGATTTTAGAGGGTACCTAGGGCGCCTTTGGTACAGAGAGTTGCTAGACCTCGGATGAGAGGTGGACATGTGAGAGGCTGAGGCGGTAGATTTAGGAAGCCTAGGCAGAGACGAGCATAAGCACAGATAGCTTAGGATCAAGTTCCCTTATTAGTGGGTGTAGATTGGGCCAGACAAAGACATAGACATGTCTAGGTGGTGAGACAGGTTCCAGTTCAGGGACAGAGACCGCAGGTGGATCCACAGGTCATTACGGTTCAAGTGATACCTTAGGTACCCTTAGCACCTCAGGCACCATATGATCCTACAGCATCACAGGAACCTCTAGTTCCTCTTGTTACAAATGATATAGTACAGGATGTGAGGGGTTTACAGGTAGGGATGACTGTAGTGACAGCTAGATTGGATCAGGTTTCTACTATGCTGCAACAGTTTTTGGCTACTCTAGCTCAGTTACCTACTAGTGTGAGCATGAGTTAGGAACCTCCTAGTGCATATGATCGAGCAGAGGACAGGGATCCTAATGGTGCAGGGGGGTCAAGCATAGGTTTAGCTTGAGATGGATCAGGTGCCCCTACTAGGTCATGAGACAGATGTGGACCCATGATATCTGGATATAGCATTGATGAGTATCATATGTATTTTTGATCAGGACTTTGATGTATGGACCATTGTATTGATGTACCTTTGATGTACTTATTTATGTTATAGACATTGATGATGGACATTTATCTATAATGATCTTTGATTCCTATTTTGATGATGTTATGAGATTTCCTTTTATGCATATCTACATGTTTCTATGATGCATTTATTTCTATTATGCTATGGAGGCAAATTTCTTAGAGTAGGACATAGATAAATGGATGAAAATGATGTTAATGCAACTGATTTCTATGTACTTTTCTGATTTAACCATATATGGATTCTACAATGCAATGAATGCAATACTTAGTTCTATGATAAATGAAATGCAACTATCTTTTTGATTTTGGATGTATGCAATTTTAACTTATGATATGCATCCCGAAATGATGAAATGGATAAATGAATAATGATTAATGTTTATTTTTCTTATTTTTCTCTTGACATGAAAATATAATGAATAATGACTAATGATGATGAATTCAAAGGAAATTCTCAGTTTGAATGACTTGAAACCATTAAATTGATGAAGTGTTGTCAACTTTTATCCCCCCGTTTGAACTTGGAAAATTGCTAGAAAGGCAAGCGATTTGAGAAGTAAGCTTTGGAGAATGCATTTAATCTCAAAATGAAACATGCAATTAATATAACATGAAGATGCAATTAATCTAACATGAAGATGAAATTAATCTAACATGAGGATGCAATGCAACTAATTTTCCTTGAGGTTTGCAAAAGAAATGCAAACTAAAATATATTTTCATCATAGAGCGTTGTGGAACTAGGAGTCGATACAATCCTAACTAGTGCCACTGTGACAATAAGAATATGAATATGACTTTCCCTCATGTGATAACCCCTTCTACAAAACCAAGTACAACCCTGACTAGTTGAATGACCAACTATGGGAGTATGAATACCAGTTTAATTGGATTCAATGTTGCAAGTGGATGTTGGTATTAAGATATGGAAAATCTAAATAACCAAGGTATGCTTTTGCGTAAACAAACAAAGGTTAACCCTTCATCCAATATGAATGTCCTCTATGGTTCTTTGATGACCATGTCCTTAGATGAATTCACACAAGTTAAAGAATATTCCCCAAAATAGTTACTCAGAAGTTTAAGAAAACATCATGTCTCTTATCGTTGCCAGTCTAGTCGAAACATCATTGATTAGCTAAAAAGAACATGACTCAAAAAATTCAATGAAAAACTCATAAAAATTTCCAAGTGTTTGTGAAATGTATCAAGATTTTCTAATAATAATTCTAGACAATCTAATCATTTAGGGTGTGTCAATTTTTTATCCTGATAAAATAAGGCAATGAAACTCAAGGAGCATATTATGTGATCAAACTATTTGGGGTTGAACAATGATATTCATCAAAGGTTCCAAAATGGCTCTCCTAAATCTAAAAATTGGCTTCTGATGTGTGACCAAAATGTTGCACTATTGAATCCGGTTGGTACCAAAATATATGATGTGTGCCCCCAAGTGATAAATGTGATCAATGTGAAAGTTAGGGAAACTGAAACTACATTATGACAAAATGCAACTCTGAGACTTTATTAGGGCGATTCACAAATGATGGATGCAATGAGGATATGGAAAAGTGAGATGAGGAACCACAATATGTACAAATACAACTAGGAAACACCTAAGGGACAAAAGGCGCCTGTTTCTAGGTTTTCACCTCTTGGGATTATTGCTCTTTTTCTCTCTTCCTTTTTTCTCTTTTTTTTTGTTACAAAGGTGCCTATTGCTAGGTTTTCACCACAGCACTTTTTTCTCTTTTTCAAATGTTTTTGTCTTTTTGAATTTTCTTATTTTTTTTGTATTTTTTATTTTTTCTCATTTTCTTGGTATTTTTGAATTTTTCCATGTACAAAGGTGATGTTTCACTCATCTGATCCTCTCAACTTATACTCTTTATTCTGATACTCTTTCCTCTAAATCAGGTGTGGAACCTCTTAAGATGAATGCTATTGATAGGTTCTAGCAATTCATCACCATCACAATCAGCCAATTTGTAGGTCCCCATTCCAAATTTTAAAAAAATGACCAAAGGACCAAGCCAATTTGCTTCCCACTTTCCTTTCTTTTCTCTATCAGCCTGATTTTTTGGATTTTCTCTCAATACTAGATCCCCTATTTGAAAGTTTCTTGGTTTGATATGCTTGTTATAGTTCCTGGAAATTCAATTTTGATACACTTTCAAATGATCATTGGATTGAGTTTGATGTTTCTCCAACAATTCCAATTGTTGGAGATGGGAAACTCTATAATCCTCATCCATTATTAATCTATGCAATGAGATTCTAAGGGATGGTATTTCAACTTCTAAAGGAAGAAAAACTTCAGCCCCATAAACCAAAGAAAAAGGTGTAGCTCCTGTCGGGGTTCGAATTCTAGTCCTATAGGCCCATAATGTTGGATTGATTTGAAGGTGCCAATCCTTTCCTGATTTTCCAATGGATCTCTTCAGGATTTTAAGGATGTTCTTGTTGGTAGCCTTTGCTTGTCCATTACCTTGGGGATAGTAAATGGATGAAGAGTGATATGTAATATGTAATGTGTCATAAAGTTCATCAATATCTTTTTTCTTAAACTATTTTCCATTATCTGTGATGATGGCATGAGGAATGCCATATCTGCAAATGATATGATTTAGGATAAAAATGGAAATTTGTTTTCCTGTTGCAGTTGATAAAGGGACAGCTTCAACCCATTTAGTAAAGTATTCTCTCATTGTGATTATATACTTGTGTCTATTTGAAGAAGGTGGATAAATCATGCCAATCAAGTCAAAAACCCATTAATAAAATGGCCATGGTGTGACAAAAGGGTGTAATTCTTGTGTTGGTGCATGAATCAAGTTTCCATGGTATTGACATTTCGTGCAAGCTTTAACATATTGACAAGCATCTCTTTCTAAGGTTTTCTAAAAGTAACCCATACATAAGATTTTCTTAGCTAGAATTAAACCATTTGAATGTGAGCCACAAATCCCCTCGTGGACATATTTGAAAGCTAATTTTGATTCATCTTCCTCTAGACATCTACGGAGTGTTCTGTCAAGACCTTTATGATACAATGTGTTAGAAAGGATAGTATAACGGGTGACTTGTCTTATGAAATTTTTCTTTTGAGCACGGGTTTGGTCTATAGGTAGGGTTTGATTTTTGAGGTAGGCATAGATGGGTCCATACCATGGAGAGTCATGTCCATGTAAAAGGGCAATAATTTGGGTATCAGGTAGGTCAAATGTTGGTTTCACCAATTCTTCCACCAGGAAATCATACTTTTCATTTTGATCGGGTAACTGAAGTAAAGATGCCAAAGTAGCCATTGCATCTTATTCTCTATTCTTGTCTCTTGGAATTTGTGCAAAAGTAATCAAATCAAAGTACTTCTTCCAGTTATCCACCAATTTCTTTTAAGGCATTAGTTTTTCATCCTTAGTATTATATTCATCATTAACTTTCTTAATGACTAATTGGGAGTCCCCATAGACCTGTAATTCTGTGACATTCCATTCCAAGGTTGTCTTAATTCCTATGAGAAAAGCTTCATACTCTTCTATGTTATTGGTGCAAGGGAACAATAACTTGTAAGATTTTGGGATTGTGTAACCTTGCAGTGTAATCAAAAGAATGGCTGCTCCACTGCTATTTTGGGTATATGATCCATCAAAGTGTAGAGTCCATGTCTTAGCTTTGACATTCACAATTTCAGAGTCTGGGAATTCCACTTGTATAGGATGTGTAGGTTCTTGAGGATATTCAGCCAATTGATTGGCTATAACTTGACCTTTGATTGCTTTCCTATCAACATATTCAATGTCAAATTCACTAAGTACCATGACCCCCTTCGCAATCCTTCCAGTTAAAGCTGTTTTGCTAAGTAAGTATTTTAAGGGATAAATTTTAGCTATGAGTTTCACCTTATGTAACAACATATTGTGTCTTAAATTTTGAGAGGAAAACACCATTTCTAGGCAAGCCCTTTCCATGAAGCTATAATTCAACTCATATTTGATCAAGGTTCTACTCAAATAGTAGATAGCTCTTTCTTTTCCTTCATCATCCTTTTGTGCCAATAAGACTCCTAAAGATCTTTTCGTTGCTAAAATGTAGAGTAATAAAGGTTTTCCTTGAATTGGTGACATTAAGATAGGTGGATTCATCAAGTATGTTTCCAATAATGAAAAGGCTTTATCACATTCCTCATCCCATGTGAAGACAATGTCTTTATGTAGTAATTTGGTGAAAGAATGGCATTTTTCTGCCAATTGAGAAATGAGCCTTCTTATAGATTGAAGTCTTCCTTGAAATGACCTCATTTGAATAATATTATTTTGAATGTCCATGTCCATTATTACTTGCACCTTTTCAGGATCTACTTCAATGCCTTTTGCTTAAACAATGTATCCTAGGATTTTTCAAGATTGTACCCCAAAAGCACATTTCTTTGGGTTAAGTCTCACCTTGAATTTTTCTAGCCTTGTAAAAATGTTTTCAAGTATGGATAGATGATATTTTCTTTTATGCAACTTAGCTAAAATGTCATCCACATAATCTTCCACAAAGGTGTGGATCATGTCATGGAAAATGGTAGTCATGGCTCTTTGATAAGAGGCTTCGGCATTTTTGAGACGAAAGGGAATTACATTCCAACAAAAAGTACCCCATGGGCATGTAAAATTTGTCTTCTCTTGATCCTCAGGTGCTATACGAATTTGGTTATACCCACTAAATCCATCCATAAGTGAAAGCACAGAATGACCTGCAGTGAGATCCACAATAGCTTCAATGCTAGGTAAGCGAAAGTCATCTTTTGGACAAGCAAGGTTTAAATATCTGAAATCTATGTAGACTCTTATGGTTTTATCATGTTTGGTAACTGGTACAATATTGGAGATCCATTCAGCATATGCTATTACTCTTATAAATCCTTCCTTGAGCAATTTCTCCAATTCAGCTTTGACTAATAGGGCTATATGTGGATGCACTTTTTGCAACTTCTACTTTACGAGCTTAACCCTTGGTTTCACATTTAAGAGATGCATTATGAAACTTGGATCTAATCTAGGAATGTCAGCATATGACCATGCAAAATTGATTTTTTTCACTTCAAAGAATGCAATGAACTCTTCTCTCTCCAAAGGACTCAAAGATGCTGCTAAGTGAATGAATCTAGGATCCCTTTCTGTTCCAATGTTAACCTTTTCTGTGGGTTCAATGAGTATAGGTGATCTTTCATCTTTGTGAGCTGGTAAGGTGTCCAACCTCTCTCCCTTAGGTGCCATAGTTGGGTTTTCACCTTTGGAAACATCCTTTATTTTTACTTTTTTGGGTCTAGCACTGCCACCTGGTGGTTTTCACCACTAGACCTTCACATTTTTTTGTATATTTTCTCTTCATTTTTTGGATTAAGAGGTTGAAAACCTACCCCTATAATCATGTCCAGAGTGAATTCATTGGTGGAAGAATTGGATTTGACTTCATTGAGGTATAAGGCCATTGTACTGTCATTTAGGAAGTAGAGTAAGTCATTTGACTCGGACAGATCCCAATCGATAAGTTCAGGATGCATTAAGGACAAATATTCATTGAATGGGATTTCATTTGAAGGAGTTAAGGACATGAATTCATTAGATTTTTCATACATTGTATCATCATGGTCTATGGCATGTGCCTCTTCAAGATGGTCCATGGAAGAAGGATAAAAATCCTCTTCATCAGAGTCCTCTAAGATTTCTATGGGAAAGAAAGCATGTGGATTAAACACTAGGTTAGAATCTCCCACCCATGAAGGTACCCAAGGTTCACCTACCCATTGACTGAAAGGAGGTGCTTGTTCTATGTTGACTTGTTGAGGTTCACTTGATGTTTGAGTTGAATTCGAACCTTGAGCCATATGTTCTTGATTCTCAACTTTATGAGGAGTTACATAAGTGTGAATGGCATCAACCTCTATGTCATGACAAGATTCTTCAGAAAAGGAATCCAACTCATAATCTCTAGAATCATCTTCACTTTCAAAACCTACTATATGAATATGTGCATGAAAATCATGCATGGGACTTGAACTTTCTCCTTTATGTTGAAAGTCTATGCCAAATTTCTCCTCTTTGGCTCTCCAAACTGGTTCAATAGGTTCTAAGAATCTCCTATGTCAAAATCCTAAGGATCCTCTTCCCTTATACCGCATTTTCTTCATGATATCAAATCCTTTTCCATATTGATCAATTTGGATATTGATATGTTGCACCCTTTCATTGGAATTATCTGAAATATCATCCTCTTTATAGAGCCATTGTAATACCTCATTATCTTCTTTGTCTATTTCTTGTTTGTCACATTCCCTCACAAAATGGGAGTTTTGTTTATGAGTTTGATGATCTTTGGATGGTTTCCCATGTGTCCTTGGAGATGTAGGTAAATCAAAGAGGGAAACAGAATATTCCCCTACTCCTTTTGAGTTAATTTTACATTGTTTCTCAAATTGATGCATTAGGTCACTCATCTTTTCATAGTGATCTTTCTTTTTTTTTTTTCTCTTTCTTCCTTAGTGGGTTTAGAAGTTTCCAATCTTAAGGTTGAAGCCTGAACTGAATTATCCTTCAAATTTGAAACCTCATAACTCATCTTTTCTTTTCCCTTAGTCGATGTAGGTGAGTTAGTTTGAATAGGGTTGGGAGTAGATGTGACATTTGATGTAGGTTCTGATTTTTCCTCTTTGGCCTCTTCCATGGTAATTATCAGGGAGAATTATTTACCTATTGTGAGGAATATACAATTCATGACTTGTCTTTAAAGCATTACAATATTGGAATGGGTTTGAATCTCCTCCAATTGTGATCTCCTCCCCTAGGTATGTAAATTTTAAGCATTGGTGATATGTAGAAGGTATCGTTTGCATCTTGTGTATCCAAGGCCTTCCTAGTAAGATGTTGTAGGTCAATTTCATGTCAAGGACCTGACATATAGTTTCCTTTTTGATAGGTCCCACTTGAGTTGGTAGAATGATCATACCCTTTGAAGATCTTTCCTCTTCATCATAAGCCTTAATATTGATTTTCTTCTTTGGATCAATTAAAGACTCGGATAACCCTAATGACTTGAAAAAATTTAAAGTACAAATATTTAGACCAGCTCAACCATCTATGTGGACTCTCTCAACCCTATATCTTTGGATCAATACCTCTATATGGAATGGTAAGTTTTGAGGATGTGTGATATACATGTCATCTTGTTCTTAAAAAGAAAGACAATGAGAGGCTATGAGGTGTCCTACCATGTTTTGAAATTTGTATTCCTCCAAGATTATAGGAACTGTGGTCTCACACAAGCTTTTTCTAGAATCTCCTTGTGATTAGGAGATAACTTGAACAACTCCAAAATTGATATTTGGGCTGGAGTCTTTTGTAATTGGTCCACCAAACTATAAGGCCTTGTAGTGGGTGGTGTTTTTTTAGCCAAAATAGTTGGTGTCTTAGGGCCAATAGTAATAGGAGTAACCCCTTGTAAGGTAACCTTTGATGCTTTCCCCCTTCTGATGGCATTAGTGGACCCTTGAATAGGTTGGTCTTTAACCACAACAAAATTGATGGTATTTTCATAAGTATGAGAAAAGTTAACATTATGACTACCTTTTGCATTATTCACATTGTTTCCTCCATTATTGGAGTTAGAAGATTCTCCCTTTTCATGCTTATAAAAAGGAGTTTTAAAGGCTATGTGATCTTCATTATTTTGAGGTCCATCCACCTTTATAACACCATTGTCTATGAGATCTTGTACCACATGTTTGAGACATAGGCAATCATTGTTCTTATGTCCCCTATTTCCATGATAGTCACAATGGTTGTTCTCATTCCACCAGTTTGGCTTGATGTGAGGTTCATATGGTTGAGCCTTTGGTAGATTTATAAGTTTATTTGCAATAAGTTTCCTTAATGCATTTTCCCATGGTTCACCCAAAGTAGTGAATGTCCTTTTGGGTGTAGGTGTAAAGAAAGGTTTAGGCTTAGGAACCCCTTGGTTATTCCCAAAGTTGTTATTAGTGTTGTTGTTGAAGGGCACTTTTGGTGCTTGATTCACATTATTGGCTTGAGATGATTTTTGAGTGAGATTAAAAGGGATAGCCTTTAAAGTATTATCCTCCACCACTCCATCATTAGCCACTCCTTTATTATTGTTATTCTTTGTCCAAAATTGACTGTTGTTGTTGTTATTCAGATTTTGATTGGTGTTGGAGGTATTGTTGTTGTTGTTATTCTTGTTATCTTTGTAGAGTTTGATTTCTCAAATTTTTACCAATACCTCTTATGTTGTCACCCCATTCTCAATTAAGTCTTGGAATGATCTAGGACATTGTAGCCTTAATCAATAGTTCATTTCATGATTTAAGTTGTTCACAAAAATATCCATCTTTTCCTTGTTGAGTACACTTCGAGAGTATCTAGAAAATACCACTCTCCATCATTGTAGGAAAAATAGGAATCCCTCTCCTTCTCTTTGTTTGGAATTGAATAGATTAAGCATTATAACCTTGTGTTTGATGTTATCAGAATAGTGAGTTACAAATTTAGAGGCCAATTCCTCAAAGGTTCTAATGTCGGAGGGTAACTTTGAAAACCACTCCATTTCCATACCTCCCAAACTTCTAGGAAATAACCTCATAAGGTAAGTTGTGTCATGCATGAACTCTAGACTTACGGCACAAAATTCTCTTAATCAATCTTGAGGATTAGATGTTCCTTCATATTTATCATATTTCAGATAAATAACATTTGTTGGCAATGGTATCATGATTAAAGACTCGTCAAATGGAAATGGACACAAGGATTCAATAGAAAAAGGATTAGGAGCCCCACTGTTGGAGCTTAGTGACATCATAATCATGTGGAAGCTTGAGACCCGTTTGTGCTAGGTCTTGGAAGTACTTCTCCTTGTCTTTTTCCAACACTTTTTCCATGAGTTTCATAAAGAAAGGGCTTTACATAGCCTCATTAACCTTTTCATTGGTTAACTCCTCATCATTAGGGTCTATATTTCCCCTGTTGTTGGTATTGTTAATCCCTTGATTGTTAGGATACATTTTTGTCCCTCCATTGGTATTTTTGTTGGATCCTTTGTTGTTAGGATCAACATTTCCTTGTTTGTTCATATCCTTGTTCACGTGATTAATCTGATCGGGATCTATATGGCCAAATGGAAAAGACATCCTTGGTTATGTTTCCTTGATGGGTTCATGTAAGGGTTTTGCAGAAAAAGGATCTCCCAGGAAGGGACACTCTTGTCTCAGAATAAGATCCGTCTGGTTGTAGGGTAGTCTTGATGTAATAGGATTGAGTAAAAATTAGCATTAACATATGTTAAATGAAGACCTTAGGTTTCAAACTCTCTTAAATTACCAATCCATAAATAAATTTGCAAAATTCCCAATAATAATGGATTCTAATCAAGTTAGGTATCCACAGTGATAGAACGTCCAAAAGGGTATCCAAAAAATAAACTTTCTTATTTTCAATGCTTCGGCAGATACCCACTGTTTTCCTTTTTAAAATTCTAGGCCGCTCTTACCTTTCTGTAGGCAGCCTTTAAATGTTAACACACAGTCACTGGAAAACATTTATGCAGTGCTTTGTAGTTGGCAGGCGGTGTTTGTCTGTTGATAGGCAGTTTTGAAATATGTATACAGAGAAATTTCCAGTAGCATACACAGTTCTTTAATGCTTTCAAGCGGCATTCTAAGATTGCAAAGCGACCTAGTTTTGTTTGTAAGCAGCTCTGAAATGATGATACATGGCACTTTGCTGATCAAAGTTGATTTTATCAATTTTATTGGTATTTTCTAGGTTTAAAAGTTTAATGTCTTTGATCAGATTTATCAAAAAATATTCTTACATGAAAACAGAGTACAAGCTCAACACACTTTTCAAAATTGTACCATTTTCCCTAAAAACCACACTAAAAGTATATGTTCTCAGATGTTTTAACAGGTTTGCACAAGAATGTCTTCCAAGAAATCTACCTTAGCATCAACAAATTTGGCTTTTAATCATGGCTCTACAAAGGTAGGTCTGCTACTTTATTAGGTCTCAACCTATTCTAGTCTAAATCTTGACAAGATCCTTTACCCCTTTGAGGGCTTCCCACACGCACAAAAGTACAATTTTAAGCAATCCCGAAGGACTACTAGAGGAAGTGAGGATGGCTTGCACAAGTTTTAGTCACTTTCTAATTAAGGTAAAGTACAATTATTTATAGTGGGTCAGACGATATTGTAGTAAAAGAAAATATCTCCCACTTTGGGTCCTTCCCTCTCACCATCCTCATAAGGCAATTCTTGGGAGGTAGGCCCTTTAAAGCTCTATTTAACTAGCATGGATATGGAAAGAAAGAAACTGAACTCACTCTAACAAGTTTGGCAATCTGATTCACTCAAAGAGTGAAGAGCATATCCCTATTGTCTTTTTTTGTTCCAAACACCTCAAACAGATTTGTTCATTTTCAAGCCCTTGACAAGGAGGTTCTTAAAATATGAGATGTGTGGTTCAATTAATCCTTCCTTTCTTTTTACCACCCAAAACTTGAAACTTTTGGCTTTTTGATCAACTTCAAAAAGTTGAGAGCATATACCTAATGTCTTGTTTGAATAGAAAATATTAAGGTGTCCCTATTTATGCTAGATTTAAATGAAATCCCACAAGTTAAGTAATGCAAGCTTGATTAGATAAATACCTGATTTTGAAGCTAGCAAGGCTAGGCACATTTTTGAGTTTTTTTGGCTTATTTCACTCACCTAGTGGCGATTGTTCCCACTTCATCTCCTCCAACAAGTTAGTCAACACAATGCAAGGCAAAGTGAAGGAAACTTGGAAAAACTCAAATGAAAAAATACCTCCTAAAAGCTCTTTTAATGAAAGATTTATCAATTAAAGCTTTAAACAAGTTAGCATAAAAATCAATTAGAGAGTAGAAAATTTTCATTTGTAAGCAAAAAACACCTTAATGTAGTGATCATAAAAGTGTTCTTCCTCAAATAAACTCTCTAACAAATTTTTTGTATGTATTTCTTTATCATTCTCGATTTTGATTCTTACCTCTTTGCTAGGCTTTGAGATCTGCTTCTCTGGTTTCTGCACCTTTGGGTGATTTTTCATCTACACGACAGGAAAACACAGAGAGTTACAACAGTGACCAAATTAATCAAAATCTTATTTAAAGCATAAATTAAAACTTTATACGTGGCTTTTAAATCTTAACATGCGGCTCTTAAAATATCACAGGTGGCTAATTAACATGAGAAGGTGGTATAGATAATGTAAGAGGTGACTAGAGATTGCTTATAAGTGTTGTTAAAAAATATCAATCGATACACTTTATCTAGAAGGTGGCATGCTTTATCTAGCAGGTGGACCACTTTATCTAAAATGTGGCTGCAGAATGAAAGATGGAGATGAATTAGGCTCTGTAGGTGGTGTTTTATTGTTCATAGGTGGCTCTTAGCATTGCATAAGTGGCTCTTCTCCTATTTTCTCCAAGAAAAACACCAAGAACAAAGAAAAACACACAAATCTTATGATAGAAACGTTAGTAAAGAGGCTTAAAGCCCCACAGTGGGTGCCATTTGTGTGTGTAAAATTACACCTTCATGAAATTAAGATTAAGAACAACAATTCTATGGAAAGACAATACAAATTAATCTAATAATTGAAGCTAAAAATCTATATCATCTCATGGTTCTCTATATAAGCTTTGTTAAGAGAGCTCTCAGGCTTAATCTTTCTCAAGGACAATCCTAGAATGAGAAATGAATGATAAAAAAATGCTCAAATCTAGCTTAGAATTCTTAAAATTCTCAAAATTCTCCAAGATATGTGAGAAAACAACAAATGCTCCTAAACATGATATGCTAAAATGCTATGCAAATGCTAAAATGCTCTCAAAGTGCTCTCAAATGCTCTCCATATGCCTATAGTAAGGATGCTTTTGCTCTTGAAATTACTGGATCCCAAACACAAAGGAAATGGCTTGTATTTATAGCATTTTTCCAAGGGTAGGGGGTAGAGTGAGTTGATCATGATCAATGTTTGGTTAAGTAAAAATCTTTGAGGTTATCTCAAATGGAGGGAAAATTGGTTGGTTGTGTCAAAGATATTAGGAATTAAATAACTCAATCATTTAATTAATTTAGCCATGGAAGGGTGATTGGGTTGGATTTGATCTTTTTGATTTGAACTATAAAATTGAAAAATCAATTGCATAATTTGATTAATCCCTTTAGGCTTGGAATTTAATTATTTGATTTCATGATTATTTGATCTTTTAATTTGATTTGATTTTTGTCCATTTGTTTTGATAAATGCCCATTTGATTGGATCCATTTGTTTTACATTGAGATGAGATTTTAAGGCATTTGGTTGAGATTTATAGTTTTGAATGTTTGAGATACACCTAGTCAATTTTAGGTATCTATAGAACTGTCATTATTGGAAAATTCTACCTGTGGAATAACTTACTCCCAACCTTGTCCATACTCCTTGGTCAGATAGCTAAGCAAGTTCCCAAGTACCCTATTGATTAATTTAGTCTGCCCATCTGTTTGAGGATGATAGGAAGATCCATGAGACAAGTTTGTACATAATCTCCTCCATAGGATCTTCCAAAAGTGACCCATGAACTTTACATCCCTATCTGCAACAATGCTCCTTTGTAGGCCATGAATTCTTACCACTTCTTTGAAGAACAAGTAGGCAATATGGATGGAATCATGGGTTTTTTACATCGTATGAAGTGGACCATTTCACTAAACCTATCTACCACTATAAATACACAATCTAAACCAGTTGGAGTTCTAGGTAACCCTGCTAAGAAGTCCATACTTATGCACTCCTAAGGTCTACTTGGGATGGATAATGGCTGGTAAAGTCTTGCATTAGATGAAATGCCTTTAGCATTCTAACATATGCCACACTACTCCACATACCTTCTTACTTCCTTTTGCATCTTTGGCCACCAATAGATTCTCTCTACTAAGTCCAATATCTTATTCAATCCAAAGTGTCCACTTAGGCTTCCATTATGCTTCTCTTGTATAAGGTTCTCCCTCATTGAACCTCTTGAAACACGTAGTTTCTTTCCTTTTAATAGAAACCCATTCTACAATGTATACTCTTCAAACTCAATATGAAAGTGATTCTCAAGATTGTGACACACCTTATATATCTCTGATAAATCTTAATCTCCCTCATATAGGTCCTTAAAACCTTCAACCCCTGTACTTTGCAACTAAATCTCTTGGATGGTAAGTAGTATACTACTAAGCACATCTGCAACTTTATTTTTCACTCCCTTCTTATGTTTGATGGTAAAGGTGTAAGACTATAGTAATTCCATCCACTTGATGTGTCTCAAAATGAGCTTGTCTTGAGTGTTTATGTAACTCACTACTTGGTTGTCTGTCAAGACAACAAACACTTTGGGCAAAAGATAATCCCTCCACTTCTTTAAGGCTTCTACAAGAGCATATAGCTCAAATTCATAGGAATAATACCTAGACTTAGCCTCATTGAGTCTCTCACTGAAAAAGGCCACAGGCCTACCTTCCTAACTTAAGATAGCTCCCACTGCAATTCTACATGTATCACACTCCACAATGAATGGTTTGTGAAAGCTTTGCAATAGAAATATAGGCTGAGTAGGAACTTCTTTCTTTAATCTCTCAAATCCATCATTAGTTTCCTTTCTCCACACAAATTTTGTTTTCAACCCTCCTTTTATAGTCTCTAGGACTAGAGCACAAATCTCACTGAATCTCCTAATGAACTTCCTATAGAATTGGGCTAACCCATGGAAGCTTTTGACTTCTATCCCTGTTGTAGGAGTAGGCCAGTTCAATATGGCCTCTTCTTTCTCCTTGTCCATCTTTAAGTCACCCTTAGAAACCACAAAGCCAAGGTAGACTAGCTCTTCCTTCATGAACTCACTATTCTCAAGGTTTATGGTGAGTTTCTCTTCCTAAAACTTCTTCAACACTAACTCCAAGTGCCTCATATGGTCCTCCTTTGTTTTAATAAATATGAGGATGTCATCTAAATAGACAACTACAAAGACTCCTATATAGTCCTTCAAGATTTCATTCATCACCCTCATAAATGTTCTTGGTGCATTGGCAAGCCCAGAGGGCATCACTAACCATTCATACAACCCCTCTATAGTGTTAAATTCAGACTTCCACTCATCACCCTCTTTCATCCTAATTTTATAGTACCCACTCTTCAAATCAATTTTAGAGAAGTACTTAGCACCCCCAAACAATCCATCAAAACTTCTATTCTAGGAATTGGAAATCTATTCCTGATAGTTATCATATTTATTGCCCTAAAATTAGTACACATTCTCAACTTACTTCCTTTCTTAGGAGCCAACACAACTAGGAAAATACATGGGCTAATGATCTTCCTTATCAACCCTTGGTCCAAAAGCTCTTGGACTTGTCTAGCTATCTCCTTTTTTTTCTCTGGTGTCATCTTGTGTGCAGCCTTGTTTGGAAAAGTTGCTCCTTGTATGAAGTTAATTTGATGACTTATCTCCCTCTTGGGTGGAAGTGTGGCTGGTGTACCCTCACAAATTATATCCTTGAACTAGTCTAGGAGTTCTCTTACCTCCTGGGGTATAGGTTCCTTCTCATGAGACTCCTCCTACTTTGGCTTTAGCAAGATTGCAAGGCCAACTTCTTCCTCCTTAAGATCCTTTAAAAATTCTTTCCCACTCAATAAAATGGCACTGGATTCTGCCTTCTCCATTGTCCCCTCCTCTAAGATGTACTATATCTTGTAGGTGACCCCATCTTTCTTGAAAGTATACTTTTTATCCTTCCCATTATGTATTGCATCTCTATCATATTGTCATGGTCTTCCAAGAAAAAAATGGAAGGAATCCATTGGAAAAACATCAGATAGTATCTTATCATGATACTTCCCAATAGAAAATTCCACCCACACTTGTTGATGCACTAAGATATTCTAGCCCTTATTCAACCATGTGACTTTGTAAGGGCATTAATGTGGAATTTTAGTAAGCTTTAGTTTATCTACTGCCTCTTTTGATATTACAATGTTTGTAGATCTTGAATCTATGATCACCTTACATACTTTGACCATTATCTTGCACTTGACCTTGAAAAGAGCCCTTCTTTGCTTCTGTCCATCCTTAGTGGTTTCTGTTAGCCCTTTTTCTTGTAGAATCAATTATAATAGAAATTAATGCTAGACTCTCTAATAACCAATTTAGATTCTCACAGGGAAAAGGATAATTAACAAGGATGGAAATCCTTCTACACTTTGGGCTCCACATACTTGGGCGGGTGCACCTTTGACAGAGTACTATCTTTCAATAATCTTAACAGTGGATTAAGGATTTGTGATCCTTCTTCTTTTTATGCCACCAGGCTTAGGAAGGATAACCTATTGATTCACTCTTCAAGAAATCAATAAAAAATAAATTGTAATGAATACAATTATCTAGACATGTATTTAAGATAACAAAAATGTAAAGATTGATTAAAATTGGATTGATGATAACAACCACTTGTTAGCATTTTGGCCAGTGCCTAATCATGGGTCATAGAGTCAAAAAAAAACATACATACATCAAGGATAATTAATGGAAATACAAATAAACCTTAGATGGAATTCCTTACAAACTATCCTCTCATCCTCATACCCCTGTATCAAATTCTTGCATAAACCCTAACCCTTCACAATTATTTGCAAGATTCAAAACATTCCTTGAAAGCAACTCACAAAGAATCACATGGCTACCTTGTAACTAGTATAATCAAAATTACTTACAAATTAAACATACAAGAACTCAAAGCAAATATAAAAAGACATCATTGGTATCAAAATAGAGATTCCATTGTATTTTATTAATGTAAGCTTGATATCAGTACAGTCAAAAGACTCAAAAAAAACATTCAGACACAATTGAGAAGTCTGCCTTGTAGTTTTATTTTTACCATCCTTATTACAACATTACAACTTACTACTTATAGACAGCCACAGTCAACTTGGAATCCTTTTGGAAAATAAGGATGCAAAAAGCTATGGATGATTAGGCTAGAGGACAAAATATAGTTTACAGATGAGACAAAGTTTCAGGCGGATGGGATAACAAATCTTTGCTATAAGCCATGTAATCTTTTGTCCTATGATTGCCTGAATGCTTGAATTTTCTCTGAGGTGGCTGGGTCCTTGTCATCTGGAATTTATCCTCTTGCTGATGTAGAGCCCCCAATATCTAATTTTCTCAAACTGCTAAACCTCTTTGGTGTTTGTTGTCCCCTTTATATTTATTGTCTCATGCTACTGGGGTGACTATACCATACTTACTAACCCATGTGGTGAACACCTCATCATTTGGCCAACTGAAACTGAGGACCTCATCCTTCTAGCTATTGAATTCCTTCCAATCAATACTGGCTTTCTAAATTTTTTCCTCCCAGGATTCAAAAAATGCCTTGGTTTTATTTAAAATATCAATAGTTAACACAAACCAGACAGTATTTCCCAATGTAACAATACTTTTTGTTCTGATAGTTAGTGTTTCATTCAATTGTCTTAGCCATAAGGATTAATTTTTTATGTTCCTACCCTCTTTGAACATGTTGGGACACATGTCATATATATCCCTGGAGAACTCTTCTCTCAAATTTGTTACCCTCCAGATGACCATGTTCTTCTTGCTGTCCAAATTAACATCAATTTAAGACATTTATGGGTTCTTGTTAGGATGATATCAATATTGTTCTGCTCCTTTGAAAGAGATTAAAAGGATTTGACATGGACTGTGTTCCCCTTCTAGTTATTCACTATTAGATCCCACTATTCCTTTCCATCATTATGTCTGCTTATGATGCCTGCAATATTCTTTCCCAGTAAATAGTTATTAGAAAGGTTGACCTCACTTGAACACCTCCTGAGGTTGGAAAATATTTGGTCAGAACATTTTTGTTTCACCAATTCCTCAGCCTCTTTGTATGTAGGGGAGTCTTCAAGATCCCTTTTTCCCTCTTCTTCTAGTCTTGATTTCCCACTGATCAACCTATTTTGATCAACCTCTAGTTCTTCTCTTTTGGCATTAATGGCCTCTTGGGTGGTGGGACTCAAGTTGCAGGGGATGCGAGATATGTCACAAATGGACTAGAGGAAGAGGGTTGGTGAGGTTCCTGAGCAATTACCCATTGGGGCATAGTTTGGATTTGTTGCTTACCCTCTAATACTGCTATTTTCTTATCCTTAAACAAGGATTTGACATTTTCCTCATTGTAGGCTTTAAGTAAAAATTCATACTTCTCATTTAAGCTAGCATAAGCCTCCTTTTATTTCTCAGCTACCCTTAGGTTTAAACTAGCTATTTGAACAATGAGGTTTGCTACTTCAGTTCCTAAAGTGTCAGCAACACTCTTCACAATCAGGCTTCCTGTATCATCAATATCATCTACTTCCTTTATTCTCCTCTTGTCCTTTTTCTTCAATGACCAAATTTCTAGGGCTGCATGGTCTTCACTAAACTGAGCACCAATTGATGTCCCAATAGTTCCCATAGGCTTTGATTGTTTTCTAACAACATTGAAAACTACTGCATCTGCTAAATCCCAATGAGGAAGTATGAGCACTCCCTACTTCTTAATCATTTCCCTTCCCTCTTCAGGGGTGACCTTATCAAAATTGGATACCATCTCTTGCTTGACTTCTTTCTCTATATCTTCCTTAGCAGAGTTGGGCTAGGCATCTTGCAACTTTTGGTACTTATAATTGAATTCATCAATATGGAATCTGTTGGTTGTATTTCGTGTTTTGCTCTGTTCCTTGTCTTGTTCTCCGAGGTTTCTGGGTTTCGTGCTAATTCCATGTCAAAATCCTAAAAAAAACCCTGTAAAATCCTAAACCCTAAGGCCTAATGTTGAACGATGTATCTAA
>MU225258.1:153583-185019 GCA_018584345.1 Thuja plicata | reverse complement strand
CCCAATGTCAAGTGGAACAAGCATAAATGCTAATGACAGTGAGGACCAACAAAATATACCCACAAGAAGAAAAAGCAATAAAACATGTTCTCATTCCCTTAGTCTTCTAGCTATGCATCATCGAAAACAATCATAGGGGAGAACACTCAGCAAAGAAATCATCATAGACAGCACACAAAGAAATAAAGTCAAATAAGTCTCAGCGAGTCAAATATTTAAGTGCGTGTGTGTAAGTCATAGAGTCAAGCTGTGAGCATCGCATCTGCCATTGAGGAATATTGCATCATCTAGACTACAGGTAGGATATCTAATAAGTGTTGAGAAACACTTGATGCTAGGGAAGTGTTGAAAAACATAGGTGGGGTGGTGTTGAAAAACACCGTTTGTGAGGTGTCCAAAAGACAAACACATCCAAGAGACCGAAGCCAACACAGTTGTGCCCCCTAAACAAAGACAAAGACCAATTCCAGAACCAAGGCAACAAGGACAAGGCATGATGGAGAAAAGCTAAATGTCGAGGACACGTGCTAAGAAAATAGGGGTGCAAAGGCCTCAAGTACCACCCGTTTTCAGGTTTTCACCACTTGGATGTTATTACAATTTTTTCATTTTCATTTTTTTCATTTTTTCAGGACTTTTTATATTTTTTTTGAATTTTTGCTACCAAGGCGCCTGTTTCCAGGTTTTCACCAAGGCACTTTTTCTATTTTTTTGAATTTTTTAAATTTTTTAGTTTTTTTGTATTTTTGAAATATATACTTTTTTTGAAGATACATCAAAGCACGTATTGCTAGGTTTTCACTTAAGATGATCATTTTTTAAGGACATTTTCTAATTTTTAGAATTTTTGACAATATATCATTTTTTTGGATTTTTTCAGGATCAATAAATATGTACAAAAGGATGCCCCCAGACAGAACGGGCATCAAACTCCCAAGCAAGATCAAATTGCACAGTCCCAATTTTTAGCAAGGTGGAGGACAAGAGTGATTAGAAAGCTGGTGGAAGAGATGGAAGATAGGAGAATGAAGGAAAATGAAGAGAAGAAATCCTCAAAGGAAAACTCCTCAAGAGTACCCAAGCTAGGGAAAAAGAAACATCATGTAAAGCACATTTGGATAAATAATGAAAGGATAGCATAGGATAAGTCACAAAAGCGTAATGCAAGAGAAGGAAAGGATGCAGTCCAAAGGAGTAGATATGTCAAAAGGCTTCATAGCACTGTGTTTTACTCTTTATTTCTTTTTTTTAGATCTCAGACCAAGGGGTAAAAGGATGGAGATAGACGAAAATGAATGGAGGAAAATAGATATGAAGGCTAAACATGAAAGGAATGAAAGCAAGATCATTGTAAGATAGCTCACAAGATAGCCCAAAATTTTGTGTACAGATCAACATTTTCAAGATCAAAGAGAGAATATAGAATGGTTTAAAGTTGTAGAAGAACTACGCATGATTCCTGATTGCCAGGTTTTCATCATGGTACTTATCCAAGGTGCCACAAGGGAGTGGTTTTCACCATAGGATGAAATTATTTCTCTTTACTATTTTTTTTTCTCTTTTTTTTATCTTTTTTGAATTTTTTTGGAAGAAGGCAAGCTTTTTAGATAATGCTCCTTGAAAGGATAAACCATGATATACCAAGGATCCAAAATAATATGCTCAAATATGCCGATAGGGAAAGGAAGATGAAAGAGGAAAATTGAGGGTAAGGTTTTATGCAAAGCGAGTGAGGTTGGAATGGAATCATTAGAAGACAAAGGTTCATCACTAACATGATCTTTCTTGAGAGTGCAATATTTATTTTCAGAATGAGATTTGATCTTAGAGGAGTGATGCTCGTAGTAGTAATTTTTATAATCAGCGTGGTAAAATTTCTCATTCTCAATAGAAGCATCAAAGAGGTATTGTTCATGAAACTCATCAAACTTTCTTTCAAAATCAGAATCATATGGATCACCATCACAATCTATCCAATGGGAAACCCCCTTTAGTAAGAACAAGCATACCATGAGGATGATGCTCAGGAATATAGGTAGCATTACATTGTCCATCATCATAGTCATAGTCATCATAGTCAGCATAATCATCAAAATGAGTGTGTCACTCTTCATGGAAGAAGTATCACAAGGATCATCACATTGCTCATTATAGTATGTATTTATTTCCATATCCAACAATGCTTTTCTCTCCACCTCTAGGAGTCTAATTTGTTCTTCCTTATGAGTGTGTTCATCTTGGAATTCTTTCTTTTCACATTCAATTCTCTTAAGTCTTTTTCTCATGGAAAATATCTTGGAAAGGGAGTCATGTCTCTTGGAAGAAGTAGAAGAAGAAGACTTGGATGATGAAGAATTATGAGAAGACTTAGAAGATGAAGAATGTTTGGATGATGATGAATGATGAGATGACTTGGAGGATGAAATGTGTTTGGAAGAAAGTTGTGACAAGATCATCTTCATGATTCGAGAAAAGGTAGCTGATTCACTTGCTTTCTTATCTATTATTTTTAGAAGTTCATCACTTACGCAATGGTTGGAATGACACTCTTCAAATAGAACAATAAGGTCAAGATCATCTATCCTCAAGCGAGGTTCCATAACAAGATATTTGAGATTCATGGTTCTAGAAAAAGATGAATCAAGAAGAGATGAATAGATGAAAATAGAAGAAGATAGACTAGATAATAAGAGGAAAAGAATCAAGAAGACATGAAGATCTTAGGAAGAAGAGAAAGAAACATGAAAGAAGAAGAGAAAGAAGATGGAAATGGAAGACTAAGAAGACATGGAAGATGCAGAAGAAGGAAGACTAAGAGTCATCTTGTGTAAATTGATACCATTTAAGTTCATTTGAATATTGAGCAACATGTCATAACCACTTCAGGTTGTTTTCCTTGATTTACTTGATATCTTGTTGTAACTGGCATGAAAGAAAAGGTACTAGTTGATAGGATCACCCTAAGAAATGATGGTACCAAACTAGGATAGAAAAGGCATTAAATTGTCCAAAAAGAGGTGATAAGATAGAAAATTGCAAATAGGAATAAGCGAACACTGCCATAGAGGTGCCACAATCAAAGGGTGAATACCCTTAACACATATGGACCAGGAGGATGGTCTTACCCAAATTATATAAATTGAGATTTAAATTGTATGAAAATGGATGGACAAGAGACTACCAAAACTCTCCAAGAGACTACCAATATCTGGGTCCACCAGCTATCAGGTGTCATCACCGCTTAATGGCTTGCCTAATAGATTTCATGCATCTTGGGTATAAGCCATTACGCCCACCGTTATAGATTTCCAAGCTTTAGCAATATTTATGATGTCATCAACCAGACCCACATTCTTTCCTGGACACATGTTGCCACCTCTTAATGGCTTACCCATTAGATGTCCTACACTTTTCTTTTAAGACATTAAGTGAGCCGTCGAATTTTTTCATAATTTCCCACTGTTTAACTAAAAACCTTTACGACTATTCAGCCCCACCAAGGACACACATCACCACCACTTAATCGCTTAACCAATAGATGTCATTTACCTTTTGACTAAGCCATAAAGCCGGTCGTTCGATCAAAACCAACTTGGTCACCACATAAGATAATGATATAAAAGGGGTTTTTTAGCAACATGACTTAGGAATTATTAAAGTGGTTAGGGTAACATATCCTTTTTTAAAAACAACCCATTAAACGTGAACACATGACTTGAGGTAACTTAAGTGACTGAAAAAGTAACATGAAAATAGAATCGACCAAGACACTTAGGGTTTTTTAGACTTTTTCCACCATTTTCAACTAGGTTATGGTTAAAATTATTCTTTTGCAGAGGCATAAGAATAATTTTAACCCTGATTTCAAAGCCTCGGACACCACCAATGACAAGGGACCCTAAGAAAATTACAAGGCACAATTCAAACAGTAAATAGCACCAACAATGGCTCTCTCTAAGGATGTTTAAACACCAGGTTATAACAAGAACCATAGATCTACGTGGAAGTAGACCACAAACCAGACTAACCTAAAATTGGAAATAAACACACAAAAAAAAGGAAACACACCTATACATATAATACATACTACTATGCATGGAGAAGAAAGGTTAATTAAAGAAATTTTTTAGGAATTGTCCATGCACTGGAAATTCCTATTCTTCATCATCTAGACTCCTGAGGAAATAAGAATCTTTTCCAAAGATCTGGGATATAACAAAATGCCCTATCCATAGTGATTCTAATTTCTTATGTTTGCCTTTATCTTCAGCCCTGGTATTCCATTGTAATATAAAATCACCAGGCAGAAACTTTCTCTCATCTGCCCTTCTGTCAAAAAGGTATTTGATTTTTTTTTGTAGTTTAATATTTTCTCTCTGGCTTTCTCTCCTTATTTCATCCAATTCTACCAACTAATACATCCTTTCCTCCATGGGTTTAGAAATTTTAATTTCTCCATCTTGGATAAACTTTTAAATTGGGAACAAATTGTTGACAGGCAATCTTGACTGAACACCATAAACCAATTCAAAAGGAGACTTTCCAATGGCCTTCTTGACAGTAATTCTATTAGCCCAAAGGGCAAGTTTCAATTTAACATGCCAAGCTCTCTTATTTCCCTCCAAGTTATTTTTTAAGATTTGCAATATTCTTTTATTACTGGATTTTTCTTGACCATTGACTTGAGGGTGGTATGGGGATGAATAGGACATAACAATTCCCATATCAGAGAAAAATTCAGTGAATTCTTCAGACCTAAAGCACATGGCATTATCCATTATCAATTTAAGTGGGACACCAAATATTGTAATTACATTATCCATCAGAAATTCAATAACCACAGTACTTGTTGCCTTTTTGGTTGGGATTAATTCCATCCAATTTGTAAAATAATTAGTTGCTAGAAAAATATAGCCATGGCCTCCACTTGATTTTTTTATCAAATTCTCCTATTAAGTCTATTCCCCACGTAGCAAAGGGAGCCTTTGCTACTACAGGGTTTAATAACAATGCCCCTAAATACTTCATCTTTCTTGAAAATCTCTGGCATGGCTCACATTTCCTGACAAAAGTGTGAGCATCTTGAAAAATGCAAGGCCAATAATATCTAGCCCTCAAAATTTTATGGGCTGTTGTTCTAGCACAATAGTGCCCTCCACACATTCTAGCATGCATTTCTTTCAATACCTTTTCTGATTGACCTTTGTCAAGGCATAATAATAAGATCCCATCTCTATTTTTCTATAAAAAATCACCCTACAACAAAACATATATTTGTGATTGTAGTTTCAAACTCCTCCTTTGGTTATTATTCAAGCTATCTCGATATTTAGCATTTTTCAGAAAGTAAACAATATTGGTATACCAGAGCTGCATTTCAATACTTGTCAAGTAGTTCTCTTTTACACCAACACTGTTTACTTGGACCAAATCCAAATTTTATTCTATCATCAACTTAGCCAACCCTAATCCCCTCACCAACTTAGTGAAATGGATTTCTATGTCAAACTCTTGGACTTTGTTTATATAATTACATCTTTTTCCTGTCACTTCATTTTGAACAAAGATGTCTTTGACAACAGCATGAGGGACATAGGCTTTTACTTTTTCACACACCAAATAAGGTCTATAAGCCTTGACTGCCTTCACTAGAGAATAATATTTTTTTCCATCATATGATAATTTAATTCAGCTGATTGCAATGATTTACTAAAAAATGCAATGGGGTGCTCAAATCCTTCACTATCCTTTTGCAATAAGACTACTGCAATAGTATGGAATGAGGCAAAAGTAAACAGAGAAAAGGGCTTAGTGTAATCAAGGGATACAAGGACTGGTGCTTCTTGAATAGCTTGTTTTATTTTTTCAAAGCCTAACTAAGCCTCTTGGCCCCATTCAAACTTCACATTTTTCTTTAGCAATTTGACAATAGGTTTAACAAGTTTTGCAAAGTTGGCAATAAATCTCCTAACAAAGTTAATATGCCCTAGAAATGATGGTATACCTTTTAAGTTCTTGGGAGCAAGTACCTTTTGGATGGATTCAACCCTTTCAAGATCTATCCTCACCCCCTCGTTTGACACTATGTGTCCCAAAATTTTCCCCTTAGTAACATCAAAGTGACATTTTTTTGGGTTCAGAGACACCCCATATTCTAGTGCTTTTATCATGACCTTTTCCAAGTGATTGCAATGATCCTCTACTCTTTTTGAGAAAGCTATCAAATCATCTTGGTACACTACCATCAGAGCATCTATAAGGTCTTTGAAGGCTACATCCATAGCTCTTTGAAAAGTTGCACCAACATTTTTTAGCCCAAATGGCATACAGGCATATACATAGGTGCCCCAAGCCGTAGTAAATGATGTTTTGAATTGCTCAGATTCTTTAACCAGCACCTTATTCTACCCTGAGAATCCATCTATCATAGATAACAAGTCACATCTAGTGACTTTATGCAACATAGCCTCCATTTTACATAGTCCGTAATTATCTTTCAATGAGGCTACATTCAAATTTTTGAAATCAACACACAACCTTATCTCCCCATATTTATTTCTTACATGGACTAATTTAGAGACCCAAGATGAATGTCTAATAGGCTTGATTATGCCTACATCCCTTAACTTGATTAGTTCTGCCTGCATCTTGGTAGCCAGTAATGGATTGATTGGCCTTTGTTTTTGTCTGAATGGTTTAATGCCTTCTTTTAAAGGGACGTCATGTTGAAATAAATCTTCTCTATAGGCTTTCAAATCATCATAAGCTAGGCAAAAACATGTTTTACCTTTTTAGCAATTTTATCAAATTTTGTCTCACATTGCTGTCCAATTTTTTGCCAATTTAAACAAATTGGGGAGATGTTTCAGATCCCAAATTAATTTCCTCTAAATCTCCCACCTTGGCATTGGAATTTTGAGTCATATAGTTTTCATTTATGCTGAACATGCCTTCCAATTCAACCAACCCTTTGGGAATGTGATTAGTATCCAATTGGACAACTTTCTGATAAAAAATATACTCCTTATTGTCCACAATTGATACTAGAGATTCACAATCAATATTTTGACCATCATTTTGATCTATACACTGGATAAACTTGAGGATATCATTATCATCCTCAAAAACTTGCCAATTATGAATATTATCAGGAACTGCTGGCCTATTTTTTATCTCAACCATAGACACGCCAATAAGAGTAGCATCATTATTTTTTAGGTCAAAATTTGCCAAGAAATCTGCCATTATGTTATTTGATCTTTCTACCCATAAGATATTGAAAGCATCAAAGAATTCTATCCTATCCCAGATAGCATATTTATATAATTTTAATATGTCATCTTTAGCAGCATAATGTTTCCTATTATGATATATAATTAACTGGGAGTCTCCATGGGCTTTTAAACACTTAATACCATGCTTGATGGAAATATCCATTCCCAAGATCAAATCCTCATATTCAGCAGTATTGTTTGTGCATTGAAAAGTTAACATGAATGAATACTTGAAAGTGATACCTGATGGGGATATAAACAAGAATCCTGCTCGAGATCCTTGTTTTGAACATCCTCCATCAAAATACATTTTCCATAGCCCATTTTGTTGTAGAAGCAATTCATCCACAATTGGGTCAGTGTTCTTTAGCTGTGGCTTAATTTCTCCAATAACAAAATTTTCCATATCACAATTCACACAATAATTTAATTGGTCAGGTAAGAACACCTCAACCATAACAGATGAATGGGATGCTCTATACAATTTGACCTCATTCCCATTTACATGGATAGTTGCATAGGATAAATCTAACTGCATATTTCCTCCTACTGCTTCTGCCTATTGCGTAGATAAAGAATACCATAATATGGTTTAGTATCCACTACCACTATGTCCATTCTATAAGTTACTTTGGGGAAAGCAGCAATTTTTACTTCAATATCCTTCAATGTTCCTATCACAGGAACTTCCCTATTATCCATAGCATAGCAGCTCCCAACAGATGTAGTAACTTGGAGGCCTAATTCTTTCATCACATGATAAGATATCACATTTTCTACTACTCCAGTATCAATCATGTAGTTTTTTACCAAGAAACTATTTACCATTAAGGTGACATAGAATAGATCAACAGACAGTGGTTCTTGGGTTATTATATTTCCAAAATAAATGTTAGAAAATTCCTTGCTCTTTCCTTTTCCTTTTACTAGTGGATCATCTTCTCTGGAACTATTTAGTATCAAAGGTATCTCCTCATGATTAGGGGCAGATATATCATCTATTCCTTTTAATAGTTCTAGAGAAGCTTCTTTATGCTCTTTTATTTTCAACATTTCCATAAGTGTGACTGAGACTTTCATTTGGGTCAAAGCATGTTTCATGTCAAAATGAGGCAATTCAGGGCGCATATCACTTATTTTCTTCATTTTCTTGAGTTTCTCATTTGGTACTAATTCTTCCTTTGATACCCCACACCCCCTAGCATGATCATGAGAAGATCCTGCTTGCTTCCCACATTTATCATTGTCATCTTCCTTAGCATGAAAATCCTCATTTACTTGAGGTGAGTCTTTTCTAACATAAACAGGGGTAGACTTACCTTGAGCTGGTTGTACTATTCTATTTCTTAAGTTGTAAGCACTTCTTTCTTGATTAATTGCTGCAACAGTTAAAGACCTTTTTTCTTCATCAGTAGGAGTCCTAAAATGAGATTGTGAACTATCATTACCGACTATGTTTATAGTTGCATGTGAAAAAGGATTTGATAGGTTGGATTTTGTAACTGGTTTATAAAACAATAATTATCCTCTACACATGAATTATCAGAGGATGAAGCAATATCAGGAAGCCATGGCTATGGTTTCTTTACTGTGAACATATTGATAGCAGGGCCTTCCTGTTCTCTTTCTTCTGTTTGGTCAAACAGAGCCTGAGCTACTACACATTGATAGGAAGAGTAGGGCATATTGCAAGGATCACACTAGGGGGTGTTCTCAACATAGTTGGCACTATTCCTTTTCAGGGGATCTGGGGTTTCTTTTTCTTTTGGGTTATCTTGCCCCTCAGGGACAGGTTTGCCATTATTCCAATTGATCTTGTAAGGATAATCCCTCAAGTTAGGCTATTTGTCAAATCTTTGGTTAGTATACTTATTATCTTGGTACCCTCCTTTATCATTCTTATCCATCTTGGTAGCAAGTTCTTTCACTACACTTACCAATTTATCCACTGTATCATCTTCTTTGACATTTTTATTGGCTAATCCCTTTTCTTTCCAAAGTTTATTGTCTTCCCTCTTCCCCAATTTCCCTGATTCTCTCCTATTACTCTCAATGTCAATTGCTATTTTGTAAGCATCCCTTAAGTTAGTTGGGTTATTATCTCTGAGTAGGTAAGAAATTTTTCCATCAACAACATTAATGTAAGTGGTAAGGCACACTTCCTCATCTAATCTCAAGACTTGGAACAATTTGTTCATGGCCTTTTGAAATCTACTATTAAAATCAGCCATACTTTCATTGGGGAACTTATTAATGTTATTAAACTCATTTAACATGTATCCAGAATTAACATGCTCTCTATACTGCTCCCTAAAATACTTTACAAATTCATCGCAAGAAGCAATACTATCATTAGGCCAATTTTTGAACCAACCCGTAGCATCTTCAATTAAAGATTGAAAAAAAAGTTTCATAATGACATCCCCATCTTCAATCTCAAAGTCAGTCATCTTATCACTAAAATATTTTAAATTCTCCTCACAAGTAACAAAATTACTTCCTATGAACTTAGGGATCCTATCTCTTACCTCATTGGGAATTACATTAGGGTGACTAGGAATGCCTTCAAAGAAGAGAGCTCTGTATCTATTCATGCGGACAAGCCTCCTTTGGGAATTCCCCAGCTTGTTGTTACCATTTGGTCCAGCAATTCCTCCTTGATGTTGAATAGGTGGGGGAACACCCTGCTTGGGCTTGGCAGCTTGAAAACTTGGGGTAGGACCCAGAAGTCGAGCAGCTACATTAGGATCAGAGTTTTGAACATTTGGGTTTTTTCCACACCTTTGGAACTTACGAGCATCTCCTTAATTGTTCACATTTAGATCAACAGAAGGATTTAATTGTTGTATTCCTTGATTTACATGCATAGAAATACTTGCAATAGTATTATTAGTAGCATAAAGCAAGGCTATCTTCATTTTCATATCAGTTGTAGCAGCCTCTAATTCCAACTTTTATAGTTGTTTTGCCAAGTTATCTTTAGCCTTCGTGGCTTGTTCAATGTCCAAATCAATTTGAGGTATTCCTTCAAGGTTGGAAACTTTCTGCTTAGGCTCATTTATATTGATACCAACAACCTTTTTCTTACCTTTGTCAGGGGCATCTTTAGTAGTCACTTTGACCTTCATATTTTGTTCATTCTCATATGGGAACAACTGCCTAATGACAAGTCCTTCCTTCTCAAACTCATCCTTGTCAGGGTTTGAGATTCTATTTGGGGCTTTTCTTCTCAAATAATTGATGCTACCAAACAAATCTTGATTCAAACCTTTAACTTCTTGATTCAAGATTTTATTCTCGAGGTCATTCCTTCTAGTCTCAACAAAGAGTTCTTCTCTTTCCAATAATAAGTCATATAGCCTTTGCCCATGTTTTTCCTCTGCTTTAGCCATTTCCTTTTCTTATTCTTTCTTTCTTCTTTTCAAAGCCAAAATCTCATCTTGCAACTTATCAAAATCATATGATGTTGTTTCAGCAGCAGAGGTCTCTTCTGATGGAGCAAGATTTTCTTCCACAGGAAAGAACCCTATGTCAGTATTTTATCCATCCCTAAAGGGATCAAAATTGGTATTATCTCTATAAGCATCAACTGGTCCCATAGGTTCTCCATCATCAAATGAAGATGACTTTCTTTCTAGAATGGGGATATCCATTCTTTCTTCAGAGGCATGTTGGGAATCATGTTTAGATGCCCCTCTTTTGGACCATTATTTCCTTTGAGGCGTATGGAGCTCTTCTCAAAGATCCTTTTCAGGATTCATTTTGAAATACTATCTGGTTTTTATTTGTCACCTCATCTGATAGAACAAACAAATATTTCACTGTACAATACTGGAATACACAGAGGTTAGATTCACCACCTCTTTTTAGAGGACTAATATATTTAGAGATCAAATGCCTTGTCCTATCTAAGATTTCCTCTTATAGCAATAAGTGAATATGGAACTTTGCAGATAGAGTACACTTGATAATTCTTCACCTGGTAACTTAAAGAAAATGATCTTTCACTGCCCATAACTGCAATTCTTTTCAATTCAGTGGATTTCCTCTTGAAAACAAACAAAGGGCTAGATTAGATATTTTAGAGTTACCAACTATTCCAATTGACACAAAATCTATATCATTTTCAAAATCAAGAGCTTCAAGAAGTGTGCTACAATAGATAAGAAGAATAAACTCGCTTTAATGATTATGAGAAAAAACAAACTAATTCTCAATATGGTAAGGAAAAATGCTTTCATGATCATGACTCTGAGAACATTGTAAGTCCCCAGTAGAGTTGCTGATTTGTTAGCTCATTTTCTTGTAGAATCAATTATAATAGAAATGAATGCTAGACTCTCTAATACCCAATTTAGATTCTCAAAGGGAAAAGGCTAATTAACAAGGATGGAAATCCTTCTACACTTTGGGCTCCACATACCTAGGCGGGTGCACCTTTGACAAAGTATTATCTTTCAATAATCTTAACAGTGGATTAAGGATTGGTGACCCTTCTTCTTTTTATGCCACTAGGCTTAATAAGGCTAACCTATGAATTTAGTCTTCAAGGAATCACTAAAATGAATTGTAATGAATAAAATTAGCTAGAATTTCATTTGAGATAATTGAAATGTAAAGATTGATTAAAATTGGATTGATGATAATTACCACTTGTCAACATTTTGGCCAGTGCCTAATCATGGGTCATAGATTCAGAACAAAACATACATACATCAAGGATAACTAATGGAAATACAAATAAACCTCAAATGGAATTCCTTACAAACTATCCTCTCATCCTAATACCCCTATATCATATTCTTGCATAAACCCTAACCCTCTGCAATTATCTGCAAGATTCAAAACTTTCCTTGAAAGCAACTCACAAACAATGACATGGCTACCTTATAACCAGTATACTCAAAATGCCTTACAAATTAAACATATAGGAACTAAGAGAAAATGCAAAATGATGTCATTGGTATCAAAATGGAGATTCCATTGTATTTTATTAATGTACGCTTGATATCAGTACATTCAAAAGACTCAAAAACAACATTCAGACACAATTCAAAAGTTTGCCTTGTAGTTTTATTTTTACCATCCTTATTACAACATTACAACTTACTACGTATAGACAGCCACAGTCATCTTGGAATCCTTTTTGAAAATAAGGATGCAACAAGCTATGGATGACTAAGCTAGAGGACACAATACAGTTTATAGATGAGACAAAATTTTAGGCAGATGGGATAACAAATCTTTGCTATAAGCCATGTAATCTTTTGTCCTATGACCGCCTGAATGCTTGAAGTTGCTCTGAGGTGGATGGGTCCTTGTTATCTGGAATTTGTCCTCTTGCTGATGTAGAGCCCCCAATATCTTATTTTCTAAAACTTCTCAACCTCTTTGGTTTTCGTTGTCCCCTTTATATTTATTGTGTCATGCTACCGGGGTAACTATACCATACTTACTAACACATGTGGTGAACACCTCATCATTTGGCCAACTGAAACTGAGGACCTCATCCTTCTGGCTATTGAATTCCTCCCAATCAATATTGTATTTCTAAATTTCTACCTCCCAGGACTCAAAAAATGTCTTGGCTTTATTTAAAATATCAATTGTTAACACAAACTAGCCAGTATTTCCCAATCTAACACTACTTTTTGTTCTGCTAGTTAGTGTTTCATTCAATTGTCATAGCCATAAGGCTTCATTTTTTATGTTCCCATCCTCTTTGAACATGTTGGGAAACATGTCATATCTATCCCTAGATAACTCTTCTAGATCAAAGTTGTTACCCTCCTGATTACCATGTTCTTCTTGATGAGAAGTTGTGCAGGTTGAGTCAGGTGGACATTGGTACTGATGTTGGATTATTTATGGGTTTTTTAATTACATCCTGGTGGTTCAAACTCTAAAACACTCCCCTCCCATCTACACACACCCCTACACTCTTCATTACTAGAGGTTTTTAGGACTAGAGGTGTTGTGGGTCATACAATTTCTATTGATAATATTATGGTGCAACGTGCTGATGATATTCCTGCTTCTGAGACCCAGGTATATAGAAAGTTTTCTTTTCTCTTTTCTAGGAGTTTTATTGAACAATTAATTCTAGATATGTGTATTGATGTTTGTTCAATGTATGATATTACGTAGGCACAATTAGTAGAGAACATTACCTCTAGTGTGCTTAGAGCATCTTCATATGAGAGATTTACTAGATATGACACCTACTAGTTGTTAGGTAGGTTTTAAATATATGTAAGTTTAAGCATGCATGTGTACACTTGTAACATGTATTTATATATTTCAATTAATTTACATAATATATATCTACTATGAATGTATATAACCAATTATTGTACTAAATTTGTAGGGGTTAGTTGCTACTTCGCAGCCAGAGGATGCTCGTGACACTCAGGCAAATCACATTACCTCTAGTCTGGGCTCGGAACATCTTTATAGGAGATATTTTGAAGACAAAACACCTACTATATCCATGTTCCTGATTGCTGCATTCCTCATAATTTTCAGCAATTTAGTGACAAAAAAACATGAGTAGTCCCTAGTGTTCAACATCCAATTATCACAATTTGTACTCATAAATAAATGAAAATATGACGTCTTTTATACCCTCTTGCAACCATGCATAATTTTCTATCCACACTTGAACACATGCATATATAATGTTATATAAATATAATATGAATAAATAATATAAAATTTAAACACTTGAATAAATATATATTGTGCACACATGAATAATCTAAAAATGTGTGCATAACTTTTATCTCCCACAATTTTCTATTTGGTACCCCTTGAGTCATTCCTGATGATGTGTCATTCTAATTTGGTGTGAAATGTGTCCTGCATCATTCAACAACATAATGTGCATTTTTTTTATATAAACTCCCTTATAATTCATTTGATACTTTCGTAGAGCACATTTGAAGCATGCTCCAACACCATCATGTAAACCTTTTCCATGTCCACTCTCAAAGAAACTCCAGAACTGTGGTTCTTTTTCATTATGATGATATCTACATAGTGCATAAAATTTTGTTTAATGTTTTGAATTGTGCAGCACATCAATCAGACCAAACATAATGTTTATCAATTTTTATGCCCCTTTTTTTCAAATTTGAAAAAAATATCTTACAGCAGTGTTCTAAAGAATTAATGTGATGCTCTTTATCATCACTTATATAAAAATGATATTCCTTCTTGATGACCTGTGCTTCAAATTCTCTCTGAATACCATCCAACTCTAATTGTGTCTATCAATAAAATTGATGCAGGACCATCTTGGGTCATTGGCAATCCTGCTCAACCAAAAAGATGTTTACTTTTGCTTTGTAGTTTGTCTTATATTGCTCCGGTTATTTCTTTACCAATGGGTCTCGATGATCTCTTTACCAATGGTTTTATTGATGCTCAGGTATGATTTTACTGATGGGTTTCGTGATGCTCTGGTAAGTTCTTACCGATGGGTTGTCTGATGCTCGGTTATGTCCTTACCGATGGTTGCTAATTTTTGGTGATCATCTTCCAGAGATGTTTATCCTGATCTGGATGACTTCTACATTGATTTTTTGTTACTAAATTAATGTGCAATCTATGATTGGGATCTATGTGGAGCTAAATTTGGGTCTCTCTTATGGATTTGAGCATCTACCTCTCTGTTGGACTCTTGTATATATTTGTTTCATTGTTCTTAGTTTAGGGGTAGTTCTTGGGTAGGATTTTTATATCAGATTATAATTGAAGTATCTAGAAGGCAGGTCTATGACCTCACATGTATGAATAATTTTATATGATTCATTTATTTTATATAGCTGAAACCGGGAAGGCCTTATAGCCCGGCAGGTATAAAATTTGATCAATTAATAAAATAGATCTTTGTTGTTTCTTCTCTCACTATGTTGTTGTTGCTTCTACATTGTTTCTTGGTAGTTGAGAGAGATGTTTGCCCAAACTTAATGCGCTCCTTGTGTCAGGTGGTATCAAAGCATTGGTGAGATCTAAGTTCCATTCTTGTAAACCCTAACCCAAGTTGGTGATATTATTGTGGGGTAGAAGATTGCAATCTTGCCTATAATTGAAGAGGGATTCAAGATGATTCATGGGAGAGGAAATGCCAATCTAGGTCTAGCTGATATTATTAGATAGATTATTACTAGATTGGAAGCTATTGAGATAGCCCAGTACGGAGGAAGACATCTTGATGATGTTAGTGACGATTAAGTTGAAGAGGTTATGGGTGAAGTTGCACCTGCACCTGTGATGGACTAGGAAGAAGAAAGATTCTTTAGAGCCTTGACAAGTTTGAAATCTAACAATTAGTTTAATCCTCCTGAGTATAGTGGAAAATTGGATTCTGATGAATTGATTGACTAGATAAATGAGATGGAAAAGTATTTTGAATATGATAATGTATCAGAGGATAAGAAGGTAAGGATTACAAGTAAAAAGCTGAAAGGTCATGCATCCTTATAGTGGGAACATCTGCAATTGGATCGAAAGAAGAAAGGTAGAGACAAAATCAAGGTATGGGATAATATGGTAAACAAATTGAAAGGCAATTTTCTACCTTTTTATTATCAGGTTAACTAGATTAGGAGAATGAAAAGCTTGAAGTAGAAAGACAAATATGTGAAAGACTATACTGAGGAATTCTACAGATTGGACATCAGATCTAGATATGTTGAATATGAAGTGAAAAAAATAGCAAGATATCTGAATGGCTTGAGAAGTTCTATACAAGATGATATTAGTTTGGTAAAAATGAAAATCATTGAGGATGCATATCAATTTTACCTAAAAGATGAGGAGAAGCTGAACAAAAGATATGAGCAAAGACAAAGAGGTAGAGGTGGTAGATTCCCTAGAGGAAGAGGTAGATCTAAACCAATGAAATCAACTACAAACAAAAATAAAGACAAAGGAAAGAATGAATGGAAAAGTGGAAGTTCATACCGAGGAAGAGGCAATTTCTCTAGAGGTGGTTATAGAAGAAGAGGACTCCAAGTAACTTGTTACAATTGTGGAGAGGAAGGAAAAAATCCTTTGATTGTACATATGCAAAAAAGAAGGCTAGTAGTAGTAGAAATGCTTTAGTGCAAGAGGATTCACCTAATGAAGATGAAAGGGAAGGAAATATCATGATCTAGAGGATACTATAGAGTGAGAAAGATAAACAAGATCCTATCGAAAAAATTTTGTTCAAGACCAGATGTAGAGTTGCAGACAAAGTTTGGAAGGTGATTGTTGATAGTGGAAGCTCAGAGAATCTGGCATCCAAGGAGATGGTTGCAAAGTTGTAGTTGGAAAGGATGAATCATCTGAAATCCTATAAGATCTCATGGATCAAGGATGAGCATAAATTTATGGTGACTGAACAATGTTTTATAAATCTAAAAATTGGAAAATATTATGATAAGGTGTTGTGTGATATTATTCCTATGGATTCTTGTCATATTTTGTTGGGTAGACCTTGGAAATATGATAGATATGCTCTACATGATTGAAGATTGAATAGATATTCGGATGAGGAGTTCCCCCTCCTAGAGCCTCTAGCTCTCTCCAAGACCTTTGTTAGGTATTCCTTAGCATCTCACTCTCTCTACCCTAACTTAGAGGATTCTTTCCTAATCTTCTAACTCACTGGAAAATTCCCATCAACTTCAAACTCAACTCCTTACTCTCCTCTTAGCTTTCTTGCAAGCATGGCTTGACAAGCCTCCTTTCACTCCAATGGTGTAAAATTCCTAAGATTGGGATTTCCTACTCAGCTTAGGTAAAATTACACTCCGATGGATCCATTTTTCTAGACCCTTCAACCATTTTCCAATCGAGACCCAAAAATCCAACTCTTTGGCCTTGTAGCCTTTTTAGGCTTATTACCCCTCAATAACACTGAAAATGTGTTTTTTCTTTCACAAATCTTTAACAACCCCCAAAAAAAATTGTATATTCTTTGTGGGTTTTTCCTCCCCTTGAATATTTACTAGGTCTCAATTCCGAATGGTGTCCGTACAATAGATTTCTACCAAACCCCTAAAAATAAGGGTTTTGGAGACATGTAGACTGGTTTGGTAACTTGATTTTATTTCTTTGATTAGTTGGACTCCTCTGAACTTCTCCCTCCACTAGAAGGTCTGCACCACATTCCTAATCACTTTTCCAAACTTGATTGGCTCATACCAATGAATCTGCAATCTTCATTGCCACTGTCTTGTTTAGTTACCCTAGCCAGAATGCTCACCACTCACCTAGGTCCTGAATGTTCTCAAGCCTTCCCTGCACTCACACACTCCAAAATCCATATCTAAATAGTATATACAAGGTCCTAGTGGATTCCAAGTTTGCATGGATTTTGAGCCACGAGAACTCCAAAGAAACCCGATATTTACATAATTGGACCAAAATTGGCCAGTGAACTTGCAAAACATAAATAATTTGACAAAGCTTAACCAAAATCTACAAACTAACAAAATAAAACAACAAAAATCTTATAAACTACATTACAAACATTATCCATTCATTGATTCAATCCATTCAATCCAATAAAGTGTTGGATGATGGCTCTGTCACAAAATTACACTGTAAATTGCTTCTTCCTTGCAATTAGTCTGTACAATATGAGAACTAACTCAAAAATTAGGGTTGGATTCACCTTATATACTCCTTTCCCATCTGTTTGGACCATTTGGTCAGGTTTTTGGAACCTTAATGGCCGATTCCTAAAATCTAGGAAATGTTGTCATGACAACTTTTAAAGTTGTCATGACAACTTTGACAACTTTTGTAAAAATTGACATTTTCAAAACTTGAGTGTCCTAATTGGTTTTAAAATTTACCAATTGACCTCAAAAGGTTAGAAAATTAAAAAAAAAACATTAAAAATCTTCCCAATTTGGGATTTTGCTCAACTCTTTGACTTTAGAGTTGACTTTTATGCCTTAGACTCCTATAATCAACTAGACTCAAACAAGACAACCCTAATCTTGCCAAACCTAAACCATACCTCAAAAACACACTAGGGACTTTAGAATTAGTTCTTATTTATGGATGGTTGGCCAAACCAACCTACAAGCCAAAATAGTTTAGATCTTCTAGTAGACCTTTAGGGTGCTCCTGCACCATAATCCCCCCTACAAGAAAAACAAGCTAGGTTATAGTTGGTGTCAAGAACTCCTCACTAATTCCATGTTTCTTGAAGTCACTTGCAGCTATCCAAGTGGCTTTTGACTCTAGTTGTTGCTTCCACTTCACTAGATGCTCAATGTAGATCTTATGTCTTGTTTTCTTTTTCACCCTTGAATCCAATATCTTCTCAACTTGTAATTTGTCATGTTCCAAATTTTTGAACTCTCCCATGTCCTTAATGAACTTTATCGTACTACATATCATCCATTTATGGCCCCTTATACTTGATCGAATCTTTCACATTGAAGATTGGAGAAATTGACATCTCCTTGGGCAACTCTACTTTATATGAATTAGGTAAATACAAGTTGCCAATATCTTACAAGGTCCAATTTGTTTCATATGTAGCTTGCTGGTTATTCCTTTTTTTATTCTTGCCTTATTCAGGAACACCATAACTATTTCACCCACTTCAAACTGTAATTCTCTTCTCCCCTCATCTTTCTTTTCCTTCAACTTTTGATTTTCCTCCATCAATGTCTTTTGCACTTGCTCATGAACCTCCTTCATTGATTGTGCAAAATCATCAGCATGCCCACTGACTCCCTCATATCCTTTGAGGTCTCTAAGTTCCATCACACCCCTTGGATGTTCCCCATACACTATCTCAAATGGTCTCTTCCCTATAACTCTATTGGTACTTGTGTGTGTAAAATTACGCCTTCATGAAATTAAGATTAAGAACAACAATCCTATGGAAAGACAATACAAATTAATCTAAGAATTGAAGCTCAAAATCTCTATCATCTCATGGTTCTTTATCCAAGCTTTGTTAAGAGAGCTCTCAGGCTTAATCTCTCTCAAGGAAAATCCTAGAATGAGAAATGAATGATAAACAAATGCTCAAATCTAGCTTAGAATGCTTAGAACGCTCAAAATGCTCCAAGATATGTGAGAAAACAACAAATGCTCCTAAACATGATATGCTAAAATGCTATGCAAATACTGAAATGCTCTCAAAAATCTCTCAAATTCTCTCCATATGCCTATAGTAAGGATGCTTTTTCTCTTGAAATTCTTGGATCCCAAACACAAAGGAAATGGCTTGTATTTATAGCATTTTCCCAAGGGTAGAGTGGGTTGATCATGATCAAAGTTTGGTTAAGTCAAAAGCTTTGAGGTGATCTCAAATGGAGGAAAAATTGGTTGGTTGTCTCAAAGATATTAGGAATTAAAAACACAACCATTTAATTAATTTAGCCATGGAAGGGTGATTGGGTTGGATTTGATCTTTTTGATTTGAACAATACAATTGAAAAATCAATTGCATGATTTGATTAATCCCTTTAGGATTGGAATTTAATTATTTGATTTCATGATTATTTGATCTTTTAATTTGATTTTATTTTTGTCCATTTTTTTTGATAAATGTCCATTTGATTGGATCCATTTGTTTTGCATTGAGATAGATTTTAAGGCATTTGGCTGAGATTTATAGTTTTGAATGTTTGAGATACACCTGGTCAATTTCAGGTGTCTACAAATGTCCCTCTTTTAATTGATGTGCGAAGCGCATTGATTCAAAGAAAGCTTGATTGTCCTGAGCATTGATTTGATACTGATGAGCTAATTGACTTATATGAAAACCTGATATGAAACCCTGATATGAAACCCTGATATGAAACCTTGATATGAAACCCTGATATGAAATCTCTTATATGAAATCCTGATATGAAACCCCCGATATGAATCTTTGATATGAAACTCCAATATGAAATTCTACTGATAAAGTTTGAAATTTCAATGTCCCAGATTTGATACAAGATACGATGCAGAAACCTAGTTGGATTATATGATGATGCCCCCTCATAAATGAAATCATATTGATCGTAGGTAAAAGTTTTTGATGAACAAAGTTGATAGAAGAGATCCAAGATGATTGCATTTCTGATAATAATGATGGTTGCAAGATGTCAAACAAATGCCCCATTATGCAAAATATGTAGATTAGGTTTGACTCAGTCAAAAATATCATAAAATAGGTTAAAATAGCTTAAATAGGTTGAAGAACCCAATTTTACTATTAATTTTCACTTTTTACTATTGAGATTTTGCTCTAAGCCTCTGACAATTGATAGAAATGTTGGTCCCCATTCGAGAGCATAGGTTTGAGTGAGTGCCCAGATATTAGAGACCTCCTGACTACAGGCCTCCAGTGAGTGGTTCAAACTTCCTTAGTGCATTTATTGCTTTGGAAATGGCATTTAATACATGTTTTTATTGCTTTCTAGGAATATTCTTGCAAAATGCCATGTAGGATAGATAAAGTGCCACGTAGGGTATAGAAATGCCACCTTCATGTGTCAAGGAGCTGCGTAGGAGCAATCCTTAGCCATGTAGTAGCTAGGGAAAAATTTTCACCCAAATAGTAACGAGCCGCGTGAAAAACCCTAGTTTTTAAATGCCGCATGTGAGTTGTGAAAAGCCACATAGGCCGGTAAAAGACCACCTAATTAGTTAAGCATCGCCTCCATTTTGCAAAGAGCCACTTTTAAAGATTTAAAAGCCGCAGGGCTTAAAAATCCATGTACACTAAGTTAAGTGCCACCTACCATAAAATTGGAATTTGATATAGGAAATAGATGAACTCAGTGTATTGATCGTCCAGATTACCCAATTAAATTCTAAGGTAGAAAATGTACATTCTGAATGTCATGTAGTGTTTAGGATATTAGAAAATTCATAATGATGAATGTTTGATAGGTCAATCAGATATGATTAAAAATGATTACAAATTCTCCTTGTGTCTCACGATATAGAGGTTAGGAGAAATAAGTTGATACGCTCAAGTTAGAGAAAAGATAGATTTAATGTGTTTTGATTGACATAGAATGGTTCACCAAGAGAAAAAATAACATGATTCACTTTGTTTCCAAAATGTAGGAACATTATCACAAGTTGCGAGTACGGGGTGTAGCACTATGGATTTTTTATTTAGTAGATGAGCTTACACCTCCTGAGCGGAATACTATTGAGACATGTGGACTGAGTTTCCTATTAGATCTCCCTCAGTTTCAGTTGAACTAAGGTTTGTTGATAGCTATGGCAGAGTGATGGCACTCTGACCATAATACATTTCATTTACCTCTTGGCGAGATGACTATTACGCCAGAGGATGTGTATAGATTATTGAGGATTCTAACTCATAGAGAGTAGGTGTATTATGATTTAGTGTATGATAGTAGTGTATGCAGATGAGTGTTTGGAGATAACACCATTGATGATGATTGCATTACCTGGGCACAGTTTGCCTCTTTTCCCACTTTACCAGTGTTATTACGAGATGTGATTGGGGATTACTTTTGCCAGATAGGAGAGGTCATGGTTTCACAGTTTGATGGGGCCATATTTTAGAGCACCTGATTACACATCCACGGAGATTGGATTGGGGATCTTGTGTATTGGCTTAGTTATATCATGATCTTCATGAGATTGTGTATCAGTGTAGTGCAGCTATTTTTGTAGGTGTAGTATAATTACAGTTATGGAATTGGGAGCATCTGCCTATTATGAGGCCAATTTCAACTTGAGTATGGGCCCTTGGTTATCCATATGCTTTTCTATATGATGACATGGTTTTCCAGCATCGCCTGGGCAAAGTTGATTATTGGAGACGTACCATTGATGATATTGATCAGGTGGTATGGAGGCCATATCTATAGTGTGAGAGGTGGTGGGAGGATGATGAAAAGTTACCATATATGTTTGCACCTTGATGGATGATAGGCCAATCACCATTATTTATTAAGAGATTTTCCTATGGGAGAGTACTCTGTCAGTTTGGCTGGATGCAGGATATGTTGCAAGGTATGGCACTCTATGCCAAGGTACAAGCTGAGAGATCAATGTGGGGAGCATAGGTTGACTACCGATCATCTTGTTTACAAATTGATCAGCTCAGGTATGGTGTATGGGATATGATGGCATAGGTTGCAGATGCAGGGATGTTGGCTGAGTATCACGAGTGGTTTTTTGCGACATTGGTTCATGTGATTCACTGACCCAGTAGAGCCCATTCCTGATGTTGATGAGCTCTCAGATGATGATGGAGATGATGGTGATGATGGGGATGATGGTGATAGACCTCGTAGGCAAAAAGTTCAGAGGGCACCTAGGGCACCTCAGGTATAGAGAGCTGCTGGACCATGGATGAGAGGTGGACATGTGAGAGGTTGAGGTGGCTGATTTAGGCAACCTAGGCAGAGATGCACATGAGCACAAGTAGCTTAGGATTAGGTTCCCTTGATAGTGGGTGCAGATTGGGCCAGACACAGACATAGATGTGTCTAGGTGGCCAGACAGGTTCCAGCTCAGGGACAGAGACCACAGGTCAGTACGGTTTAGGTGATACCTCAGGTACCCTTAGTGCCTCAGGAACCACAGGCTCCTACAACATCATAGGAACCTCCAGTTACTCCCTTTACTGATGATATAGTGTAGGATGTGAGGGGTTTATAGGTAGGGATGACTGCAGTGACAGCTAGATTGGCTCAGGTTTCTACTATGCTATAGCAATTTTTGGCTACTCTAGCTCAATTACCTACTAGTGTGAGCACGAGTCAGGAACCTCCTAGTGCACAGGATAGAGTAGAGCACAAAGATCCTGATGGTGCAGGGGGGTCATGCATAGGTTTATCTGGAGATGGATCAGGTGCCCCTATTGGGTCATGAGATAGATGTGGACCCATGATATATGGATATAGCATTGATGAGCATCATATGTATTTTGGATCAGGAATTTGATGTATGGGTCATTGTATTGATGTACCTTTGATGTACTGATTTATGTTATAGACATTGATGATGGACATTTATCTATGATGATCTTTGATTCCTCTTTGGATGATGTTATGAGATTTCCTTTTATGCATATCTACATGTTTCTATGTTGCATTTATTTCTATTGTGCTATGGATGCAAATTTCTTAGAATAGGACATAGATAAATGGATGCAAATGATGTTAATGCAACTGATTTCTATGTGCTTTTCTGATTTAACCATGTATGGATTATCCAATGCAATGAACGCAATACTTAGTGCTATGATAAATGAAATGCAACTATCTTTTTGATTTTGGATGTATGCAATTTTAACTTATGATATGCAGCCCTAAATGATGATATGGATAAATGAATAATGATTAATGTTTCTTTTTCTTACTTTTCTCTTGATGTGGAAATATAAAGAATAATGACTAATGATGATGAATGCAAAGAAAAATCTCATTTTGAATGACTTGAAACCATTAAATTGATGAAGTGTTGTCAAATTTTATCCCCCCCCCTTGAACTTGGAAAATTGTTAAAAAGGAAATCCATTTGAGAACTAAGCTTTGGAGTATGCATTTAAGCTCCAAATGCAACATGCAATTAATCTAACATGAAGATGCAATGCAACTAATTTTCCTTGAGGTTTGCAAAATAAATGCAAACTAAGATATATTTTCATCATAGAGCATTGTGGAACTAGGAGTCGATACAATCCTTACTGGTGCCACTGCGACCATAAGAATATGAGTGTGACTTTACCTCATGTGGTAACCCCTTCTACAAAACCAAGTACAACCTTGACTAGTTGAATGACCAACTATGGGAGTATGAATACCAGTTTAATCAGATTTAATGTTGCAAGTCGATGTTGGTATTAAGATATGGAAAATCTAAATAACCAAGGCATCCTTTTGCATAAACAAACAATGGTTAACCCTCCATCCCATATGAATGTCCTCTATGGTTCTTTGGTGACCATGTCCTTAGACAAATTCACACAAGTTAAAGAATGTTCCTTAAAATTGTCACTCAGAAGCTTAAGAAAACATCATGTCTCTTATCGTTTCCAATCTAGTCAAAACATCATTGATTAGATAAAGAGAACATGACTCGAAAAATTCAATAAAAAAATCATCAAAAATTCCAAGTGTTTGTGAAATGTATCAAGATTTTCAAATAAGAATTCTAGACAATCTGATCATTTAGGCTGTGTCAATTTTTAATCCTGATAAAATAAGGCAATGAAACTCAAGGAGCATATTATGTGATCAAAATATTTAGGGTTGAACAATGATATTCATCAAAGGTTCCAAAATGTCTCTCCTGAATCTAAAAATTGGATTCTGATGTGTGACCAAAATGTTGCACTATTGAATCCGGTTGGTACCAAAATCTATGATGTGTGCCCCCAAGTGATAAATGTGAAAGTTAGGGCAACTGAAACTAGAATGCGACAAATGCAGCTCTGAGACTTTATTAGGGAAATGCACAAATGATGGATGCAATGAGGATATGGACAAGTGAGATGGGGAACTGCAATATGTACAAATACAACTAGGATGCACATAAGGGACAAAAGGCGCCTATTTCAAGGTTTTCACCTCTTGGGATTACTACTCTTTTTCTCTCTTCATTTTTTCTCCTTTTTTTTTTCTCTACCGAGGTGCCTATTGCTAGGTTTTCACCAAGGCACTTTTTTCTCTTTTTCAAATGTTTTTGGATTTTTGAATTTTCTTTTTTTTTTCTATTTTTTTATTTTTTCTCATTTTTTTGGTATTTTTGAATTTTTCCATGTACAAAGGTGATGCTTGACTCATCTGATGCTCTCAACTTATAGTCTTTATTCTGATGCTCTTTCCTTTGAATCAAGTGAGGAACCTCTTAAGATGAATGCTATTGATAGGTTTTAGCAATTCATCACCATCAGAATCAACCAATTTGTAGGTCCCCATTCCAAATGAAGAAACAATGACAAAAGGACCAAGCCAATTTGATTCCCACTTTCCTTTATTTTCTCTATCAGCCTAATTTTTTGGATTTTCTCTCAATACTAGATCCCCTATTTGAAAATTTCTTAGTTTGATATGCTTGTTATAGTTCCTGGAAATTCGATTCTGATACAGTTTCAAATGATCATAGGCTTGAGTTTGATATTTCTCCAACAATTCCAATTGTTGGAGATGGGAAACTCTATAATCCTCATCCATTATTAATCTATGCAATGAGACTCTGAGGGATGGTATGTCAACTTCTAAAGGAAGAACAACTTCGGCCCCATAAACCAAAGAAAAAGGTGTAGCTCCTATCGGGGTTTGAATTCTAGTCCTATAGGCCCATAATGCTGGATTGATTTGAATGTGCCAATCCTTTCTTGATTTTCCAACGGATCTCTTAAGGATTTTAAGGATGTTCTTGTTGGTAGCCTTTGCTTCTCCATTACCTTGGGGATAGTAAATGGATGAAGAGTGATGTGTAATATGGAATGTGTCATAAATTTCATCAATATCTTTGTTCTTAAACCATTTTTCCATTATATGTGATGATGGCATGAGCAATACCATATCTGTAAATGATATGATTTAGGATAAACAGGGAAATTTGTTTTCCTGTTGCAGTTGATAAAGGGGAAGCTTCAACCCATTTAGTAAAGTATTCTATCGTTGTGATTATAGAGTTGTATCCATTTCAAGAAGGTGGATAAATCATGCCAATCAAATCAAAACCCCATTGATAAAATGGCCATGGTGTGACAAAAGGGTGTAATTCTTATGTTGGTGCATGAATCAAGTTTCCATGGTATTGATATTTTGTGCAAGCTTTAACATATTGACAAGCATCTCTTTCTAATATTTTCCTAAAGTACCCCATATGTAAGATTTTATTAGCTAGGATTAAACCATTTGAATGTGACCCACAAATCCCCTCGTGGATGAATTTTAAAGACAATTTTGATTCATCTTCCTCTAGACATCTAAGGAGTGTTCCGTCAAGACCTTTATGATACAATGTGTTAGAAAGGATAGTATAACAGGCAACTTGTGTTATGAAATTTTTCTTTTGAGCATGGGTTTGGTCTATAGGTAGGGTTTGATTTTTGAGGTAGGCATAGATGGGTCCATACCATGGAGAGTCATGTCCATGTAAAAGGGAAATAATTTGGGTACTAGGTAGGTCAAATGTTGTTTTCACCAATTCTTCCACCAAGAACTCATACTTTTCATTTTGATCAGGTAACTAAAGTAAAGATGCCAAAGTAGCCATTACATCTGCTCCTTTATTCTTGTCTCTTGGAATTTTTTCAAAAGTAATCAAATAAAATTACTTCTTCTAGTTATCCACCAATTCCTTGTAAGGCATTAGTTTTTCATCCTTAGTGTTATATTCATCATTAACTTTATTAATGACTAATTGGGAGTCCCCATAGACCTGTAATTCTGTGTCATTCCATTCCAAGGTTGTCTTCATTCCTATGACCAAAGCTTCATACTCTACTATGTTATTGATGTAAGGGAACAATAACTTGTAATATTTTGGGATTGTGTAAACTTGTGGTGTAATCAAAAGAATGCCTACTCCACTGCCATTTTGGGTATATGATCCATCAAAGTATAGAGTCCATGTCTTAGCTTCAACATTCACAATTTAAGAATTTGGGAATTCCACTTGTATAGGATGTGTAGACTCTTGAGGATATTCAACCAATTAATTGGCTATAACTTGACCTTTGATTGCTTTCCTATCAACATATTCAATGTCAAATTCACTAAGTACCATGACCCACTTCGCAATCCTTCTAGTTAAAGCTGTTTTGGTAAGTAAGTATTTTAAGGGATCAATTTTAGCTATGAGTTTCACCTTATATAACAAAATATAGTGTCTTAATTTTTGAGAGGCAAAAACCACTGCTAGGCAAGCCCTTTCCATGGAGCTATAATCCAACTCATATTTGATCAAGGTTCTACTCAAATAGTAGATAGATCTTTCTTTTCCTTCATCATCCTCTTGTGCCAATAAGACTCCTAAAGATCTTTCCGTTGCTAAAATGTAGAGTAATAAAGTTTTTCCATGAATTGGTGACATTAAGATAGGTGGATTCATCAAGTATGTTTTCAATAATGAAAAGGCTTTATCACATTCCTCATCCCATGTGAAGACAGTGTCTTTATGTAGTCACCTGGTGAAAGAATGGCATTTTTCTGCCAATTGAGAAATGAACCTTATTATAGATTGAAGTCTTCCTTGAAGTGAGCACATTTGACTAATATTATTTGGAATGTCCATGTCCATTATTTCTTGCACCTTTTTAGGATCTACTTCAATGCCTTTTGTTGAAATAATGTATCCTAGGAGTTTTCGAGATTGTACCCCAAAAGCACATTTCTTTGGGTTAAGTCTCACCTTGAATTTTTCTAGCCTTGTAAAAATCTTGCCAAGTATGGATAGATGATCTTTTATTTTATGCGACTTAGCTAAAATGTCATCCACATAATCTTCCATAAAGGTGTGCATCATGTCATGGAAAATGGTATTCATGGCTCTTTGATAAGTGGCTCCAGCATTTTTGAGACCAAAGGGAATTACATTCCAACAAAAAGTACCCCATGGGCATGTAAAATCTGTCTTCTCTTGATCCTCAAGTGATATATGAATTTGGTTATACCCACTAAATCCATCCATAAGTGAAAGCATAGAATGACCTGTAGTGAGATCCATAATAGCATCAATGCTAGGTAAGGGAAAGTCATCTTTTGGACAAGCAAGGTTTAAATCTCTGAAATCTGTGCAGATTCTTATGGTTTTATCATTTTTGGTAATTTTCACAATATTGGAGATCCATTTGGCATATGCTATTACTCTTATAAATCCTTCCTTGAACAATTTCTCCAATTCAGATTTGACTAGTAGGGCTATATGTGGATTCATTTTTTGCAACTTCTGCTTTACGGGCTTAACCCCTGGTTTCACATTTAAGTGATGCATTATGAAACTTGGATATAATCTAGGCATGTCATCATATGACCATGAAAAATTGATTTCTTTCACTTGAAAGAATGCAATAAAATCTTCTCTCTCCAAAGGACTCAAAGATGTTGCTAAGTGAATGAATCGAGGATCCCTTTCTGTTCCAATGTTAACATTTCTATGGGTTCAATAAGTATAGGTGATCTTTCATCTTTGTGAGCTGGTAAGGTGTCCAACCTCTCTCCCTTAGGTGCCACATTTGGGTTTTCACCTTCAGAAATATCCTTTATTTTTACTTTTTTTGGGTCTAGCATTGCCACATGGTGGTTTTCACGACTAGACCTTCTCATTTTTTTTGTATATTTTCTCTTCAATTTTTGGATTAAGAGGTCAAAAACCTGCCCCTATCATCATGTCTAGAGTGAATTCATTGGTGGAAGAATTGGATTTGACCGCATTGAGGTATAAGGCCATTGTATTGTCATCTGGGAAGTAGAGTAAGTCATTTGACTCAGACAGATCCCAATCGATAAGTTTGAGATGCATTAAGGACAAAGATTCATTGAATGGGATTTCATTTGAAGGAGTTAAGGACATGAATTCATTAGATCATTCATACATTGTATCATCATGGTCTATGACATGTGCCTCTTCAAGATGGTCCATGGAAGAAGGATCAAATTCCTCTTCATCAGAGTCCTCTAAGATTTCTATGGCAAAGAAAGCATGTGGATTAAACACTAGGTTAGAATCACCCACCCATGAAGGTACCCAAGGTTCACCTACCCATTGAGTGAAAGGAGGTTCTTGTTCTATGTTGACTTGTTGAGGTTCACTTGATGTTTGAGTTGAATTCGAACCTTGAGCCATATGTTCTTGATTCCCAACTTTAGGAGGAGTTACATAAGTGTGAATGGTTTCAACCTCTATGTCATGACAAGATTCTTCGGACAAGGATCCAACTCATAATCTCTAGAATCATATTCACTTTCAAAACCTACCATATGAATATGTGCATGAAAATCATGCATGGGACTTGAAATTTTTCCTTTATGTTGAAATCCTACGCCAACTTTCTCCTCTTTAGCTCTCCAAATTGGTTCAATAGGTTCTAAGAATACTCTATGTTGAAATCCTAAGGGTCCTCTTCCCTTATACCCCATTTTCTTCATGATATCAAATCCTTTGCCATATTGATCAGTTTGGATATTGATATGTTGCACTCTTTCATTGGAATTATTTGAATTATCATCCTCTTTATAGAGACATTATAATACCTCATTATATTATTTGTCTATTTCTTGTTTGTCACATTCCCTCACAAAATGGGCATTGTATATATGAGGTTGATGATCTTTGGATGGTTTCCCATGTGTCCTTGGAGATGTAGGTAAATCAAAGAGGGAAACATAATATTCCCCTACTCTTTTTGAGTTAATTTTACATGGTTTCTCAAATTGATGCATTAGGTCACTCATCTTTTCATAGTGATCTTTCTTATTTTTTTCTCTTTCTTCCTTAGTGGGTTTAGAGGTTTCCAATCTTAAGGTTGAAGCCTGAACTGAAGTATCCTTCAAATTTGAACCCTCATAACTTTTCTTTTCTTTTCCCTTAGTCGATGTAGTTGAGTTAGTTTGAATAGGGTTAGGAGTATATGTGACATTTGATGTAGGTTCTGATTTTTCCTCTTTGGCCTCTTCCATGGTAATATCAGGGATAACTCTTTCCCTATTGTGAGGAATATACAATTCATGACTTGGTTTTAAAGAATTACAATATTGGAACGGGTTTGAATTTTCTCCAATTGTGATCTCCTCCCCCATGTATGGAAATTTTATGCATTGGTGATATGTAGAAGGTAATGCTTGCATCTCATGTATCCAAGGCCTTCCTAGTAAGATGTTGTAGGTCAATTTCATGTCAAGGACCTAACATATAGTGTCCTTTTTGATAGGTCCCACTTGAATTGGTAGAATTATCATACCCTTTGAAGATGTTTCCTCTTCATCATAAGCCTTAATAGTGATTTGCTTCTTTGGATCAATTGAAGACTCTGATAACCCTAATGAATTGACAAGGTTTAAACTGCAAATATTTAGACCAGCTCCACCATCTATGAGTACTCTCTTAACCCTATGTATTTGGATCAATACCTCTATATGCAAGGGTAATTTTTGAGGATGTGTGATAGACATGTCATCTTGTTCTAAAAATGAAAGACAATGAGGGGAAATGAGGTGTCCTACCATGTTCTGAAATTTTTCTTCCTCCAAGTTTATAGGAACCGTGGTCTCACACAAGGCTTTTTCCAGAATCTCCTTGTGATTAGGAGATAACTTTAACAATTCCAAAATTGATATTTGGGCTGGATTATTTTGTAATTGGTCCACCAAACTATAAGGATTTGTAGTGGGTGGTGTTTTTTTAGCCAAAATAGTTGGTGTCTTAGGGCCAATAGTAATAGGAGTACCCCCTAGTAAGGTAACCTTTGATGCTTGCCCCCTTGTGATGGCATTAGCGGACCCTTGAATAGGTTGGTATTTAACCACAACAACATTGATGGTATTGTCATAAGTCTTATGTCCCCTATGTATGGTTGTTCTCATCCACCAGTTTGGCTTGATGTGAGGTTAATATGGTTGTGCCTTTGGTAGATCGATAATTTTATTTGCAATAAGTATCCTTAATGCAGTTTCCAATGGTTCACCCAAAGAAGTGAATGTCCTTTTGGGTGTAGGTGCAAATAAAGGTTTAGGCTTAGGAGCCCCTTTATTATTCCCAAATTTGTTATTAGTGTTGTTGTTGAAGGGCACTTTGGGTGCTTGATTCACATTATTGGCTTGAGATGAGTTTTGAGTGAGATTAAAAGGGATATCCTTTAAAGTATTAGCCTCCACCACTCCATAATTAACCACTCCTTTATCATTGTAGGAAAATTAGGAATCTCTCTCCTTCTCTTTGTTTGGTATTGCATAGATCAAGCATTGTAACCTCGTGTTTGATGTTATAAGAATAGTGAGTTACAAATTTAGAGGCCAATTCCTCAAAGGTTCTAATGTTGGAGGGTAACTTTGAAAACCAATCCATTTCCATACCTCCAAAAATTCTAGGAAATAACCTCATAAGGTAAGTTGTGTCATGCATGAACTCTAGACTTAGGGCACAAAATTCCCTTAAGTGATCTTGAGGATCAGATGTTCCTTCATATTTATCATATTTTGGATAAATAGC
>MU225258.1:134786-153408 GCA_018584345.1 Thuja plicata | reverse complement strand
AGCTTAGTGACATCATAATCATGTGGAAGCTTGAGACCCATTTGTGCTAGGTCTAGGAAGTACTTCTCCTTGTCTTTTTCCAACACTTTTTCCATGAGTTTCATAAAGAAAGGGCTTTGCATAGCCTCATTAACGTTTTCATCGGTTAACTCCTCATCGTCAGGGTCTATATTGCCCTTGTTGTTGGTATTGTTCATCCCTCGATTGTTAGGATCCATGTTTGTCCCTCCGTTGGTATTGTTGTTGGATCCTTTGTTGTTTGGATCAACATTTCCTTGTTTTTTCATATCCTTGTTCACATGATTAATTTGATCGGGATCTATATGTCCAAGTGGAAAACACATCCTTGGTTCTAATTCCTTGATGGGTTCATGTAAGGGTTTTGCAGAAAAAGGATCACCCAGGAAGGGACACTCTTGTCTTAGATAAGATCCATCTAGTTGTAGGGTAGTCTTGATGTAATGGGATCGAGTAAAAACTGGCATTAACATATGTCAAATGAAGATATTAGGTTTCAAACTCACTTAAATGACCAATCTGTGAATAAATTTACAAAATGCCGAATAATGATGGATTCTGATCAAGGTAGGTATCCACAGTGATAGAACATCCAAAAGGGTATCCAAAAAATAAACTTTCTTGTTTTCAATCCTTTGGTAGATACCCACTATTTGCATTTTTAAAATTCTAGGTGGCTCTTACCTGTGTGTAGGCGGACTTTAAATGTTAACACGCACTCACTGGAAAGCCTTTACGCGACGCTCTATAGTTGGTAGGCGGAATTTGTCTGTTGATAGGAGGTTTTAAAATATGTATATGCGGCAATTTCTAGTAGCATACGCGGTTCTTTAATGCTTTCAAGCGGCGTTTTAAGATTGAAAAGTGACCTAGTTTTGTTTGTAAGTGGCTCTTAAATGATGATACGTGGTGCTTTGCTGATCAAAGTAGATTTTATCAATTTTATTGGTATTTTTTGGGTTTAAAAATTTAAAGTCTTTGATTAGATTTATCAAAAAATATTCTTGCATGAAAATAGAGTACAAGCTAAACATACACATCAAAATTGTACCATTTTCCTAAAAACCACACTAAAAGTACATGCTCTCGGATGTTTTAACAAGTTTGCACAAGAATGTCTTCCAAGCAATCTACCTTAGCATCAACAAATTTGGCTTTTAATCATGGCTCTACAAAGGTAGGTCTACTACTTTATTAGGTCTCAACCTATTCCAGTCTAAATCTTGACAAGATCCTTTACCCCTTTGAGGGCTTCCCACACGCACAAAAGTATAATTTTGCGCAATCCTAAAGTACTACTAGAGGAAGTGAGGATGGCTTGCACAAGTTTTAGTCACTATTTGATTAAGGTAAAGTGAAATTATTTATAGTGGGTTAGATGATATTGTGGTAAAAGAAAATATCTCCCACTTTGGGTCATTCCCTCTCACCATCCTTGTAAGGCAATTCTCGGGAGGAAAGCCCTTTAAAGCTCTATTTAACTATCATGTATATGGAAAGCAAGAAACCGAACTCAGTCCAATAAGTTTGGGAATCTGATTCACACAAAGAGTAAAGAGAATATCCTTGTTGCCTTTCTTTGTTCCAAACACCTCAAACAGATTTGTTCATTTTCAACCCCCGTGACAACGAGGTTCTTAAAAAATGACATGTGTTGTTCAATTAATCCTTCCTTTGTTTTTACCACCCAGAACTTGACACTTTTGGCTTTTTGATCAACCTTGAAAAGTTCAGAGCATATACCTAATGTCTTGTTTGAATAGAAAATAGTAAGGTGTCCCTATTTATGCTAGATTTAAATTAAATACCACAAGTCAAGTAATGCAAGATTGATTAGATAAATACCTGATTTCAAAGCTAGCAAGGCTAGGTGCATTTTTTAGTGTTTTTGGCTTATTTCACTCACCTAGGGGCAATTGTTCCCACTCTGTCTCCTCCAACAAGTTAGTCAGCACAAAGCGAGGCAAAGTGAAGGAAACTTGGAAAAATTCAAATGACAAAATACCTCCTAAAAGCTCTTTTAATGAAAGATTTATGAATAAAAGCTTAAAAGAAGTTAGCATAAAAATCAATTAGAGAGTAGGAAATTTTCATTTGTAAGCAAAAAACACCTTAATTTAGTGATCATACAAGTGTTCTTCCTCAAATAAACTCTCTAACAAATTTTTTGTATGTATTTCTTCATCATTCTCAGTTTTGATTCTTACCTCTTTGCTAGGCTTTGAGATCCACTTCTCTGGTTTCTGCACCTTTGGGTGATTTTTCATCTGTAGGATAGGAAAACACAGAGAGTTACAACAGTGACCAAATTAATCAAAATCTAATTTAAAGCAAAAGTAATTACGTAGCATTTAATAGCCAAAGGGTGGCTATCAAATGTTCTTAAGCATAAATTAAAACTTTATACGTGGCTTTTAAATCTTAACATGCGGCTCTTAAAATATCACAGACAACTAATTAAAATGAGTAGGTGGTACTCTTTATCTAGAAGGTGGCACACTTTATCTAGTAGGTAGACCACTTTATCTAAAATGTGGCTATAGAATGAAAGACAGAGATGAATTAGGCTCCGTAGGTAGTGTTTTATTGTTCATAGGCTGCTCTTAGCATTGCATAAGTGGCTCTTCCCCTGTTTTCTGCAAGAAAAGCACCAAGAACAAATAAAAACACACAAATCTTATGATAAAAATGTTAGTAAAGAGACTTAAAGCCCCACGGTGGGCACCATTTGTGTGTGTAAAATTACACCTTCATAAAATTAAGATTAAGAACAACAATTTTATGTAAAGACAATACAAATTAATCTAAGAATTGAAGCTAAAAATCTATATCATCTCATGGTTCTCTATCCAAGATTTGTTTAGAGAGCTCTCAGGCTTAATCTCTCTCAAGGACAATCCTAGAACTAAAAAATAAATGATAAAAATATGCTCAAATCTAGATTAGAATGCTTAAAATGCTCAAAATGCTCCAAGATATGTGAGAAAACAACAAATGCTCCTAAACATGATATGCTAAAATGCTATGCAAATGCTGAAATGCTCTCAAAATGCTCTCAAATGCTCTCCATATGCCTATAGTAAGGATTATTTTTCTCTTGAAATTCTTGGATCCCAAACACAAAGGAAATGGCTTGTATTTATAGCATTTTCCCAAGGGTAGGGGGTAGAGTGAGTTGATCATGATCAAATTTTGGTTAAGTCAAAAGCTTTGAGGTGATCTCAAATGGAGGGAAAATTGGTTGGTTGTATCAAAGATATTAGGAATTAAATAACTCAATCATTTAATTAATTTAGCCATGGAAGGGTGATTGGGTTGGATTTGATCTTTTCGATTTGAACAATACAATTGAAAAATCAATTGCATAATTTGATTAATCCCTTTAGGCTTGGGAATTTAATTATTTGATTTCATCATTATTTGATCTTTTAATTTGATTTGATTTTTGTCCATTTGTTTTGATAAATGTCCATTTGATTGCATCTATTTATTTGGCATTGAGATGAGATTTTAAGGCATTTGGCTGAGATTTATAGTTTTGAATGTTTGAGATACACCTGGTCAATTTTAGCTGTCTATAGAACTGTCATTGTAGGCAAATTCTACTTGTGGAATAACTTACTCCCAACCTTGTCCATACTCCTTGGTCAGACACCTAGGCAAGTTCCAAAGTACCCTGTTGATTACTTCAGTCTACCCATCCGTTTGAGGATGATAGGAAGATCCATGAGACAAGTTTGTACCTAATCTCTTCCATAGGGTCTTCCAAAAGTGACCCATAAACTTTGCATCCCTGTCTACAACAATGCTCCTTGGTAGGCCATGAATCCTTACCACTTCTTTGAAGAACAAGTCGGCAATATGGATGGAATCATTATTTTTTTACATCGTATGAAGTGGCTCATTTTACTAAACCTATCTACCACTATAAATACACTATCTAAATTAGTTGGAGTTCTAGGTAACCCCTCTAATAATTCCATACTTATGCACTCATAAGGTCTACTTGGGATGGGTAATGGCTGGTAAATTCTTGCATTAGATGAAGTGCCTTTAGCATTCTAACATATGCTACACTGCTCCACATACCTGTTAGAAACACTGAGAGGGGGGGGGGTGAATCAGCGTTTGTCTATTAATTATATTTCAACAACTTAAGCATATATCAAATGTGCATCCAAAGAAACATAACAAAAGAACACACAACACATGATATGATTATAGAGAACCTTGATCAGAGGAAAACTCCGGTGGGGATTAGTACCCACAAATATTGTACTAGGTATAATGAACCTATTAAAGTTCCTTTGCCCTGTTAGCAGCAGTCTTTACAATTTGAGTACAATGACCTAGTTAAAGGTCTTACCTTGTTAGGTTTCTTTTAAAAAACTTTGTTAAAGGTATATGGCTCACTACCCAATAAGATGAAGGCTACAACCCTCTGAATATTGATATGCACTGTATCAAAAATTTACTGTTGTAATGACACTGCTGTCTGATCAGTTCCTTGTATGTGCGAATGATCTTACTCCTTTAAAGAGCTATATCATCTACTGACTTCATTATACTACTCATCTATATCTTCTTCATTCATAATAATCGACTCTTGTAACATAACATTACATTACATACTTATATGTTTACAATTGAATAGGCGCGACCCAAAACACAACACTAGCCAACCTTTAAACAAAAATATACAATGCTTCTGAACAAGTCAGCATAAGCGTGTTTACTAAAACATTAATTACATTATTACAAACTTATAACTAAAGGCGCTTAGCCATTACATTACAAAATCATTCACGCTGATCAAAACTGTAGTCAGCTTCCATGCTCTGTTTCCTAGACTGCAGGTCTACTAATCTGCCTATAAATTGTTTGTACTGATGTTCTATACTCTTCACATCTAGATATAGCATTTATATACACCATAGAGTATATACCTAAGCACACATGCGCTGGTGTGATCTCTAACACGTGCGCTGATGTACTGATCTCTGTATGTGTCTGCCTGCCCTATTTTCACACAGTCATTTTTTTTTCATGATAGAACTTAAGTATGACTTTGTTTCCATGATTGATAACACAAAATGAGTCATGCTTCCTCAGGAAGTCAACTTGCCAACAATCTCCCCCTTTTTCATTTATGGAAACAAAGGAATGTGGCTAAGTTACTCAAAATGACTTCATACAAAAATGACTATATATCATAATACTTAATGATATATACATATATACTTTTCCACATATACACATTCTATACTACTCCCCCTTTGAAATTAATGACAAAGGTGTGCAAAAACTATAAGTCTTCAACATACTTACTCCATGTAGACTTTTGGGTACACAACTTGAAGAGATTGAATCTCTTTCTGCCAAAAGAATTTCATTGCATCAACTGTCTAAAGATGCGCGCATAAAGCATATGTTAATTTCTCCATTTTCATCAGATCCATGCAAGGACCTTGATCATATGTATGTATGGTGTCATCAATCTATCTGATGTTCTCATTAAGAATTTCTAGAGATGACGCAAGTGCATTCCTCAACTGAGTTTGTCTTATTTTGATCTTGCTAATTTCTAGTTTTTCCTTCTCAATTTTGGCCAACTGACCTTGATAGAAATTATTGCATATGTTCATATCTTGCATTGAGTTTTCAACTGATTTCCTTATGTTATCCACCATTTCTTCTAATTTTTCTATCTTTTTAGCGTGCTCAGAGGTGAGCTTTACTCTATCTATGCAATTTGCAATAACCTTCTTTCCTTTTGCTGCCAACTCTTTAAGTATAGATTGCCCAATCTTTAAGGAGTTCAGATCAAAGGTAAAGTTCTTTACCAATTCATTTAGTCTCTCCTTCTTGTATTCATCTTCTACAATCTTAGTAGCTGATTCTACTAGGCTTGTGAAATGTGTTTTGAAGTTTGTCAGTATGCTATCCACATGTTCAACTATTTGAACTTTAGCAACTTTCTTATCAGTAGGAACTAACTCATTCAAAATGTTTATTGATTCCACAAAGCGAGGGTTCCTTATTACATGTTTCTCTTTTGCCTTTTCCATGGCAAGGATGCTGATCTTGATAAGGTCATCTTCTTCCCATGCATCAAAACTTGCTAAGTCAAGAGTTAACCTTGACAACAATGAGGTGGATGGTTGAGTGGATGGTGAGAAAATAGTATTCTAACTTGTATCTACACATTCACTTTTGACATGAATTTACTTTACTGGTGACTCATTATCTTGAGTATCTTTCTCCTTATCCAAGTCTATTGGATCAATGAAAGAAACATCATCCTGTTGTAGAGATGTGTCATCAGTGTTCATTACCTCGGTGTTTACAAATGCTTCATCAACTTTATCCATATCATTATCAGAAGCTATCATAGATATTTTTACATCATCAATCACTATAGTATCCTCTGTATCTTTAGCTATCTCAGAGGCTATTGAAATTGAGGGCACTGAAACCTATGGACCATTCATAGGTGCTTCCTGAATTACTAGTTCTGTAGCTTGTTTAAAAGTTACTTGAGTTTCCTTTGTAGGCACCGTTGATGGATACATATGTCTATCCATAAATACTTGTGCAAATGATTTTTTATTCTCCTTTCCAACCTGCTCATACTCTTTGTTCATAATCTGTAGAGTTCTTGTCTTACTATGGAGATGAGGCTTTACTAGATCCAATAGAATAGCCTTCTCATCATGTGAATAGATAGGGAGAAGAGTATCCAAAGTTTCTTCTCTAATCTTGATGTCCTCTTCTATAGCATGTCTTTTCATGATCTCCAATATGTTCCATAATTGATCTGGTATCACTATCTTAAGTTCAAGAACTATTTTCTTAAACTTTATCATATGAGATATGACCATAGAATGTATCTTAGTCTTATCAAATTCTTGATAATTTTCATAGACTTTTGAAAGTGTATCCAATATTCCTTCATTTACAATCCTATTTTTCAAGATATTTAGACTGGGTCTGAAACCTACCTCAGGATGAGCTTGAGTATTCCTTACTGTACTCCTTTTAGTTTTTGAGGATGGATGACTTGTAGCTGCTTTTTTCCTTCCTCTAGGTTTCTTGCTAGGTACAGAAGGTGGAGATGAATCTAAATCAATGGTGGTAGTAGGCGTAGAGGTACTCTCCTCATTTTTCTTCTGCTTCTTCTTCTGAGCTTCATCAATTTTCTCAATTTTAACTTGTGCATGAATTTGCTCAAGTTCTTTAGCAATTTTGGCTTCTTTTGCTTTATCCAAATCTTCTTGTATGATTCCATGCATTTTCATAATTTTGGATGTAGTTCTGGATGTTTTCCTTTCATTAACAAGGTGTAGTTCAATATCCACTTCATTGATCTTTTCTCTGTAAGTGGTCCATCTAGGTTCATTAGAGTCTTTGGGTGCTTACAATAAGACTTGCACATATCCTTTCAACACATGGTCTTCTACTTCATACCCAAGTGGATGAATCCACTTAGTTCTAGGCTCAACAACCTCCATGCATGTGCAATCTGTCTCTACCATAAAGCATATTGTATCCTTGTATTTGTCAACTATCTTCTCAGATAGTCTGAATGCATTTTTACCCTGAATATTTTTATATCCATATTCATTGTATCTCTTGCACTGTTGTCTGCTGTGGCTTTGAGAGAGATCTGAGACATTGTAGGTCTGGCCTTGTCTAGATAAAGGTTTGCAACCTTTCCAACTACATGGAAATACAAATAGATTATCAGAGATCCAAACCTGAATGTTTTGCTCTTGTCATGCTTGATGATTCTGATATTTTCAATCAATTGACCGTGCAAGATCTCACATAGGTTGTATTGGGTGTTATAGTTCACCATTCTAATAGCTGCAAGGACTATTGTTGTAGAGACACTATTCAACCTACTTTCTTTCTGAAACTTGTATCCAAGTATCATTGCTAAGAGTTTAATGTCATCTTCCTTGATAGGGTCAACTGTCATTCCACGCCTATCACTCCTAGACAAACAAACTTTCTCAATTTGTTTCTTGACATCCTTACTAGTGGGAAACACTGGTCTAGTCATTGGAAGTCCAGTTAATTGATAAATTAGGTCTGCAGTGATATGGATAGGGACATCACCAATCCAAAAGAGATCATCATGAATTCTGCTTAATAGAATCTTTACCCATTCTTGTTCTTCAAACTCATGTGCATTCGAATACTCGAAAATAGGGTTATTTTGTAAGTGTATGAACTCATCCTTGAATGTGAAATCCATATTTAACATTGATGCCATGTGACTAACTATATTATCATCTCCTAATGATTCCTTCTTACAGTAAATGTATGCACAGATATCTTCAACGTGAACAATGCCAAGCAGGGTTTTGGAGAAAGCCCATTCCACATCATCTAATATGGATTTTAATGGATGCTTTTTAAATATAAACCTCTTCCTCTCTGCTACATCAAACACAACTGGGGTCGCCAAACTTACTTGGTGTTTTCTTATGTAGGGTTTCCACAAAATTCTAAAATGGTGCGATAGCTAGGGCTCCATTTCAAACTAATTATCTGTTCACTCCAACTGCCAAACTGTTATGCCTTGATGCCTAGATGTCTTAGTTCTCCAATGCTCTTCAATTTCTATGATCTTGAATGTAAATGTGAGAATGATTAACCGTGAACTTCTTTTTATACAATCTACCGCATTTAATGCTTGCAACCATACACAGTGAATTTCAAACTTTGATCCTGATGCATTTCAGTCAATGCATGAATGCATATAGATATAACATGTGCTTTTAACCATGAATCCAAAGGTTCATACTCTGAAGTGAGTACACCAACCGCGCAGGGGTCCTGAGCTAGAATAGCTCCCCCTTAGACCAAGAAGGTCTATTCAAGAAGAAGTAGAGGGTGTGTCCACTTTGGATGCATCAACTACTTTGTCAACATTATTGTCCTTCTTAAATTCAACCCATATTTTTCTTGAATCTTCATTAGCTGTGACAAACTTGGCTTCTCCTTTCTCTTCAAATAGTGACTTTCTAGGATCCTCTTGTTTCTGAGTTTTGGATCTACAAAACCTTGTGATATGTCCAGCCTTTCCACATGTGTGACAAATGATAGGAGGTCTGATTTTCTTGCTCATCATGCTACAATGCTTTGCTGTGTGTCCATTGTAGTTGCATATCTGACATGTAATGTTCTACAAATTTCTTGAGAGTTGATTTCTTTGATTGCTTTGATTTATATTCCTGTGATTTTGCTGAGGTTGATATCTTTGGCTTGTTCTTCAATGTATAGCCCTATGAGAAAAATTATTGCATGAATAACAGTAACCATTGAAAGGTATTACCTCTTTACAATCTCTTGCCAAATGCCCATGTTTATTGCATGCATAACAAGTTCTGTTAACTTGTTTGATTTCTCTTTTAGGTGGATCTGATTTAACCTCTATAATATCTTCAACTTTCTTAGCTTCTGAAGATGCTTTAGGCTCTCTCTCTCTCTCTCTCTCTCTCTCTCTCTCTCTCTCTCTCTCTCTCTCTCTCTCTCTCTCTCTCTCTCTCTCTCTCTCTCTCTCTCTCTCTCTCTCTCTCTTGTGAAGATTTGACTTCATCTTGTGCTGTACTAAATCCAAGACCAGTAGTGTTACCTTTTTTCCTTTACACATTGAGCTGGGATTGAATTAAATTAGAACTTGTGTGAAGTTTATCAATCTTAGCTTTAGCTTCTATTAATTTTGATTCCAACTTCTTCTTTATGTTTTCCAATTCCAAAACTTTCATGCTTGCTTGCAGAAGTTCATCTTCCAATTGTTTTCTTTCCTTGATCTTGTCTTCAATGGTGTTCTGTCTATCTATAAGCTATTCCTCCAGATCTTCAAGTTTATCCTTTAGAGATTTATTCTCTTCATTAATATTTTTGACCATTTGTCCTAGATCACTTGTAGAACAATCTTTTAGATCTTTTCTTAGCCTTTTAATAAGTATTTAAGAGCCATCATTTTTCAATCTTAGTTCTTCATTTTCCTTCTTAGATCTATCAAGATCTTCAAGAGCTGCTTGGAGATTCTTTTTCAAATGCTTTGCTTCTGCTAAGTCCATGATCTCCTCAAGTGGTTAAACTTATATGCTAAGGACCAGAGCTCTGATACCAATTGTTAGAAACAATGAGAGGGGGGGGGGGTGAATTTGTGTTTGTCTATTAATTATATTTTAGCAACTTAAGCATAAATCAAATGTGCATCCAAAGAAACATAACACAAGAACACACAACACATGATATGATTACGGAGAACCTTGATCAGAGGAAAAATCCGGTGGGGATTAGTACCCACAAATATTGTACTAGGTATAATGAACCTCTTAAAGTTCCTTTGCCCTGTTAGAAGCAGTCTTTAAAATTTGAGTACAATGACCTAGTTAAAGGTCTAACCCTATTAGGAGTCTTTTATAAAACCCTGTTAAAGGTATATGGCTCACTTCCTAGGCTCAATGCCCAATAAGATGAAGGCTAAAACCCTCTAAATGTTGATATGCACTATATAAAAAATGAACTGTTGTAATAACACTGGTGTCTAATTAGTTCCTTGTATGCGCAAATGCTCTTACGCCTTTAAAGAGCTATATCATCTACTAACTTAATTATACTACTCATTTGTATCTTCTTCATTCATAATAATTGACTCTTGTAACATAACATTACATTACATACTTATATGTTTACAATTGAATAGGAACAACCCAAAACACAACACTAGTCAGCCTTTAAACCAAAATATACAATGCTTCTAAACAAGTCAGCCTAAGCGTGTTTAATACAAAATTAATTACATTATTACTAACTTATAACTAAAGGCGCTTAGCCATTACATTACAAAATCATTCACGTTGATCAAAACTGTAGTCAGCTTCCATGCTGTATTTCTTAGACTGCAGGTCTACTAATCTGCCTGTAACTTTTTTGTACTGATGTTCCATACTCTGCACGTCTAGATATAGCTTGTATATACAACATAGAGTATATATCTAAGCACACATGCTCTGGTGTGATCTCTAACATGTGCGCTAATGTATTGATCTCTGTATGTGTCTGTCTACCTTGTTTTCACACTTAGTCATTTGTCTTTCATGACAGAACTTAAGTATGACTTTGTTGCCATGATTGACAACACAAAATGAGTCATGCTTCCTCAGGAATTCAACTTGCTAACAATACCTTCTTACTTCCTTTTGCATCTTTGGCCACCAATAGAATCTCTCTACTAATTCCAATGTCTTATTCAATCCAAAGTGTCCACTTAGGCTTCCATTATGCTTCTCCTGTATAAGGTTCTCCCTCATTGAACCTCTTGAAACACATAGTTTCTTTCCTTTGAATAGAAACCCATTCTTAAATGTATACTCTTCAAACTCACTATGAAAGTGATTCTCAAGATTTTGACACACCTTATATATCTCTGAGAAATCTTAATCCCCCTCATATAGGTCCTTAAAACCTTCAACCCCTATACTTTGCAACTGAATCTCTTGGATGGTAAGTAGTCTTCTATTAAGGGCATTTGCAACTTTTTTTTGCACTCCCTTCTTATGTTTTATGGTAAAGGTGTAAGACTATAGGAATTCCATCCACTTGATGTGTCTCAAACTGAGCTTGTTTTGAGTGTTTATGTAACTCACTATTTGGTTGTCTGTCAAGACAACAAACACTTTGGGCAAAAGATGATTCCTCCACTTCTTTAAGGATTTTACAAGAGCATATAGCTCCAAGTCATAGGAAGAATACCTAGACTTAGCCCCATTGAGTCTCTCACTGAAAAAGGCCACAGGCCTGCCTTCTTGACTTAAGATAGCTCCCACTATAATTGTTAGAAAAATAATTAAATGAAGAGCAAGGAAACTGTTTAATCATAGAGATAGGTTTAAGAAGTGTTACCATGAATAACGCAAAACCAAGTGCATAAACCAAAACAACAAGGCAACAAGACAAGATTTTGAAGGGGGAAAAGCGTTAAAACACCCCCGTGATAATATTATGAATGGGAAAAAAATGCCTAGAGAGAGAGAGAGCTATGCTCTTACAATGATATCCAAAAAGAAGTGAAAAATTGTGTCTAATATGTTGTGTTGAGAGAAGGAGAGCCATCTCTTTAATAAAGAGGTGATATTGTAACTCCCATTTCTATGAATGCCACATATCATAAGTGTGTGAGACAAGTGTAGGATTCCTCATAAGGAGGAATATCTAAGATACAAGAATAATATAAAGGATACCTTGGTTTATCCTAGTAAATATAACAACCAAGGAAACATTAATTCTAACACCCCCCTTTAATCTTTACTTGGGGGTTTACAATCAAAGGGTGTTAAACCCAAATTTGTGCAATGAATCTGGAATTTCTCTCTAGAAAGAGGCTTTGTCAAAATATCTGCAACTTGATCTTCTCCTTTGCAAAAAAAGAGGGACACTTGTTTGTCTTGGATGTGTTCTTTGATGAAGTCATGATGAAGAGAAATGTGCTTTGATCTTGCATGATAAACTGGATTCTTTGCTAAGGAAATTACACTTTGATTATCACAGTATAAAGGTGTGGGATCATGCTAAGTTAAGCCCAAATCTGCAAGTAATATTTGAAGCCATAGTGCTTCTTTAGAGGCAGTAGTACAACCTTTGTATTCAGCCTCGGTAGAACACAATGAAACTGATTGTTGCTTTTTGCTTTTCCAAGAAATTGTACCTAAACCAAGGAAAAAATAGTAACCACTAGTGGATCTCCCATCATTGGGGTCACCTCCTAGATCTGAATCAGTATAACCTTTAAGATAAAAATCAGCATTAGCATCATAAAATAAAGCATAGTTTGGAGTACCTTTAATTTACCTTAAGATTCTTTTAGCAACTTTTAAATGTGATTGTTGAGGTTTAGACATGTATCTAGAAACTAAGCCTACACCATAAGAAATGTCAGGTCTAGTAAGGGTATGATAATTTAAACTTCCTACTAGTTGCCTATAAAAAGTAGCATCAACACAAGGAGTGTTAGTATCATTTTCCAATTTAGTTCCTAAATCAAAAGGAATAGAAAAAACATTAGCATTAGTCGTATCAAATCTTTGTAAGAGATCTTGAGCATACTTATATTGTGAAACAAATATACCTTTAGAAGTTTGCCAAATTTGCATGCCTAAGAAGTAGTGCAAGATGCCTAAATTTTTCATTTGAAAGTTTTGATTGAGTTGAAATTTAATTTCGGAAAGTAAAGGAGTAGAGCTAGAGGTAAGGATTAAATCATCAACATATAAGATAATAATAACAATTTCATTTTCAGTATGTTTTATATACAAGTTTGGATCATTTTTACTTCTATCAAAACCTTGAGAGATGAAGAAGGAATTACTTTTAGAGTACATTCTCGAGGAGATTGTTTTAAACCATAAATAGACTTCTTGAGTTTACATACTAAATGTTCATTACCTTTTTTAATAAAACTAGGAGGTTGAGCCATATATATTTCTTCATGCAAATCTCCATTTAAAAAGGCACTTTTAACATCCATTTGGTGAATAGGCCAATTCATTTCATAAGCTAAATCTAAAACAACTTTAATTGTAGGCATTTTTTCAATAGGAGCAAAAGTTTCATTATAGTCTAATCCTTCAATTTGAGAGAAGCCTCTTGCAACTAGTCTGGCTTTAAATTTACTAATTTTATTATTGGAATTCAACTTAGTTTTATATAACCATTTACAGGAAACCAAATTTTTACCATGAGGTAAAGGAACAAGATCCCAAGTGTTATTATAAATCAAAGAGTCATATTCTTCTTGCATAGCATTTTTCCAATGACGTTGATGTTTAGCTTGATCAAAGGTTTGAGGATCATTAGATTTTGAAAGAGAAGACATTAAAGCATAATTACAGTAATGTATTCTTCTAGGTTTAAGTCCACCCATTCTAGAAATATAATCATCACCTTCATTAAGTAAATCTTTAAACCATTTAGGATTTCTCCTAGAATTAACAAAATTACTAGGGGGAGTAAACAGATTATTACTATCATCATCATCATCATCATCATCACTGCTATTGCTAGAAGGAACAAAATCATTAGAAGGAGTATCATTACTATCTTTATGTTCATAATTATCCTTTTGAAGAGTATTAGCATTATCCTTAGTGTTAGAAGGAGAAATAATAGGAACATAATCTTTAGGAATAGAAATAGGAGGAATAGGGTTGAGAGACGGAGGTTGGTCCTCCAAAAGGACTATGTTGTTGTGACTAAAATCAGAATCTGGAATTTGAGAATAGTCATAAACACCATTTTCAGAAATGCAAACATCTCTAGCTATTTGAACTTTATTAGAAAGAGGATCATAAACTCTATATCCTTTAGTGTTTTCAGAATAGCCAACAAATATATGAGGTGTTGATTTAGGATCTAACTTTCTTCTTTTATGTTTAGGTGTGTGGACATAAGCAGTTGAACCAAAAATCCTTAAATGAGACAGATTGGGTTTTCTTCTTGACCAAGCTTCCTCGAGAGTTTTATTTGGTAAGGCCTTAGTAGGAGTTCTGTTAAGAAGGTAAGTGGAACATGGCATGGCTTCAACCCAAAATTTATAATCCATCTTTTTGGCATGTAAAAAACATCTAGCCATTTCTACTAGTGTTCTATGCTTACGTTCTACCACACCATTTTGTTCTGGTGTATAAGGAACAATAAGTTCATGTTTGATGCCAAAAGATCTTAAGTAAGAATTGAAAGCATGATTAACATATTCAGTACCATTATTAGTCCTAAGAATCTGAATTTTGCAACTACTTTGTCTTTCCACCAAAAAACATGAAATTCAACAAAGAGATCAAGGACTTGATCTTTACTATGTAAGAAATAAATCCAAGTTCTACGAGAATAATCATCAACAAAAGTTAAAGCATATTTAGAACCTAAAATAGAAGTATTTTCCATAGGACCTAAAAGATGACTATGAATGAGTACTAACTTATTATTAGCTCTCCAAGATGATTTATGAGGAAAATATTCTCTATGCATTTTACCACTCATACATCCATTGCAATCAAACTTAGAAGGAGTAAACTTAAGTAGCCCATCTACCATATTTTATTTTTTCATTAATGAGATATAATAAAAATTTAAATGTCCTAGCCTCTCATGCAAAAATGTGAAAATCAACAGTAGTGAGTAATGAATATCTACGAGATGCAAATTGATAAAATTTAAAGAGATTGGCATCATCCAATTTAGCATTAGAAACTATCTGATCACTATTGGGATCAATGATATGGAAAATATTTCTATGAAACTCAACCTTATAATCTTGATATAATTGTGGAACAGAAATAAGGTTAGCATTCAAATCAGGAACATAAAGTACATCATGTAATTTTCCATTTGGAACAGAAACATTACTAGGTCCTTCAACTGGACAACAATGGTTATTAGCTAAAGAAATAGGAATATTCATAGAAAGAGGTTGCAAAGAATCAAATACTTCCTTATGAGAAGTAACATGTTGAGATGCACCACTGTCAATAATCCATTCAATTGGTTTAGAAGCATTAAAACAGATAGTAAAAGTAGAACAAGATTGATTTCCATTAGATTTTTCATTTGACTATGAGAATAATATTGATCATCCTTTTGTTTCTTAAAATAGTTATGTATTAAGTGACTGTCTTTACTGCAATAGGTGCAATGTGGTCTATTTGAATGATTATTATTATGATAGTTATTTGAAGGCCTATAATTGTAATAATCATTAAATTTTTGGCCTGAGTTATTATTCAAATTGTTAGTATTGTTAGATCTTTGATGATTTTGGTTATTTTGATTACTGTTAGATGATCTATTGTTATTTTGAATTTTAGAGACATAAGCATGTTCATGAGTTTTAATTATACCAAATTGAATCAATTTTGCTTCCTCTTGATGTAACATATTTTGAAAGATGACATAAGTGAGTTGAGATGCAAGACTAGGAATAGCTAACTGACAGTAGATATTTGTAATAAACTATTGAAACTGTCTAGGCAAACATTTATGAATAATTATGTGGATGATTCTTAAATCAGAAAGAGGAACTTTCAAACTAATAAATAAAACTTTAATGGAATAAAACTTGAGAAAGAAGTCGTCAACAAGGTTAAAGTTGGTATACCTGATGTCTTCAAGTTGGTCTTGAAGCTGAATTTTCTGAGTCTCATCTGCACTATCATAGGTATTTTGTAGGATGTCCCAAGCCTGATGGGCTTTTGTATAGGTAGAAATTAAGACATACAATTTAGGACTTAAGGAGATCCCGATTAAACCAAGTGCTTCCTCATTTTTAGTCTACCAATTAGTTTGGTCAGATTGAGGAGCAGTGGCTGCTGGTTTGGAACTGGCACTAGTAGCAATGTCTAAAATATGTCTAAATCTAAAGATGAAAGTCATGTGCATTTTCCATGCATGATAATTTTTGCTAGTTAACTTTATTTCTGGCATCAGGGTAGTCATGGTAAAAAAGAGATAACGAAAGTAGAACTGAACAGAACTAAGAAAAGAAACACAGATCTAGCTAAATGCACTTGCATGCAACAACAAAAAGCTATAAAAGCTTACTCCAAGGAGGCATGCAAGGAAAGCCAACAACCAGAGGAAAAATAGAAACTAAGAAAACTTAAGAGAAAAAAAGATCTCGGTTAAGCAGCTATAGATTAATAGATAATGACAAGAATCTATTGCATGCAAGGAGAAAAAAAACTACTAATAAGATAACACAACCCTGCAAAAAATAGATGAGTTAGAGAATAGGAGAAGAGTTAAAAGATAACGTTAATTTGTTATAGATAAGCAGATAACATTAATCTTACAATATTAATGAATAAAGGCTAATTTATAACTAATTAAAAAAAAGGAGAACTGAATAACAATCTAACAAACTAAACTAAAACCATAAATGAAAAGAATGAATAAATAAGATTAAACTATAATATTTAAATTAAAACTATTGAAACCGAATCTATAAAAACTATAAGTTTTAAAACTAAAAAAATTACAAGATTAAACTAAATCTATTTAAAAATATTATAATTTAAAACTAAATCTAAAAAAAGATAAATCGACAACTGGAAACTAAGATAAACTTAAACAAAGCTAAATCTAAATCTATTTAAAACTAAAATGTGATAAATTGACAACTAAAAAACTAAGATAATGTTAAACAAAGCTAAATTTAAATCTATTTAAAACTGAAATGTCATAACATAAACCCGGTGGTGTGGAGGATAAAGCCCTAACATAAACCCGCAAAGGAGAAGAGGATGATGGTGGAGGTGGTGGCTGTGACAGACCTAAGCGCGGATATGGTGGTGGAGGCCGTGGCTATGGAAGTGGTGGAAATGGTGGCGGAAGTGGTGGGAACGGGATTGGTAGAATCAGCGGGGAATATGGTGGCGGAAGCTCTGGTGGGTCGCGCTATGGTGGTGGTGTGGGTGGTGGTGCAGGGGGTCAAGAGAGAGTGAAAATAGTGGCAAAATGCGGATGAAAAAAAATAGAAATGCTTAATTTGGGTGCTGCCGCTAGACAAAGAATAGAAGCAAGAACGTTGATCTTTTAACGGAGAAGAGCTCCAACTTTGACAACTCTCTATCAGTCGATAGATTTCCTTAAATGGCCTTTTTACCTTTCAAATGATACCACAAATGATAGAGATATACAAAGAACAAGAGAGAGATATTCTTGGCACAGATGCCTCAAACAAGAAATTAGATGCTGTAAAGAATCACAGGAAACAAGTTGCAAAATAGAGTACTATGCATTAATTAAAGAAAAAGAGATAGATACAGTATTTAAGATCGAATGCATGAATTAATTAAAAAACCTAAAAACTAAAATGCAGAGAATAATATAAGAGAATAGTTCAAAAGAAAAGAAATGCATGCAATGAATAACAAATGGAGTGAGAAAGAGATTGCATGTAAATAAGTAATGATGAGAAAAAAATGGAAACTGCTAAAAAGAGAATAAGTCATGCAAAAGGAAATATTTCAAATTTACTTTTCAATATTATATTGAAGATACTTTTTATTAATGTGAATAAAGATACCAAATGAAAGAAATATATAATTTATATTTTTAAAAGAATTAATCATTACCAAGGATAAATAGAGAAAGGAGATTTGAGGATAACTTTTAGATTAGAGAAAAAAATAATTTTAATTTTTTTTTTCTCAAAAAACATAAGTCAGCAATAAACTCTCTCAAGAGTCTCTGATATTGGAGTGCACCAAGATATGGTAGCTCTTTTACCTACACACTCACCTGCTCTGATACCATGTTAGAAAAATAATGAAATGAAGAGCAAGGAAATTGTTTAATCATAGAGTTAGGTTTAAGAAGTGTTACCATGAATAACGCAAAACCAAGTGCATACACCAAAAATACAAGGCAAGGATACAAGATTTTGAAGGGGGAAAAGCGTAAGAAAAAACCCCATGATAATATTATGAATGGGAAAAAAATGTCTAGGAAAGAGAGAGAAAAAGAGAGAGAGAGAGAGAGAGAGAGAGAGAGAGAGAGAGAGAGAGCTATTCTCTTACAATGATATCCA
>MU225258.1:102778-134736 GCA_018584345.1 Thuja plicata | reverse complement strand
TTTCTATGAATGCCACATATCATAAGTGTGTGAGAAAAGTGTAGGATTCCTCATAAGGAGGAATATCTAAGATACAAGAATAATATAAAGGATACCTTGGTTTATCCTAGTAAATATAACAACCAAGGAAAGTATATTCTAACAGTAATGCTTCTTGCATCACGCTCCACAATGAATGGTTTGTGAAAGCTTAGCAATAGAAATATAGGCTGAGTAGCCACTTCTTTCTTTAATCTCTCAAATCCATCATTAGGTGCCTTTTTCCACACAATTTTTATTTTCAACCCTCCTTTTATAGTCTCTAGGACTAGAGCACAAATCTCACTGAATCTCCTAATGAACTTCCTATAGAATTGGGCTAACCCATGGAAGCTTCTGACTTCTATCCCTGTCGTAGGAGTAGGCCAATTCAATATGGCCTCTACTTTCCCCTTTTCCATATTTAAGTCACCCTTAGAAACCACAAAGCCAAGGTAGACTACCTCTTCCTTCATAAACTCACTATTCTCAAGGTTTATGGTGAGTTTCTCTTTCTGCAACTTCTTCAACACTAACTCCAAGTGCCTCATATGGTCCTCCTTTTTTAACTAAATATGAGGATTTCATCTAAATAGACAACACAAAGAATCCTATAAATTCCTTCAATATTTCATTCATCACTCTCATAAAGGTGCTTGGTGCATTGGTAAGCCCAGAGGGCATCACTAACCATTCATACAACCCGTCTGTAGTGTTAAATGCAGACTTCCACTCATCACCCTCTTTCATCCTAATTTGATAGTACCCATTCTTCAAATCAATTTTAGAGAAGTACTTAGCACCCCCAAATAATCCATCAAATCTTCTATTCTAGGAATTGGAAATGTATTCCTGATAGTTATCCTATTTATTTCCCTAGAATCAGTACACATTCTAAACTTACCTCCTTTCTTAGGAGCCAACACCACTAGGAAAACACATGGTCTAATGATCTTCCTTATCAACCCTTTGTCCAAAAGCTCTTGGACTTGTCTAGCTATCTCCTTGTTTTTCTCTGATGTCATCTTGTGTGCAGCCTTGTTTGGCAAAGTTGCTCCTAGTATGAAGTTAATTTTATGACCTATCTCCCTCTTGGGTGGAAGTGTGGCTAGTGTACCCTCACAAATTACATCCTTGAACTGGTCTAGCATTTCTCTTACCTCCTGGGATATAGGTGCCTTCTCATGAGACTTCTCCTCCTTTAGCTTTAGCAAGATTGCATATCCAACTTCTTCTTCCTTCAGATGCTTTAAAAATTCTTTCCCACTCAATAAAATGGCACTGGATTTTGCCTTCTCCATTGTACCCTCCTCTAAGACAGACTATATCTTGTAGTTGACCCCATCTTTCTTGAAAGTATACTTGTTATCTTTCCCATTATGGACTGCATCTCTGTCATATTGCCATGGTCTGCCAAGCAACAAATGGAAAGAATCCATTGGAAAAACATCACATAGTATCTTATCATGATACTTCCCAATAGAAAATTCCACCCACACTTGTTCATTGAGTAAGATGTTCTAGCCCTTATTCAACCATGTGACTTTGCAAGGGAATTCATGTGGAATTTTAGTAAGCTTTAGTTTATCTACTATCTCTTCTGATATTACAATGTTTATAGATCCTGAATCTATGATCACCTTACATACTTTTTCCATTATCTTGCACTTGACCCTCAAAAGAGCCCTTCTTTGCTTGTGTCCTTCCTTAGTGGTTTTTGTTAGCTCTTTTTCTTTTAGAATAAATTATAATAGCAATGAATGCTAGACTCTCTAATAACCAATTTAGATTCTCATAGGGAAAAGGCTAATTAACAAGGATGGAAATCCTTCTACACTTTGGGCTCCACATACCCAGGCGGGTGCACCTTTGACAGAGTATTATCTTTCAATAATCTTAATAGTGGATTAAGGATTTGTGATCCTTCTTATTTTTATGCCACGAGGCTTAGGAAGGCTAACCTATTAATTCACTCTTCAAGGAATCACTAAAATGAATTGTAATGAATACAATTAGCTAGACATTTATTTGAGATAACAGAAATGTAAAGATTGATTAAAATTGGATTGATGATAACAACCACTTGTCAGCATTTTGACCAGTGCCTAATCATGGGTAATAGAGTCAGAACAAAACATACATACATCAAGGATAATTAATGGAAATACAAATAAACCTCAGATGGAATGCCTTACAAACTATCCTCTCATCCTCATACCCCTATATCAAATTCTTGCATAAACCCTAACCCTTTGCAATTATCTGCAAGATTCAAAACTTTCCTTGAAAGCAACTCACAAACAATCACATGGCTAACTTATAACTAGTATAATCAAAATGCCTTACAAATTGAACATACAAGAACTAAGAGAAAATACAAAAATAAATCATTGGTATCAAAATGTAGATTCCATTATATTTTATTAATGTAAGTTTGATATCAGTACATTCAAAAGACTAAAAAACAACATTCAGCCACAATTTAGAAGTTTGCCTTATAGTTTTATTTTGACCATCCTTATTACAACATTACAACTTACTATTTCTAGACAGCCACAGTCATCTTGGAATCCTTTTGGAAAATAAGGATGCAACAAGCTACAAATGAATAGGCTAGAGGAAAAAATATAGTTTATAGATGAGACAAAATTTCAAGTGGATGGGATGAAAAAAAATTTCTATAAGCCATGTAATCTTTTGTCCTATGATTTCCTGAATGCTTGAAGTTGCTCTAAGGTGGCTGGGTCCTTGTCATCTAGAATTTGTCCTCTTTCTGATGTAGAGCCCCCAATATCTGATTTTCTCAAACTGCTCAACCTCTTTGGTGTTTGTTGTCCCCTTTATATTTACCATCTCATGCTACTGGGGTGACTATACCATACTTACTAACCCATGTGGTGAACACCTCATCATTTGGCCAACTAAAACTGAGGACCTCATCCTTCTGGCTATTGAATTCCTCCTAATCAACATTGGCTTTCTAAATTTTTGCCTCCCAGGTTTCAAAAAATGCCTTGGCTTTATTTAAAATATCAATAGTTAACACAAACAAGCCAGTATTTCCCAATGTAACAATACTTTTTGTTCTACTAGACAATGTTTCATTCAATTGTCTTAGCCATAGGGCTTCATTTTTTATCTTCCTATCCTCTTTGAACATGTTGGGAAACATGTCATATCTATCCTAGGAGAAATCTTCTCTCAAATTTGTTACCCTCCTGATGACCATGTTCTTCTTGGTGTCCAAATTAACCATCAATTTGAGACATTTATGGGTGGTTGTCAAGATAATATCAATATTGTTCTTCTCCTTTGAAAGAGAGTAAAAAGATTTGACATGGGATACCTTCCCCTTCTAGTTTTTCACTATCAGAACCCACTATTCCTTTCCATCATCATGTCTACTTATGACGCCAACAATATTCTTTCCCAGTAAATAGAGGTTAGAAAGGTTGACCTCACTGGAACACCTCCCGAAGTTAGAAAATATCTACTTAGAACATTTTTGTTTCACCAATTCCTTAGCCTCTTTGTATGCAGGGGAGTCTTCAAGATCCCTTTTGCCCTCTTCTTCTAGTCTTGATCTCTCACTGATCAACCTATTTTTCTCAGCCTGTAGTTCTGCTCTTTTGGCATCAATGGCCTCTTGGGTGGTGGGACTCAAAGGTGCAGTGGATGGGAGATATGTCACAAATGGACTAGAGAGGAAGAGAGTTGGTGAGGTTCCTGAGCAATTACCCATTGGGGCATAAGTTGAGATTTTTTCTTACCCTCTAATACTACTATTATGTTATCCTTCAACAAGGATTTGACCTTTACCTCATTGTAGGCTTTAAGTACAAATTCATACTTCTCATTTAAGCTAGCATAAGCCTCTTTTTCTTTCTCAGCTACCCTTAGGCTTAAACAAGTTGTTTAAACAACGAGGTTTTCTACTTCAGTTCCTGAAGTGTTAGCAACCCTCTTCACAATTAGGCTTCCTGTATCCTCAATATCATCACCTTCCTTTATTCTCCTCTTGTCCTTTTTCTTCAATGACCAAATTGATAGGGCTGCATGGTCTTCACTATACTAAGCACCAATTGATGTCCCAATAGTGCTCATAGGATTTTATTGTTTCCTTACAGCATCGAAAACTACTGCATCTGCTAAATCACATTGAGGTAGTATGAGCACTCCCTGCTTCTTAATCATCTCCCTGCCCTCTTCACGGGTGACCTTATCAAAATTGGATACCATATCCTGCTTGACTTCTTTCTCTATATCTTTCATAGAAGAGTTGGGTTGGGCTTCTTGCAACTTTTGGCACTTATGATTGAATTCATCAATATGGAATCTCCATAGAAATTGAATGAATTCCCTAGTTTTAATTAAATTTTCATCAGACAAGAACTCATCACTGGCTTGCTTGGTTATGGGATCTAACTCCTTGCAAGTAAATTCTACTATTGTGAGGTTAGTTGTTGTATGTTTAGGTGCCTTTGGCATCCCTTCTTGTAACTTCTGAGTGGTGACAACAACTTCACCAGCATTCCTTAATTGCACCAATTTCTCAGCAATGGCTTGGTCATCATATTGCATGGGGGATTGGGAAGGAGAGTACAATTCACTCTCTTTTTCTTTTGCTTCCACCCTTTGCCTTTTTGGAGAGGGAAATTCTTGAATATCAACACTTGTTAGCCTTTTTCCTTTATGTTGAGGAGGTTTGTCAGCTTTAGGTGCAATAGTAATGTATCCTCTCCTTTTATACACTACGTAATCCCTTGGTGGGACTATTCTTCCTTGTGGAAATTTATTCAAAATAGAAAGAGCCTTCTCTGGTTCATTTTCAATTGTCATCTTCTTCTTCTCATTTAGGGTCTACATGATCCCCTCAAATAGATTCATTAGGGAGTCAATCTTATAATACCATGTGAAAAATTCCTTTAAAGGATCATAAGTCTTGTCAAAATTACGTACAAAGTCCAAAGACTTCCTATATGCCATCCATTTCTCCTTCCCATCTTCCTAGATACCAAGGTTAAAAGTGTTTTTGATTATATCCTTAGGGTAGTTGAACTGATGTTCTAATAGCAAGCACTTAGTCCTTTTCCTGAAGATGCCCATGATAAATTCTTCATTATCTGCACACCTATATATAGACATGGCTAGATGATAAGGCTCAAAATACTTGTCAAACTATGTCCACCCACCTTTGGTTATGATGAAATGATGTGCTCTAGTGAGGTTAGGGAAAATGTTCCCCTTCATCTTTCCAGTCAAGGCTTCTTCCTATAGCCCACCCAATTGCCTTATGATCTCTTCTACTCCAATCTTGAGAGGGGCTCTGTAGGGAAGCACATAAGGGGTTCCCCTGAATCCATAAACCCTAATTACTATAGAAAAAGGGTACAAAATTAGATCTCCCCAATTGTGAGCAATTTTTAGTTCTAGGGCGTATTCCATAGGCCTCAAAAGCCTCATAATCTCAATGTGGACTAGAATTTTGATTGCACAACAGTGAATTGAGTCTAGTTGCAAAAACTTTATCAAAATAAACATAACTAGCACTCTTCATATCCCATGATAGATCAGTACTCTACATCTGAACAGACAATTCTTCATCACCTTGGAACTTAGTCAATTCCATTCCTTCCTCAAACAAGTCTACATTTTTGAACAAGAACATATGCATCATGAGGGAATACCATCCCATTGGTTTGTGTATCTTGCTATCTTGAATTCCTGGTAGATCCTCATGCATTTCCTAGGCAATATAAGATGAAAAATCAAATACTACTGATAGGTGGGGATGCAGAATTCGACAACCATTAGAATTATATGGAAAGGCATCATTACATCTTCATCTACCCCCAAAACTTGGCATAGAGCACTGTACATTTTTTTGGCTTTGCCATTAAAGAGATCCAACTTGAAAGGTTTTGGGGTCCTAGGCCCTAATACAACCAAGTCTCCTATTTTATTAAAGTACCCCTTCAATGCCTCATCCCTGTAATACTCCCTCTGATTCTAGTATACTTCTTTAAAGTACTCAAAATCAATATCAGCCATGTGCACTGAGGTGTCAGTCAGCTTGAAGATCCTTCTAATTTCATCAACTGATATAGTTAATAGCACATTTCCCTGGGTATCCATAAAAACCCTAGCCACCTTGTCATAAGTGTTTGCAATTAAAGTGAACAAATCAGTTTCCATGAACACACCAGGTGCTATCAATTTTCCCACATCTAATTCCCAAATGTTACAGTTTGGTGTAGGGCCATTCCTCTGGCTATAGGCTGTTCTGAATAGAGTAAGGCCATCAAAACTGGTCTTGACATCATTTTCCCATCTACCGAAATCATATAACCCATCTCCAATTTTGAAATGGGGATGTGATGGAACTACCCTTTTAATTTGAGTGGCATCTCCTATGGACAGTGGCAATTGCTATAATAAATCTTCCCTAATGTTTCTTTTAAAATAATCAACCTCTCCAAAAATCTCAACTCTAGGGCCATTTTGAATCTAAGGTTATTCTTTCGATATTAGATTTAAATTCTGAGACAAAGTTCTAAAAACCTTTTTGAACCGCAAATCCCACTAACAATCTGAATGGTGGTGAATCAGAAAAGCTTACCCATTCTACATAGTAGTCGTGTGAAGCCAATTTCTCTGCAATCCCATTTTTCTCAAATGATTTTGATGAATCATTGTGACCGCAAGTTGACTTAATCAATTTTACGGCCTCAAAAAACTCAGTCTATCAAATTCAATTTGACTCGAGTGGCCACATGTTCTGTAATTAATTCACAGGCTTCAATTTTATGGCTTAACGACTCTCTGCAACACATTTTATCAACTTTGAATTTGAGCCATAGATTTTGGACATCATTATTTGCATCTGACGACTATCTTATTTTCCCAAAAACAACTTTTTACCCTAGACACATGTCGCCACCACTTAATCGCTTACTCACTAGATGTTGAGAATTTTCCTTTTAAGTGATTAAGCAGACCATTAGATATAAAAAAACTTAACTACCTTTTAAACTCTTGCCAGCTCTAAATATCTGGGTCCACCAGCTGCCAGGTGTCATCACCCCTTAATGGCTTGTCTGATAGATGTTGTGCATCTTGGGTATAAGCCATTACACCCACCGTTAGATCTTTTTGAGCTTTAGCAACATTTATGCTATCATTAATCGGACCCACATTCTTTCCTGGACACGTGTCACCACTACTTAATGGCTTACCCATTAGATGTCGTGCACTTTTCTTTTAAGCCATTAAGCGAGCCGTCATATTTTTTTATACTTGCCCACTGTTTAACTAAAAACCTTTGACTGTTCAGCCCCACCAAGGACAAACGTCACCACCTCTTAATCACTTAACCGATAGATGTCATTTACCTTTTGACTAAGCCATTAAGCGGGTCGTTCGATCAAAACCAACTTGCTCACCACATAAGATAATGATATAAAAGGGGTTTTTTAGCAACATGACTTAGGAATTAATAAAGTGATTAGGGTAACACAGTATTTTTTAAAAACAACCCATTTAACGTGAACACATGACTTGAGGTAACTTAAGTGACTGAAAAAGTAACATGAAAATAGAATTGATCAAGACACTTAGGGTTTTTTAGACATTTTCCACCATTTTCAACTAGGTTAAGGTTAAAATTATTCCTTTATAGAGGCATAAGAATACTTTTAACCCTAACTTCAAAGCCTTGGATGCAACCAATGACAAGGGACCCTAAGAAAATTACAAGGTACAATTCAAATAGGAAATAGCACAAATAGTGGCTCTATCTTAGGATGTTTAAACACCGAGTTATAACACGAACCATAGATCTCTAGGGAAGAAGACCACAAACCAGACTAACCTAAAACTTGAAATAAACACACAATAGAAAGGAAACACACCTATACATATAATACATACTACTAGGCATGGAGAAGAAAGGTTAATTAAAGAAATTTTTCAGGAATTGTCCATGCACTGGAAATTCCTGTTCTTCATTATCCAGACTCTTGAGGAAATAAGAATCTTTTCCAAAGATCTGAGATATAACAAAAGGCCCTATCCATAGTGATTGAAATTTCTTGTGTTTTTCTTTATCTTTAGCTTTGGTATTCCATTGCAATACAAAATCACTAGGTAGAAACTTTCTCTCATCTGCACTTCTGTCAAAAAAGGTATTTCATTTTTTTTCGTAGTTTGATATTTTCTCTCTGGATTTCTCTCCTTATTTCATCCAATTATACCTAGTGAACCATCATTTATTCCATGGGTTCATAAAATTCAATTTCTTCATCTTGGATAAACTTGTAAATTGGGAACAAATTGTTGACAAGAATTCTTGACTGAACACCATAAACCAATTCAAAAGGAGACTTTCCAGTGGCATTCTTGACGGTAATTCTATCAGCCCAAAGGGCAAGTTTCAATTTAACATGCCAAGGTCTCTTATTTCCCTCTAAGGTCTTTTTTAAGATTTGCAAAATTCTTTTATTACTAGATTGTGCTTGACCATTGGCTTGAGGGTGGTATGGGGATGAATAGGACATAACAATTCCCATATCAGAGCAAAAGTCAGTGAATTCTTCAAACCTAAAGTACATGGCATTATCCATTATCAATTTAAGGGGACACCAAATCTTGTAATTACATTATCCATCAGAAATTCAATAACCACAGTACTTGTTGCCTTTTTCATTGGGATTACTTCCACCCACTTTGTAAAATAATTAGTTGCTCAAAAAATCCAGCCATGGCCTCCACTTGATATTTCAGAAAATTCTCCTATAAAGTCCATTCCCCACATAGCAAAGGGAGCCTCTGCTACTACTGGGTTTAATAACAATGCCCCTAAATACTTCATCTTGCTTGAAAATCTCTGGCATGGCTCACATTTCCTAACAAAAGTGTTAGCATATTGAAAAATGCAAGGCCAATAATATCTAGCCCTCAAAATTTTATGGGTTGTTGTTCTAGCAAAATAGTGCCCTCCACACATTCCAGCGTGCATTTCTTTCAATACCTTTTCTGATTGACCTTTGTCAAGGCATAATAACAAGATTTCATCTCTATTTTTTGAGAATAAATCACCCTACAACAAAACATATGTTTGTGATTGCAGTTTCAAACTCCTCCTTTGGTTATTATTCAAGTTATCTAGATATTTAGCATTTTTCAAAAAGTAAACAATATTGGTATACCAGAGTTGCATTTCAATACTTGTCAAGGAGTTCTCTTTTACACCAACACGTATTACCTGGACCAAATCAAAATTTTCTTCTGTCATTAGATTAGCCAACCCTAATCCCCTCACCAACTTAGTGATATGGATTTCTATGTCAAACTCTTGAACTTTGTTTATCTATTTACATCTTTTTCCTGTCACTTCATTTTGAACAAAGATGTCTTTGACAGTAGCATGAGGGACATAGGATTTTGATTTTACACACACCAAATAAGGCCTGAAAGCCTTGACTACCTTCACCAGATCATAAGCTTTTTTTTTACATCATCTAATAATTTAATTCAGTTGATTGCAATGATTTACTAAAAAATGCAATGGGGTGCTCAAATCCTTCACTATCCTTCTGCAATAAGACTGCAGCAATAGTATGGAATGAGGAAAAAGTAAACAAAGAAAAGGGATTAGTGTAATTAGGGGATACAAGGACTAGTGCTTCTTGAATAGGTTTTTTTATTTTTTCAAAGCCTAACTGAGCCTCTTGGCCCCATTAAACCTTCACATTTTTCTTTAGCAATTTGACAATAGATTTAACAAGTTCTGCAAAGTTGGCAATAAATCACCTAAAAAAGTTAATTTTCCCTAGAAATGATTGTATACCTTTTAAGTTCTTGGGAGAAATTACCTTTTGGATGGCTTCAACCCTTTCAGTATCTATCCTCACCCCCTCCTTTGATACTATGTGTCCCAAAAGTTTCCCCTCAGTAACAACAAAGTGACACTTTTTTGGGTTCAGAGACACCCCATATTCTAGTGCTTTTATCAAGACCTTTTCCAAGTGATTGCAATGATCCTCTACTCTTTTTGAGAAAGCTTTCAAATCATCTTGGTACACTACCATCAGAACATCTATAAGGTCTTTGAAGGCTACATCCATAGCTCTTTGAAAAGTTGCACTAGCATTTTTTAGCCCAAATGACATACGGGCATATACATAGGTTCCCCAAGGGGTAGTAAATGGAATTTTGAATTGCTCATATTCTTTAACTAGCACCTAATTGTACCCTGAGAATCCATCCATCATAGATAAGAAGTCACATCCAGTGAATTTATGCAGCATAGCCTCCATGTTAGGTAGTCTGTAATTATCTTTCAATGAGGCTACATTCAAATTTTTGAAATCAACACACAACCTTATCTCCCCATTTTTCTTTCTTACAAAAACTAAATTAGAGACCCAAGATGAATGTCTAATAGGCTTGATTATCCCTGCATCCCTTAGCTTCATTAGTTTTGCCTGCATCTTGGTAGCCAGTAATGGATTGATTGGCCTTTGTTTTTGTCTGAATGGTTTAGTGCCTTCTTTTAAAGGGACATCATGTTGAAATAAATATTCTCTATAGGATTTTTAATCATTATAAGACTAGGAAAAAACATTTTTGTACCTTTTTAGCAATTTTATCAAATTCTATCTCACATCATTGTCCAATTTTTTTCCAATGTAAACTAATTGGGGAGATGTTTCAGATCCCAAATTAATTTCATCTAAATATCCCACCTTGGCATTGGAATTTTGAGTCATATAGTTGTCATTTATGCTGAACATGCCTTCCAATTCAACCAACCCTTTGGGAATGTGATTAGTATCCAATTGGATGACTTCCTAATAAAAAATATACTCCTTATTGTCCAGAATTGACATTAGAGATTCACAATCAATATTTTGAGCATCATTTTGATCTATACACTGGATAAACTTGAGGATATCATCATAATCCTCAAAAACTTTCCAATTATGAATATTATCTGGAACTGCTAGCCTATTGTTTATCTCAACCACAGAAATGCCAGTAAGAGTGGCATCATTTTTTTTTAGAGCAACATTTGCCAGGAAATCTGCCATTATGTTATTTGATCTTTCTACCCATAAGATATCGAAAGCATCAAAGAATTCTATCCTAACCCAGACAACATATTTATATAATTTTAATCTGTCATCTTTAGCAGTATAATGTTCCCTAATCTGAGATATAATTAACTGGGAGTCTCCATGGGATTTTAAACACTTAATACCATGCTTGATGGAAATATACATTCCCAAGATCAAAGCCTCATATTCAGAAGTATTGTTTATGCATTGAATAGTTAAAAGGAATGAATACTTGAAAGTGATACCCGATGGGGATATAAACAAGACTCCTACTCCAAATCCTTCTTTTGAACATCCTCCATCAAAATACATTTTCCATAGCCCATTTTGTTGTAGTAGCAATTCATCCACAATTGGGTCATTGTTCTTTAGTTGTGGCTTAACTTCTTCAATAACAAAATTTTCCATATCAACATTCACACAACAATTTAATTGGTCAGGTAAGACCACCTCAACCATAATAGATGATTGGGATTCTCTGTACAATTTGACCTCATTCCCATTTACAAGGATAGTTGCATAGGATAAATCTAACTGCATCTTTCCTCCTACTTTTGATGCCCATTGCCTTGATATAAGCATACCATAATATGGTTTAGTATCCACTACCACTATGTCCATTCTGTAAGTTGCTTCAGGGAAACTAAAATTTTTTACTTCAATATCCTTCAATGTTCCTATCACAGGAACTTCCCTATTATCCATAACATAGCAGCTCCCAGCAGATGTAGTAACCTGGAGGCCTAATTCTTTCATCACATGATAAGACATCACATTAGCTGCTACTCCAGAATCAATCATGCCATTTTTTACCAAGAAACTAATTACCATTAAGGTGACATAGAATGGATCAACAGACAGTGGTTCTTGGGTTATTATATTTCCAATATAAATGTTAGAAAATTCCTTGCTCTTTCCTTTTCCTTTCACTAGTGGATCATCTTCTCTATCACTATTTAGTATCAAAGGTATCTCCTCATGATTAGGGGCAGATATATCATCTATTCCTTTTAATAGTGCTAGATCAGCTTCTTTATGCTCTTTTATTTTGAAGATTTTCATAAGTAGGACTAAGACTTTCATTTAGGTCAAAGCATGTTTCATGTCAAAACGAGGAGATTCAGGGGGCATATCACTTATTTTCTTCATTTTCTTGATTTTCTCATTTGGTACTAATTCTTCCTTTGATAGCCCCCCCAGCATGATCATGAGAAGATCCTACTTGCTTCCCACATTTATCATTGTCATATTCCTTAGCATGAAAATCCTCATTTACTTGAGGTGAGTCTTTTCTAACATAAACAAGGGTAGACTTGCCTTGAGCTGGTTGTATTGTTCTATTTTTTTAAGTTGTAAGTAGTTCTTGCTTGACTAATTGCTGCAACAGTTAAAGACCTTTTTTCTTCATCAATAGGAGTCCTAAAATGAGATTGTGAACTATCATTACCTACTATGTTTATAGTTTCCTGTGAAACATATTCATCTTGATCACTTTGATATGTTGGATTTTTTAACTGGTTTATAAAACAATAATTATCCTCTGGACATGAATTATCAGAGGATGAAGCAATATCAAGAAGCCATGGATATGGTTTCTTTACTATGAACATATTGATAGTAGGGCCTTCCTGTTCTCTATCTTCTATTTGGTCAAACAGAGCCTGAGCTACTACACATTGATAGGAAGAGTGTGGCATATTGCAAGGATCACACTAGGGAGTGTTCTCAACATAGTTGGCACTATTCCTTTTCAGGGGATCTGGGGTTTCTTTTGCTTTTGGGTTATCTTTCCCCTTAGGAACAAGTTTTCCATTATTCCAATTGGTCTTGTAAGGATAATCCCTCAGGTTAGGTTGTTTGTCAAATCTTTGGTTAGTATACTTATTATCTTGGTACCCTCCTCTATCATTCTTATCCATCTTGGCAGCAAGTTCCTTCACTTCAATTACCAATTTATCCACTGTATCATCTTCTTTGACATTTTTATTGGCTAATCCCTTTTCTTTCCAAAGTTTATTGTCTTCCCTCTTCCCCAATTTCCCTGATGCTCTCCTATTACTCTCAATGTCAATTGCTATTTTGTAAGAATCCCTTAAGGTATTTGGGTTCTTATCTCTGAGAAGATAAGACATTTTTCCATCAACAACATTAATGTAAGTGGTAAGGCACACTTCCTTATCTAATCTCAAGACTTGGAATAATTTGTTCATGGCCTTTTGAAATCTACTGTTAAAATCAGCCATACTTTCATTGGGGAACTTCTTAATGTTATTAAACTCATTTAACATGTATCCATAATTAACATGCTCTCTATAATACTCCCTAAAAGACTTTACAAATTCATCGCAAGAAGCAATACTATCATTAGGCAAATTTCTGAACCAACCCCTAGCATCTTCAATCAAAGATTGAACAAAAAGTTTCATAATGACATCCTCATCTTCAATCTCAAATTTAGTCATCTTATATCTAATAGATTTTAAATGCTCCACACAAGTAACAACATTACTTCATGTGAACTTAGGGATCCTATCTCTTACCTCATTGGGGATCACATTAGGGTGACTAGGAATGCCTTCAAAGAAGAGAGCTTTGTATCTCTTCATGCGGATAGGCCTCCTTTGGAAATTCCCCAGCTCGTTGTTACCATTCAGTCCAACAGTTCCTCCTTGATGTTGAACAGGTGAGGGAACACCCTTCTTGGGCTTGGCAGATTGAAAACTTGGGTCAGGTCCCACTAGTCGAGTAGCTACATTAGGACTAGAGTTTTGAACATTTGGGTTTTTTCCACACCTTTCAACTTTAGGAGAATCACCTTGATTGTTCACATTTAGATCAATAGAAGGATTTAATTGTTGTATTCCTTTATTCACATGCATAAAACTACTTGCATTAGTATTATTAGTATCATAAAGCAAGGCTATCTTCATTTTTATATCAGCTACAACAGCCTCGAATTCCAACTTTTCTAGTAGTTTTGCCAAGTTATCTTTAGCCTTCTTGGTTTGTTCAATGTTCAAATCAATTTGAGGTATTCCTTCAAGGTTGGAAACTTTCTTCTTAGGCTCATTTATGTTGATACCAAAAAACTTTTCCTTACCTTTGTCAGGGGCATCTTTAGTAGTCTCTTTCAGTTTCATATTTCATTTATTCTCATATGAGAACAACTACCTAATGACAGGTCCTTCCTTCTCAAACTCATCCTTGTCAGGGTTTGAGATTCTATTTGGGGCTTTTCTTCTCAAATAATTGGGGCTACCAAACAATTCTAGATTCAAACTTTTAACTGCATGATTCAGGATTTTAGTCTTGAGGTCATTCCTTCTAGTCTCAGCCAACAATTATTCTCTTTCCAATAATAAGTCATATATCCTTTGCCCAGATTTTCCCTCTGCTTCAGCCATTTCCTTTTCTTTTTCTTCCTTTTTTATTTTCAAAGCCACAATCTCATCTTGCAACTTAAGATAATCATATGATGTTGTTTCAGTAGCATAGGTCTCTTCTGATGGAGCAAGATTTTCTTCCACAGGAAAGAACCCTATGTCAGTATTTTCTCCATCCCTAAAGGGATCAAAATTGGTATTAGCTCTATAAGCATCAACTGGTCCCATATGTTCTGCATCTTCAAATCAAGATGACTTTCCTTCTGGAATGGGGATATCTATTCTTCCTTCAGAGGCATGTTGGGAATCATGTTTAGGTGCCCCTCTTTTGGACCATTGTTTCCTTTGAGGCATATGGAGATCTTCTCCAAGATCCTTTTCAGGATTCATTTTGGAATACAATCTGGTATTTCTTTGTTGGCTCATCTCACAGAACAAACAAATATTTCACTGTGTAATATTGGAATACACAGAGGTTAGAGTTTCCACCTCTTTTTAGAGGACTAATATATGTAGAGATCAAATGCCTTGTCCTTTCTCAGATTTCCTCTTATAGAAATAAGTGAATATGGAACTTTGCACATAGAATAGGCTTGATAATTCTTCACCTGGTAACTTAAAGAAAATGATCTTTCACTACCCGTAACTTCAATTCTTTTCAATTCAGTGGATTTCCTCTTGAAAATAAACAAAGGGCTAGATTAGATATTTTAGAGCTACCAACTATTCCAATTGAGACAAAATCTGTATCATTTTCAGAATCAAGAGCTTCAAGCAGTGTGCCACAATAGATAAGAAGAATAAACCCACTTTAATGATTATGATAAAAAACAAACTAATTCTCAATATGGTAAGGACAAATAATTTCATGATCATGACTTTTAGAACATTGTAAGTCCCCAGTAGAGTCATCAATTTGTTAGCTCTTTTTCTTTTAGAATCAATTATAATAGTAATGAATGCTAGACTCTCTAATACCCAATTTGGATTCTCACCAGGAAAAAGATAATTAACAAGGATGGAAATCCTTCTACACTTTGGGCTCCACATACCCAGGTGGGTGCACCTTTGACAGAGTATTATCTTTCAATAATCTTAATAGTGGATTAAGGATTTGTGACCCTTCTTATTTTTATGCCACCAGGCTTAGGAAGGCTAACCTATTGATTCACTCTTCAAGGAATCACTAAAATTAATTGTAATGAATACAATTATCTAGACTTGTATTTGAGATAATAGAAATGTAAAGATTGATTAAAATTGGATTGATGATAACAACCACTTGTCAGCATTTTGGCCAGTGCCTAATCATGGGTCATAGAGTCAGAAAAAAACATACATACATCAAGGATAATTAATGGAAATACAAATAAACCTCAAATGGAATGCCTTACAAACTATCCTCTCATCCTTATACCCCTGTGTCATATTATTTCATAAACCCTAACCCTCTACAATTATCTGCAAGATTCAAAACTTTCCTTGAAAGAAACTCACAAATAATGACATGGCTACCTTATAACCAGTATACTGAAAATGCCTTACAAATTGAACATATAAGAACTAAGATCAAATGCAAAAAGACATCATTGGTATCATAATGGAAATTCCATTGTATTTTATTAATGTAAGCTTGATATTAGTACATTCAAAAGACTCAAAAACAACATTCAGACACAATTTAAAAGTCTGCCTTGTAGTTTTATTTTTACCATCCTTATTACAACATTACAACTTACTTACAACTTACTACTTATAGACAACCACAGTCATCTTGGAATCCTTTTGGAAAATAAGGATACAAAAAGCTATAGATGACTAGGCTAGAGGACAGAATACAATTTATATATGAGACAAAATGTTAGGTGGATGGGATAACAAATCTTTGCTATAAGCCATGTAATCTTTTGTCCTATTATCACCTGAATGCTTGAAGTTTCTCTGAGGTGGCTGGGACCTTGTCATCTAGAATTTGTCCTCTTTCTGATACAGAGCCCTTAATATCTAAATTTCTCAAACTTCTCAACATCTTTGGTGTTCGATGTCCCCTTTATATTTATTGTCTCATGCTACTAGGGTGACTATACCATACTTACTAACCTATGTGGTGAACACCTCATCATTTGGCCAACTAAAACTGAGGATCTCATCCTTCTAGCTATTGAATTCCTCCCAATCAACATTGGCTTTCAAAATTTCTTCCTCCCAGTCCTAATTCAAAAAATGCCTTGGCTTTATTTAAAATATCAATAGTTAATACAAACCAGCCAGTATTTCCCAATGTAACAATAATTTTTGTTCTACTAGTTAGTGTTTCATTCAATTGTCTTAGCCATAAGGCTTCATTTTTTATGTTCCCATCCTCTTGGAACATGTTGGGAAATATGCCATATCTGTCCTTGGAGAACTCTTCTCTCAAAGATTTTACCCTCCTGATGACCATGTTCTTCTTGGTGTCCAAATTAACCATCAATTTGAGACATTTATTGGTGCTTGTCAGGATGATATCAATATTTTTTTTCCCCTTTGAAAGAGAGTAAAAATATTTGACATGGGCTGCCTTCCCATTCTAGTTATTCACTATCAAATACCACTATTCCTTTCCATCATCATGTCTTCTTATGATGCTTGCAATCTTCTTTCCCAATAAATAGAGGTTAGAAAGGTTGACCTCACTAGCACACCTCCTGAGGTTGGAAAATATCTGGTCAAAACATTTTTGTTTCACCAATTCCTCAGCCTCTTTGTATGTAGGGGAGTCTTCAAGATCCCTTTTGCCCTCTTCTTCTAGTCTTGATCTCTCACTGATCAACCTATTTTTCTTAGCCTCTAGTTCTGCTCTTTTGGCATCAATGGCCTCTTGGGTGGTGGGAATCAAAGGTGGAGGGGATGGGGGATATGTCACAAATGGACTAGAGTAAGAGGTTTGGTGAGGTTCCTAAGATATTACACCTTGGGGCATAAGTTGGATTTTTTGCTTACCCTCTAATACTGCTATTTTGTCATCCTTCAACAAGGATTTGACCTTTTCCTCATTGTAGGCTTTAAGTACAAATTCATACTTCTCATCTAAGCTACCATAATCCTCCTCTTCTTTCTTAGCCACCCTTAGGCTTAAAATAGATTTTTGAACAATGAGGTTTACTGCTTTAGTTCCTGAAGTGTCAACAACCCTCTTCACAATTAGGCTTCCTGTATCCTCAATATCATCACCTTCATTTATTGTCCTCTTTTCCTTTTTCTTCAATGACCAAATTGCTAGGGCTGCATGGTCTTCACTAAATTGAGCCCCAATTGTTGTCCCAGTAGTGCTCGTAGGCTTTGCTTGTTACCTGACAACATTGAAAACTACTACATCTGCTAAATCCCATTGAGGTAGTATCAGCACTCCCTTCTTCTTAATCATTTCCTTTCCCTCTTCAGGGGTGACCTTATCAAAATTGGATACCATCTCCTGCTTGAATTATTTCTCTATATCTTCCTTAGTATAGTTGGGCTGGGCTTCTTGCAACTTTTGGCACTTATGATTGAATTCATCAATATGGCATCTCCATAGAAATTAAATGAATGCCCTAGTTTTTATGAAATTTTCATCAGACAAGAACTCATCACTAGCTTACTTGGTTATAGGATCTAACTCCCTGCCAGTAAATTCTACTATTGTGAGGTCAACTACTATATGTTTAGGTGTCTCTGGCATCCCTTCTTGTAACTCTTGAGTGGTGACAACAACTTCACTAGCATTCATTAATTGCACCAATTTCTCAGCAATGGCTTGGTCATCATATTACATGGGGGATTGGGAAGGAGAGTACAATTCACTCTCTTATTCTTTTGCTTCCACCCTTTTCCTTTTTGGAGATGGCACTTCTTGAATATCAACACTTGCTGGCCTTTTTCCTTTATGCTAAGGAGGTTTTTCAGCTTTAGGTGCAATAGTAGTGTATCCTCTCCTTTTATACACTACATAATCCCCCGATGGGACTATTCTTCCTTGTGGAAATTTATTCAAAACAACAAAATCCTTTTCTGGTTCATTTTCAAATGTCCTCTACTTCTTCTCCTTTAGGGTCTATATGATCTCCTCAAATACATTCATTAGGGAGTCAATCTTATAAGACCATGGGAAAAATTACTTTAAAGGATCATAAGTCTTGTCAAAATTATGTACAAAGTTGAAATACTTCTTGTATGCCATCCATTTCTCCTTCCTCACTTCCTAGATACCAAGGTCAAAAATGTTTCTGATGATATCCTTAGGGTAGTTGAATTGATGTTCTAATATCAAGGACTTAGTCCTTTTCCTGGCCATATCCATGATAAAGTCTTCATTATTTGCACACATGGATACATACGTGGCTAGATGATAAGGCTCAAAATACTTATCAAACTATGTCCACCCACCTTTGGTTATGATGAAATGATGTGCTCTGGTGAGCATAAGGAAAATGTTTCCCTTCATCTTTCCACTCAGGGCTTCTTCCTGTAGCCCATCCAATTGCCTTATGATCTTTGTTATTCCAATCTTTAGAGGGACTCTGTAGGGAAGCACATAAGGTGTTCTCCTGAATCCATAAACCATAATTGCTGTAGAAAAAGGGTACAAAATATAGATCTCCCCAATTGTGAGCAATATTTAGTTCTGGGGTGTATTCCATAGGCCTCAAAATCCTCATCATCTTAGTGTGGACTCTAGCATTTTGATTGCACAACAGTGACTTGAGTCTAGTTGCAAAAAAATTATCAAAATAAACATAACAAGCACTCTTCCTATCCCATGACAGATCAGTACTCCACATCTGAACAGGCAATTCTTCATCACCTTGGAACTTAGTCAATTCCATTTCTTCCTCAAAGAAGTCTTCATTGTTGAACAAGAACATATGCATCGTGAGGGAATACCATCCCATTAGTTTGTCTATGTTTCTGTCTTGAATTCCTACCACACCCTCATGCATTTCCTGGGCAATATAAGATGCATAATCAAATACTACTGATAGGTGGGGATGCAGAATTTGAACAACCATTAGCATTATATGGACATGCATTGTTACATCTTCATCTACCCCCAAACATTGGCATAGAGCACTGTACATTTTTTTGGCTTTTCCATTAAAGAGATCCAACTTGAAAGGTTCTGGGGTCCTAGGCCCTACTACAACCAAGTCTCCTAGTTTATTAAAGTACCCCTTCAATTCATCATCCCTGTAATACTCCCTCTGAGTCTGGTATACTTCTTTAAAGTACTCAAAATAGATATCATCCATGTGCACTGAGGTGTCAGTCATCTTGAATATCCTTCTAATTTCATCAGCTAATATAGTTAATAGCACATTTCGCTAGGTATCCCTAACAACCCTAGCCACTTTTCCATAAGTGTTTGCAATTAAAGTGAACAAATCAGTGTCCATGAACACACCAAGTGCTATCAATTTTCCCACATCTAACTCCCAAATGTTACAGTCTGCGGTAGGTGCATTCCTCTGGCTATAGGCTATTCTGAACAAAGTAAGGCCATCAAAACTGGTCTTGACATATTTTTCCCATCTATCAGAATCATATAACCCATCTACAATTTTGAAATGGGGATGTGGTGGAAATACCCTTTTAATTTGAGTGGAGTCTCCTGTGGATAGTGGCAATTGTTGTAATAAATCTTCCCTAACGTTTCTTTTTTGATAATCAACCTCTCCAGAAATCTCAACTCGAGGGGCCATTCTGAATCTAAGGTTTTTCTTTTGATATTAGATTTAAATTTTGAGACAAAGTTCTAAAAACCTTTCTGAACCACAAATCTCACTAACAATCTGAATGTTAGTGATTTAGAAAAGCTTACCCATTCTGCACAATAGTCGCATAAAGCCAATTTTTTCTGGAATCGTGTTTTGCTCAAATGATTTTGATGAATTATTGTGACTACAAGTCAACTTAATCAATTTTACGGCCTCAAAAAAATTAGTCTATCGAATTGAATTTGACTACAGTGGCCACACGTTCTTTAATTAATTCCCAGGATTTAATTTTACAGTTTAACGGCTCTTTGCAACACATTTTATCAACTTTGAATTTGAGCCGTAGATTCTGGACATCATTCTTTGCATCTGAAAGCTATCTTATTTTCCTAAAAACAACTATTTACCCTAGACACATGTCACCACTTCTTAATCACTTACTCACTAGATGTCGAGCATTTTCCTTTTAAGTGATTAAGCAGACCGTTAGATATAAAAAACCTTAACTGCCTTTTAAACTCTTTCCAACTCTAAATATCTAGGTCCACTAGCTGCCAGGTGTCATCACCGCTTAATGGCTTGTCTGATAGATGTCGTGCATGTTGGGTATAAGCCATTACGCACACTGTTAGATATTTCTAAGCTTTAGCAACCTTTATGTTGTCTTTGTCTAGACCCACATTCTTTCATGGACACATGTCACCACTGCTTAATGGCTTACCCATTAGATGTCGTGCACTTTTCTTTTAAGCCATTAAGTGAGCAGTCAGATTTTTTCATACTTACCCACTGTTTAACTAAACCTTTATGACTGTTTGGCCCCACCAAGGAAACGCATCACCACCACTTAATCACTTAACCGATAGTTTTCATTTACCTTATGACTAAGCCATTAAGTGGGTTGTTTGATAAAAACCAACTTGCTCACCACATAAGATAATGATATAAAAGGGGTTTTTTAGTGGCATGACTTAGGAATTATTGTGGTTAGGGTAACACAGTATTTTTAAAAAACAACCCATTTAACTTGAACACATGACTTGAGGTAACTTAAGTGACCAAAAAAGTAACATGAAAATAGAATCGACCAAGACACTTAGGGTTTTTTAGACATTTTCCACCATTTTCAACTAGGTTAAGGTTAAAATTATTCCTTTACAGAGGCATAAGAATAATTTTAACCCTGATTTCAAAGCCTTGGACACCACCAATGACAAGGGACCCTAAGAAAATTACAAGGCACAATTCAAACAAGAAATAGCACCAACAATTTCCTTAATTAGTATTCTCCTAAGCATCAAACTTTCACCTTTCTCTGAATCCTGACGGACCTCTGAATGCTTTGTGTTGTCCTCCTCTTGAACATATTTGATCCAATTTTCTCCTTGTGAGGATGTTTCCTTATCTGGAGACCTGTATGGAGGGTGCCCCAACTGTCCATAGTTGTAACATTTCATTTAAGAGAAATGAGGTCCCCTTCCAAAACCTCTTGTCCATCCTCTACCAGTATTATAAGAACCCCTTCATCTACTACTAAACCCACCTCTAGTGTTTGACTCCTATCCTTGATCTACATATCTAGAGTCACCTTGACCCCTACTATCATTTCCTCTGCCACTTGAGCCTCCTTTATGGAAACCTCTGTTATCTTTTCCCTTTCCTCTACTTTTGGAGCTAGAATCTTGTCTTTTCTTTAGTTTTTCTTCCACCTTTAAAGCCATTTGAAAAAAAACTATGAATAGAAGTCAGGTTGAAGAGACCAAGCTATTCTTGGATGTTCCACCTTAATCCATTAATATATCTTTCCACTTTAATGGTCTTTGTCTCTTGGATTCTTGATCTAAGACAGTTTTTGAAACTCTTGTTGGAAAGTGACATAGCAAGCAATTGTTATTTTATCATTGATGTCAAACCTTAATTGGTGAGAGTATTGTTATCTATTTGAGTACCATATCTATTGTTGATGAAGAAGATTTAACAAGAAGACCAAGTGAATGGTTGATTTAAGGAAATTCAAAGGGTACTTGATTAGTTGGCACTCTGGCAAAGCAATTAGTTGTTTATCTTTCAAAGATAGTTTTTCTAGTTGTTCTGTGCTGAGAAACTTTGGCTTGTGCCAAGAAAAGTTGCTTGTGATGAGAAAAGTTTGTTCAATTCTGAGCACCATTCAAATTGTTGAGTGGAAACAGTGATGTTGGCAGACTTATAGTAAATGGATTAATGATGAGATTTGAGATCTCTGGCCGACTTAGTTAATTTTATTGGGATATTTAATGTTAATTAAAGATTGATCCATGTCATTTAATGTATGGGTGACCATAATTAATGCATGGTTTCAAGATTTAATTAGAAACTACTTTGGAGAAGTAAATGTAATGCAAAGATGGAATGATCCGTTGGATCTGACCTAACCTAAGATCTACGATCTTGTTTAAGTGGAAAAATATTTATCTAACCTAGATAGAGAGGTATATGATAACCTCAAGGGGTTATTTCATAGTGTGGTGTAGTGGATGTGTATGCAAGAGATTTGCATAGTTGATTTACTATTTGGCATGATTTAGCAGAGAAGGCAAAAGGCAGAAGCAAAAATTTGCATGTGTGATTGCTTGACAGATTTCCAAGCAGATCAGAAGGTTGAAATGACAATGTAGGCTATCCAATAAGTTAACATCAGAACTTTACTTGGATCTGAATTGCAAAGTAAGTTGTATGTACCAGATCACAACTGTTGATTACTTTCTTACCATTGTATCAGTTAAATCCTTTAACAAGGTTGACCTAGCAGTCATTTGTATAAATCCTCTAACAAGGTGACATTCAGGTGGAATGTTCTAAGTCCTCTAACATGGCCACTCCTGACAAGGTGATTAAATCCTTTAACCAGGTCACACCTAGCAGTGTGTTATTGTAACCTTTAACAGGGTTGGCTCCTCACAAGGCATCACTTCAGAAGAGTGAAAAATTGGTAGCATGTTATTGGTGGTTTTTCCCATATTGGGTTTCCACATTAAATACTTGTGTCAACTTGTGTGAATTCTTATTGGTTTGCTTTACTATTATGTTTTTGCAAGTTAATTTCAATTCACAGTAAACTGCATGATTAAAGTTGTTGACATATGCTACTGTTGCCGAGTAAATCTGAAATATAGAAATTTTTATTTGCTACATCTAGACCTAAGGATAACAGATTCACCCCTCCCCTCTTAGTTATTCTAAGCTCATTTTAACAATTGGTATTAGAGATTTGGTCTCCTGAAAATAGTTTGAAGGTACTTGGAGCAAAAAGATCAAGATGTATAAGAAGGAGGTTCCCAAGCTGAACAAAGATAACTTCCCTGCATGGAAGAGCTTGATGAAACTACATTTGGATGGTATTGGATATGATGCTAAGACACTTATTGAACATGCCTATGTACCACCTTCTACTCCTCTTTCAGCTATACAACTATGAGAAAAGCAAGATCACAATCAAGCAATGTTGGAGATTGCCTCCTCATTGAGCTATTCAAAGTTTGATGATATAAAGAACTACATAAATACAAAAGAGATGTGGGAAAAACTTGAAACTATCTATGGTGGAGACACAAATGTGTTGAGGGATAAATTAGAAAGTCTAATAGGTAAGTTTGATGAGATGAAAATGCAAGAAGGAGAAAATGTCATTCAGTACTATGGTAGAATAAAAGAAGTTGTAAATGCCATTAGAGGGGCTAATGGAGCTATTGATGAGAATACCATTATGAGAAAGGTACTGAGAAATTTACTTCCTGTATATGCTATTATAGTTTTTTCAATTCAATAATTGAGATGCACTCCTAACAATAATCTAAATCTGGAAAATCTGATAGGCAGACTCACTGCATTTGAAATGTCAAATTATGATAACTATAATCCATAAGGGATTGATTCTGCTTTTAGATCACAGCTGGTTCTCAATAAATCTAAAAAGGGAAAGAAACATGTGGACAGTGATAGTGACATTTTTGATGATGATCTTGAAGAAATTGAAGCACTTATGGCAAAAAGGCTTTCTAGAAGAAAATGAAAATACAAAGGTAAACTTCCTATTATTTGTTTTTCATGCAACAAAGTTGGTCATATAGCTGCTAGATGTCCTGACAAAAAAGAAAAATATGAAATAAGAGACAAAAAATACAAAGAATACAAAGATAGAAAGGATGACTAAGACTTCACGAAATATAAGGACTACAAAGACAAAGGTAAGAAATCTTGTTATATTGCTGAAGAAACTTTTGACAATGACATTGTTAATTCTTATGACAATGATATAGAAGTTGTTTATGTTGCAATGAAAGAAGATTTTGATGATGATGAGAAAACTACACTAATCTCTTATATGAGTAAAAATGATAGATGGATCATTGATAGTGGTTGTTCCCATCATATGACTGGTGACAAAGATAAGTGTGAAACACTAAACCAATGTAAAGGAGGATATGTGAAATTTGGTAATGATTCACCATGTCTTATCAAAGGTAAAGGATTGATTAACCTAACTGAAAAAATTAGATGTGATGATGTGTATTGGGTTGATGATGTTAAATATAATTTCCTAAGTGTTGTACAGTTGAACACTTCTGGTTACAAAGTTGAATTCGATCACAAAAAGGCAAAGATCTATGATTCTACTAGAGAATTAGTTGGAAGTGGTGATCAGACCAAAGATAACTTATTTTATCTGGATTTATTTGAAGAAACATGTTTGTTTGCATAGGACAATGATGTTTGGTTATGGCATAAGAGGTTGTGTCATGTGAACTTTGATAACTTGGTAAGCATAAGTAAATTGAAAAATGTTAGAGGGCTACCTAAGTTAAAGAAACCTGAAAATGCTATGTGTAAACAATGTCAACTAGGAAAGATGACTAAGTCTAGTTTCAAGAGTAAAACACATGTATCAGAGGAAATTATAGAATTGGTCCATACTGATCTCAGTGGTCCCATTGGAGAAAGAATCTATTGTGGTGCTAGATAATTTATTCTATTTGCTGATGATTATTCAAGGATGATGACTATAATGTTTCTGAAGGAAAAATCTGATGCATTCCAGTTATTTCAATGGCACTTAGCTAAAGTTGAAAAGGAAATAGGAAAAAGTTTGAAATGATTAAGATCTGACAGAGGTGGAGAGTTTATTTCTAATGAGTTCAACAGGTTTTGCAATGACCAAGGCATAAAGAGACAGATGTCCGCACCTAGGAATCCTCCACAAAATGGTATTGCTAAATGAAGGATTAGAGCTATCATGGACTGTACAAGAACATTAATGATGGAGAAAAATTTTGCACAAAAATATTGGAAAGAAGTTGTAAATACTGCAGTCTATACACTGAATAGAGTTCAAGTCAAGAAAGGTACAAATGCTACACCTTATGAACTTTGGTATGGTTATGCAGCTAGTGTAAAGTATTTTAGAGTATTTGGAAAGAAATGTTTTATACTGAAGGACAACAAAAATGAAAAAATAGATGCTAAAGGTGAAGAAGGCATATTCCTTGGTTATTCAACAAAAGTAAAGCTTACAAATGTTTGAATACTAATACTAACAAAATTGTTGAAAGTGCAAATGTAAGAGTTGATGGGTTTGCAGAAAGAAATGAATCTGAAAGTACACAAGAGCCTAAAAGCTATAGATCATTCATAAATCTAGATGAGGAAGATTCTAATTCACTACCTAAGACTACTACTAAACCACAACATGCACCTGCCGAGTCACAGAGTAGAGTTGTCGAGCAACTGGAAGCGAATGTCGAGCTATCTGATGGAGATTCCAAGTCATAGAATCAATGAGAACTAAATATAGACAATGAACCTAAAGCAAGGACTGAGCCTACCCTAGAAAAATATGTGAGAAGAAATCATAGTTCTGATCAAATCATTGGGTCAAAGGATTCTGATGTTATGACATGAAGTAAGATGAAAAATGATGCATGTCTGTTATGTGAATTTGAGCCCAAAATAGTGAAAGATGCTTTAGAAAATGAAGATTGGATACACGCATTGAATGAGGAAATTGAACAAATTGAGAAGAACAAAACTTAGACACTTGTACCTAGGCCGAAAGATAAAAATGTTATTGAGAAGAACAAAGTGGGTATTTAGGAACAAGCTGAATGAACATGGAGAAGTGACAAGAAACAAAGCTAGACTGGTATGCAAGGGTTATGCACAGGAGGAAGGAATTGACTATGGCAAAATCTTCACGCCAGTTGTAAGATTGGAAGGTGTCAGAACCTTACTTGCATATGCAACCTATAAAGGATTCAAAGTTTATAAGATGGGTGTGAAATCTGCATTTCTCAATGGTATCTTAGAAGAAGAAGTATATATTGAGCAAGCTGATGGTTTTGTAGACCCGCAAAAAAGGGATATGGTTTGCAGATTGCACAAAGCATTATATGGATTGAAGCAAGTGCCAAGAGCATGGTATGAGAGATTGCACAATTATCAAATCAAGATTGGATTTGCAAGAACCAATGACAACAACAACCTATACTTGAAGACATAACAAAGCAAAGGTACATTATTAGCTGAAATTTTTGTGGATGACATCATATTTAGTGGACAAGAGGTGTTATGTCAAAAATTTGCTACAGAGATGCAAACTAAATTTGAGATGTCTATGTTTGGTGAAACAAAACTCTTTGTTGGCTTACAAATTTATCAAATGAAGAATGGTATCTATATCACTCAATCTAAATATATCAAAGAGATACTGAAATTTTTTTGAATGGAAGAGTCCAAACTAGTGAGTACACCCATGGCTACTGAATAGAAGATGACAAAAGATGATTACACAAAAGAAGTGACCAAACACTCTACAAGTCAATGATTTGAAAACTATAGTATATTGTACACAGTAGACCTGACATTTCCCTGGTTGTTGGAATTGTTGCAAGGTTTTGTTCTAATCCCAATGAAACTCACATGATGACATTCAAAAGGATTTTGAGATATTTGAAAGGAAGTAAGGACTATGGTCTATACTACAAAAAGAATGAAAAGTTTGAACTCAGAGTCTATACTGATTCTAACTGGGCTGGAAATGTTGATGATAGGAAGAGCACTACTAGTGGAGCATTTCTTTTAGTAAAGAGATTGATCTCCTGGACAAGAAATAACTAGAACTGCACCTCACAATCTATAGCTAAAGCCGAGTATGTGGCAGTAGCAGTTAACTATTCTAACATTGTGTGGTTGAAGATACTATTGAAAGGTATGAAGGAAGAAATCAATGATCTAGTTGTTATATATTGTGATAACACAAGTGCTATTAATATTTCTAAAAATCCTGTTATGCACTCAAAGACAAAGCATATAGCTATCAAGTATCACTACTTGAGGGAGCTAGTTCAGAATAAAGAAGTGAGACTGGATTATGTGAACACTAAAGAACAATTAGTAGACATATTCACAAAAGCAGTACCCAAGGATGCTCATGAGTATCTACGAGGTAAATTGGGGGTGATTCCCCTCACTGAGGCTAATTAAGTTTTGTATAGGACTGTTGTATCAAATATTACATTCAGAATATTTGACACATTGCTGCATAGTCATTCACACTTTAGGATACTAGCTAAAGTTGTGAAGTTGAACAAGGAAAAAAAAGAAAATCAGTCATAATCAAGATGACAAGATCAACATGATATTGAATCTCTACATGATAATGATATCGATGTATTTGGCATTGTTGTCAAAGAGGGAGAGATTACCTATAAAGAGGAAGAGATTTCCGAGAAAGAAAGATTACATAGAGGCAGAAGTTACTTTTGAATACATTGAAGTGATTATCTACTCAGAGGGTGTCTACAGATGATTATACATAGATGATGACAGTGTAATTACAGACACAGAGGGATAAATGTTTTACAGATGTGAATCAGAATGAAGCTAAAGACATTAATAAAGATTCATTCATATCAAGGAACATAGGTGAATTTTTGAATTGCTTGGTAACTATGTTTGTTAAATCATTGTTTTAAATATTTTGTCTTGCCATCAATGCCAAAGAGGGAGGTTGTTGGAAAGTGACATTGCAAGCAATTGTTATTTTTTCATTGATGTCAAACCTTAATTGGTGAGACTATTGTTATCTATTTGAGTACCATATATATTGTTGATGAAGAATATTTAACAAGAAGACCAAGTGAATGGTTGAGTGAAGGCAATTCAAAGGGTACTTTATTAGTTGGCACTCTGGAAAAGAAATTAGTTATTTATCTTTCAAAGAAATTTTTTATGGTTGTTCTATGCTGAGCAAGTTTGGCTTGTGCCAAGAAAAGTTGCTTGTGCTGAGCAAAGGTGCTTGTGACTAGAAAAAGTTGTTCAATGCCGAGCACCATTGAAATTGCCGAGTGGAAATAGTGATGTTGGTCGACTTACAGTAATTGGATTAATGATGAGATTTGAGATCTCTTGCTGACTTAGTTAATTTTATTAGGATATGTAATGTTAATTAAAGATTGATCCACATCATTTAATGTATGGATGACCATAATTAATACATGGTTTCAAGATTTAATTAGAAACTACTTCGGAGAAGTAAATGTAATGCAAAGATGGAATGATCCGTTGGATTTGACTTAACCAAATATCTACGATCTTGTTTAAGCGGCAAAATATTTATTTGACCTAGACAAAGAGGTATATGATAACCTCAAGGGGTTATTTCACAGTGTGGTGTAGTGGATGTGTATGTAAGAGATTTGCATAGTTGATTTACTATTTGGCATGATCTAGCAGAGAAGGCAAAAGGCAAAAGTAGAAAGTTGCATGTGTGATTGCTTGATGGATTTCCAAGCAGATCAGAAGGTTGAAATGACAATGCAGGCTATCTAGTAAGTTAACATTAGAGCTATAATTGGATCTAAATTACAAAGTAAGTTGTATGTACCAGATCACAACTGTTGATTACTTTCTTACCATTGTATCAGTTAAATCCTTTAACAAGGTTGACCTAAAAGTCATTTGTATAAATCCTCTAACAAGGTGACATTCAGGTGGAATGTTCTAAGTCCTCTAACAAGGCCACTCCTGACAAGGTGATAAATCCTTTAACCAGGTCACGCCTAGCAGTGTGTTATTGTAACCTTTAACAAGGTTGGCTCCTCATAGGGCATCACTTTAGAAGAGTGAAAACTTGGTAGCATGTTACTGGTGGTTTTTCCCATATTGGGTTTCCACGTTAAATACATGTGTGAATACTTATTGGTTTTCTTTACTGTTATGTTTCTACAAGTTAATTTCAATTGATAGTAAACTGCATGATTAAAGTTGTTGACATATGCTACTTCTGTTGAGTAAATCTAAAATATAGAAAGTTTTATTTGCTACATCTAGACCTGAGGATAACTGATTCACCCCTCCCCTCTTAGTTATTCTAAATTTATTATAACAACTCTTTGATATAGGCTACCACTTCTAGGTCTTTTTTGCCTGAGATTTTGCCTCTTTTTATGCAGTTGGATGTTGTAATCCTCTGGAAGATAATACTCCTTGACTTTTTCCATCATTGTCTTCCAATTTGTTATGGGCTTCTTTCCCTCTTTCTCCCTTTCTTATAGCAAGAACTTCCACCATGTAAGTGCTTGCCCTCTTAACCTTGACCTGGCTATCTTCACCTTTTGGGCTTCTGTAATCCCATCACACTCGAAGTGATTCTCCATCCCTTCAAGCCATTCCATAACCAACTCTATATCCATCTTACCAGAGAAGACTGGTATTCCTTCTAGAGCCTTCCCACTTAGTGCTTTGAGTGCTTTGAGAAATGGTTCCTCAGGTAGAAGAGGATAAGGCTCTAGTTTCACTTCCTCTTCTAATGTAGATTTACCTTTATCTAACCCTCCATGCACTTCTTCTCTCATTTTGCTAGCTATCTCTCCAACCTCTGCCATTTTGATCTTCATTTCCTCCATTGCCTCTTCAAAAATCCTGTTCTTGATTTGTTGCTCTTACAAATCTTTGGCCAACTCTTCATTGGTCAGCATCATGGACTCACCTATGGACTCACTCCAATCTGACATAGACTAATTCTATCACCCAAGCCTTTAAATGGCTCTGATACTAATTTGATGAGGAGTTCCCCCTCTTAGAGCCTCTAGCTCTCTCCAAGACCTTCACTGGGTCTTCCTTAGGGTCTCACTCTCTCTACCTTAACTTAGAGGTGTATGTGATGAAAACCTACCTGTTGGGAGCACGCTTCAAACATGCAAACATTAGAGATATAAATCATTTAACTATGCTAAACATGTCTAAAAACATACTAAAACAACGATGGCTTCCACCACAACCTCCGATGAGCCAAACAAGGGCACCCAAGCCTTGTTTATTTGCTCTTAGAGAATTGTGGGTGTGCTCTCCCAACACAATATCAAATCTCACTATTGATCTTTGGATGTAAACTAAGATGCAAAACTAATGAGGCAATGAAAGGCTCAAGAACAAGTATGAGGAAACTTGTCTCAAGCTATTCATTTGAATGCAATGAGAAGGAAGATGCAAACTATGTTAATATTCTATGCAAGACTAATGCTAAGATGAAGATTCAAAGAACTACACTAAGATGATATGCATAAGACAAATAGAAATAAGTTCATTTGCCATTATCCTAACAGGTAATATCTAGATTCAACTATGAACTATAAAAATGAACAAGAACAATGAGCTAAGAATTCTAAAGCTATTTTAACATGATAACAATGCATAAATAAGAGATGGATTTGCTCTTGGAGAAGCCTCTATTTATAAAATTTTGGAGGGAAGGGAAGGGCTTGTATGAGGTGGATCATATGTGGCATCCACATAGATGCCACATAGAGGACACAAGGGCAAGAGGACAAGCCATGCAAAATTCAACTCTAGCCTTTAAGGTTTGAGAGGCTCAAGGTTTTCTCACACATGTGTGAGCAACACTTGGGGAATGGAGTGGGGGACAAGAGATTGATTGTGTTTAAGGAAGTTGGTGGCTTCCTTTTTGAGGAGTTGCTCACACATGTGTGAGCATCCCATTAGTGCTAAAAGGAGTAGGAATCACACCTTAAGTGTGATTAGTGTGTGCTTAAGTGAGGAAGTAGGTTTATTAAGAGGAATAGGTAGGGTAGGGTAGGAATAGGGTAGGAATAGGGTAGATTTAATAGGTCTTATTAACTTAATCCAAATTAATTTGAATTAATTGTGGTTTAGAAGAATATTAGCAATGTGGGGAGATAAATAAATTTAAAATTTATTTAAAAGGGGATTTATGGAGGGATATGTATTAGATAAGATTTAATACATTAAAAGGGATAGTATTTAAATTAGATTCAAATACTTAGGAGAATGAATCATATTTAATTAAATAAATTTAATTAAATAGATAGTAGAATATAAAAAATATAATTAATTTAACTATAATGTTATGGGAATATTAATTAAATTAATATAAGGACGATTTTGGACGTCTACATTTTGCCCCTCTTTGATGCAATGTCGAAAGTGACATTGCATCAAAGAAAAGAAAATAAGATGCCCCAGAAGATTCAGAAAACCTATGGTAGTGAGAGCGGAGGAGGGTGCCCCCTTGAGAAAATAACAGAAAATATAAATTTTATGGAATTTTCTCAAAAAAAAAAAAGGGAGAAGAGAGGAAGAAGAGAAAACAGGGGAAATTAGATAGTGTCACAAGACACATTCTTAGGGGAAGATCT
>MU225258.1:61186-90894 GCA_018584345.1 Thuja plicata | reverse complement strand
CATCCCATTAGTGCTAAAAGGAGTAGGAATCACACCTTAAGTGTGATTAGTGTGTGCTTAAGTGAGGAAGTAGGTTTATTAAGAGGAATAGGTAGGGTAGGGTAGGAATAGGGTAGGAATAGGGTAGGTTTAATAGGTCTTATTAACTTAATCCAAATTAATTTGAATTAATTGTGGTTTAGAAGAATATTAGCAATGTGGGGAAATAAATAAATTTAATATTTATTTAAAAGGGGATTTATGGAGGGATAATGTATTAGATAAGATTTAATACATTAAAAGGGATAGTATTTAAATTAGATTCAAATACTTAGGAGAATGAATCATATTTAATTAAATAAATTTAATTAAATAGATAGAAGAATATAACAAATATAATTAATTTAACTATAATGTTATGGGAATATTAATTAAATTAATATAAGGATGATTTTGGACGTCTACAAGAGGATTCTTTCCTAATCCTCTAACTCACTATGAACTTCCCATCAACTTCAAACTCAACTCCTTACTCTCCTCTTAGCTTTCTTGCAAGCATGGATTCACAAGCCTCCTTTCACTCCAATGGTGTCAAATTCCTAAGGTTGGAATTTCCTACTCTCCTTAGGTCAAATTATACTCCTATGGATCCAATTTTTGAGACCCTTCTACCATTTTCCAATCGAGACCAAAAAATCCAACTCTTTGGCCTTGTAGCTTTTTAAGGCCTATTAGCCCTCCAAAACACTAAAAATGTGTTCTTTCTTCCACAAACCCTTAACAACCCCAAAAATAAATTAGATATTCTTTGTAGGTTTTTCCTCCCCTTGAAGATTTACTAGATCTCAATTCCTAATGGTGTCCATACAGTATATTTCTACCAAACCCCTAAAAGAAAGGGTTTTCGAGACATGTAGATTGGTTTGGTAACTTGATCATATTTCTTTGATCAGTTAGAAACCTCTGAACTTCTCCCTCCACTAGAAGGTCTGCACCAAATTCCTCCTCACTTTGCCAAACTTGATTGGCTCATACCAATCAATCTGCAATCTTTATTGCCACTATCTTGTTCAGTTATCCTAGCAAGAATGCTCACCACTCACCTAGGGCTTGAATGTTCTCAAGCCTTCCCTACACTCACACACTCCAAAAACCATATCTACATAGTATATACAAGGTCCTAGTGGATTCCAAGTTCTCATGGAGTTTGAGCCACGGGAACTCCAAAGAAACCCATTATTTACATAACTGGACCAAAACTGGCTAGTGAACTTGCAAAGCACAAATAATTTGACAAAGCTTAACCAGGATGTACAAAATAACAAAATAAAACCAGAAAAATCTTGCAAACTACACTCCAAACATTATCCAATAATTCATTCAGTCCATTCAATCCAATAAAGTGTTGGATGATGGCTCTGTCACAAAATTACATTGTAAATTGCTTCTTCCTTGCAATCAGTCCGTACAATATCAGAACTAACTCACAAAATAGGGTTGGATTCACCTTATTTACTCCTATCCCATCTTTTTGGACCATCTGGTCAGTTTTTTGGCTCCTTAATGGTCAATTCCTAAAATCTAGGAAATGTTGTCATGACAACTTTTAAAGTTGTCATGACAACTTTGACAACTTTTGTCAAAATTGCCATTTTCACAAATTTAGTGTCCTAATTGGTTCTAAACTTTACAAATTGACCTCAAATGGTTGGAAAATAAAAAAACATTAAAAATCTTCCCGATTTGAGATTTTGGTCAACTCTTTGACTTTGGAGTTGACATTTTAGGCCTTAGACTGCTAGAATCAACTAGACTCAAACAACACAACCCTAATCTTTCCAAACCTAAACCATACCTCAATCACACACTAGGGACTTTACACTTAGTCCTTAATTATGGATTGGTGGAAAAACCAACCTACAAGCCAAAATAGTTCAGATCTTCTAGTAGACCTGAAGGCTGCTCCTACACCATATTCTATTTGGTTTGATGGCCAAAAACAAGTTTTGTAACCTTTGGTTGAAGAATATATTGGTGAGATATGTACATCTATTAAAGTTTGTTTAATGGAAGGTAGATAGTTTTTTAAGGATTTGAAAAGAAATGATATTTTCTATGCTTTTATTCCTAACAAATCAAGTAAGAATATAAAAGATGAAATTCTTGCAGAAGTTGAGAAGTTTTTGATTGAGGTTAAAGAAGTTTTTGAAGGGAACTATAACCCTCTACAATTTAGAACAAAAGATAAGAAGGAAAAAAAACCAAAAAAATGGAATAGACAGCAATAACCAAGTGCTGGGGGAAAAAGATGGAGACAATAGAAACCCCCCCAAAATAAACTACCAGCAAAAAGAAGCTAAACTGAAAAAAACATTACAAGCCCAAAATATAGCATAGTTACATCAGTTTTTCCATAATATCCATAGAGTCAGCCATCACAGTATTATATTTGTTGATAGACTCTCTAAGATCCTTTATTTCCTTTGTGCTACCATATTTCACCTTTTTTGCACTCACTCTAGTACGAGTCCCAACACCAGCAATGTTGGGGTCTATATTAGTATCATCATCCACTGTAATGGGAGTAGTGTTCCGATCCAACACCAAGAGTAGTGCCCTTAATTTATTGTCATTCACCTTCATGCCCTCATAGTTATTTTTTGTGGTATGGCTGAGAGTGTCTTCAATACTCTGAATATGACATTCAGTGATCTGATGAAGGAAATTGACCATTGCATTAATCCTAAGTTCAAGCTTCTCCAGTAGCCTTTTATCTGCTTCATCCTCCTGGGTCTCATTGTCATTAGTAGCCTTAGTCACTAGTTTAGCAAGTAGCAGAGCAATCTTATTCACTATGTCCTAGAGTTCATCATACTTACCATTGATATCTCCAATTTCATCAAGAATCCAACAATTTAGCTGATAGTCCATATCAGCCTACTATTTAACTACCTGCATAAATCTTGTGGGCTCTTGGCTTTTCACTGTCTCATTATCATGGCTGCCAACATCTTTCTCTATTTTTTTTTTTTTTATTCACCTCTTTTTCATTAACCTCAATCTTCTCAGAAGTATCCCTGGAGAGCATACCCTCTTTATAATGAGAGTCTATATAGTTCACCAGAATATGAGTATTGTCGAGTAACCTTCACTTTAGATTTCAAGCTAGAATCACTATTATTCTTCATTGGGGAGGTAGTATGCACCACTCCTTGGGTACTAGTAACTTCCAGCATCTTGTTTCCTTCATGTCCTTCAATATACATTTCTTTTGTATTACCTTTGTTGTCACTATCCATCTCCTCAGAGGAGCTAGTAATACCCTTATCCTAAGACTGAGTATCCTCCTCTATTTCCATACCTGCTTTCTTAGAGAGGAACTTATTTTCTTGACCCTTATCACCTTTTTTTTCTTTCTCCTTAGCCTCAATTTCATTGACCATGTCCATACCAGCCTCCTGTGTGAGGATCTTAGCAGGTTCAAAATTTGCATTGTTAGCTTTGGCGTTCCTCTTTTGATCTGGAGTGTTACTCTCTTTAGCCATAGGTCTTTTTCCCTTCTTACCACTATTCAAGGCATCAACTTGGGTGTTATCCTACAACTTAAATTTTGTATACTCATAGATCAAAAAAATAAGCTCATCATGAAGGATAGGTTTCTTGGCATTCTTTCTATTTGACATAATGTTATTACCTAGAGATTTGAGTAGAAGGTAGGGGAAAGAAATTTTCCTATTGTTGCAGAAATGGTTAACAAGCATAAAATGAAAATTGTAAACCCTAGTGTACTAACCCTCAAGTGTAAAATATTGCATGATAGCTTTGACCAATTTTCCCATAAAAGCTTCATATGACAGCGCAAGACATAGTCCCTCGACTATTTGACAAGGATATATCTTTCATCCTAGGTCTTGGGAAACATTCTAGCCCCATTTTTGGCCATAACCCTACTTCTATAGTATTTAAATCCTGACATTTTAAGCCACGTAATTTCAAAAATTACTTTCTTAGTAACACAAAAGGACATACCATAGATGGTCACATTTCCATTATCCCAGCTATCTGGAAATTCCTTAGAGATGTCCTTTTTGTAACCATGGAGTCTCTCCATATAATCAGTCACCCCACCTTCCTTGAGTCTCTTCCAGACCTCGACCTCTTTTTTCCATTTACAGATTGAGGGCTCTTCCCGTTTCAAATTTCCTCCCATTTTACCAGTAAACCAGAATTTAGGATATCGCACAAAATGAGTGCAAAGATCATGAAACATAGAGCTGAGAAAGTAAATAATTAGAATGGGCCACCTTTTAAAAGAAATGAGAGCATCTTTCCCACAAGTGTTATTATTATTTCAATTGTCGTCGTGCGTGCGAGACCCAAAATTAAGGCAAGTATGAAAACTATCCTTTCTTGTCATCATCATTAGTAGTAGTTCTGGGTTCATGGTGGATTTGATAGTACCTTAGAAGATTTATGATTTCACTATTTAATCCTTGATTACCTTGCCATTTCCTGGCATCATCACTATAAATGCCCATATTTTCCAGGCTATGAGCCATACAGTTCAACTCTCTAAAGGCATGACTGACGTGTGTAACATAAAAATTAGATTAAAGATTTTTAATCAAAGTGATGATGTGACTTGTATTCCAAGAAGGAGTATGAATACCATTAATGCAATTAAGTGTATTCATGGAGTCACCTTCCAACCACAGATTTGAACAATTCTATATTTTCATAAACTTGCAAGCATAAAGGACCACCATAGCTTCAACCACATGACTAGTTTGAGATCCAATAATTGGGATAGAAGAAGAAGCAACATAGCTACCTTGGGTATTTCTAACAATGCAGCCACATCCATTAATGCCAGGGTTTCCTTTAGCCGCGCCATCAAAATTAACTTTGTACCATCCAGGAAGAGGGGAGCTGTAGATTGAAGACTCATGGGAAGTAGGGGAAGACTCAAACTTTGTAGTAAAATTCCAGTGATCAATAACATACATATTAGAGATCCCTTCCAGAAATTTTAGTTTAATTACACAAGCTATTTTTTGTATTCTCAACTATACTTCTAACAATTTTGGAACCAATCAAGTAGGAAGTGGAGATTTTGTTTCTGAATATCCTATCATTTCTTTCTTTCAAAATCCTCCATATGACATGAGGGGCAGCATAATTGCAAATAATTTTTCCCAAATGGTGAGGGATGGGAGATCTCCAATGGGACAAGAACTCTTTAATAGTATAAGGGAAAACCCAGCTGATTTTCCAATACTGCAACACAACCCTCCATATTTCCCTTGAGAACTGACAATGAAGAAAAAGGTGAGAAGAAGACTCAACATCTTTCATACAAAGATAACATCTATTATGGATCATCTAACCTCTTTTAGTTAGATTCTCAATAGTAAGGATTTTTTCCTCAACAAAGAGCCAGAAGAAAAATTTAATTTTGGGGATAAGGTAAGGATACCAAACCTTTGCCTAGCAGGGCTCCACTCAATGGGAGGAGATCAGTGAGTAAGAAAAAGCCACTCTAAAATTTCCATTGGGATTAGGGGCCTAAATGAGCTCATCTTTGCAAATAAATTTGATATCCCAGGGGGCCATATCCAATTTAATAAGTTTCAAGTGGGGGTGAATGTCACTCAGTTTGATCCATTTATTATCCTTCTACTAATCTGCAACTTTACACCAAATTTTGAGGTAGAAAATCTCAGAAAATTGAGCCATAACAGGGTACTGGATGAGAGGTTTATCCCTAAACCAAGGATCCCCCTAGAATTTTATTTTCTACCCATTTCCAGCTTTCCAATGAGCTCCTTTGGTTTCAAGAGGTTTGGCTTTCAAGATGTTGTTCCATATCACAGATCCCTGCATAGTGTTGGGAGAGGAGAGGAAGGATTCAATAGATGGAGTAACAAAAAGGTATTTTGATTTAAGGATTTTATTCCACCCTTTTTATTCTCCAAAAATTCTCCATCATTTTTCATCTATGAAGGCTAGATTGATATCCTTAATTTTTCTGATGCTAAGACCCCCATATTTGATAGGTTTGCAAATGTTCTCCCAAGCCACAAGGATGATTCTATTTTTTTTCTCTGTTCCCAACCATAAGAATCTTTTTTAAAGTTTCTCAATAATATCAGCAATTTTGGATGGAATTTTGAAGAGGCTCAAGGCATAAACTGAGAGATTATGCAGGGAGCTCTTGAAAAAAAGGATTTTCCCAGCATTGGTAAGGAGGGTCCATTTCCATCTAGCAAGTTTTATGTTTAACTTATCCACAATAGAATTCAAGAAAGAATCTGGAGGTTTTAGACCCCTTGGGAGAGAAAAATATCTTGAGGGAAAAGAGGCATTGGCGTAACCAAGGATGGTCGCGATTCCCTATTGTCTCTCTGGAGGGGTGTTAACAAAAAAGAGGGAGCTTTTCTCCTAGTTAATTAGATGACCTGTAGTAGAGGAATAGGTATCTAGAGCCTTCTTGATAGCTTTATCTTATTCAATCGAGGAAGAAACCATTAGCACCGTATCATCAAAAAACTCCTCGTGGGAGCTGGGGGAGCATGAGGATGAAGGGAGGAGACCCTGAATCAAACCCTCTAGGACCCCTTTAGAGAAAATTATCCCAAGGCCTTCATCCATGATAGAAAAAAGGATGGGGGAAATGGGGTCCCCTTGGCAGATCCCTCTAGAAGGAAATAATAGATTAGAAGAAAATCCATTCACCAGCACCAATATAGAAGGAGAGGAAATGAGTTGTTGAATAAGGCCAACCATTTTTAACAAGAAACCAAAGGAAGAAATAACTTTGCAAAGGAAGTTCCAATCCACTAGATATCATAGGCCTTTGAGAGGTCAACCTTCATAAGGAAACCATCCTTTTTCGAGACCTCAAGAGAATGGATATTCTCATGAAGAGAGATAATAGAATCCAGAATCTGACGACCTGGGACAAATCCATTTTGCTTGGGGGGGGATAATATCTGGGAGGATCTTTAGAATATGAACTGTGAGGACTTTAGAGATGGTCTTATAGAAAGTGTTACATGGGTTTATTAATCTAAAACTATCAGCATTATCAGCCCCTGGTCTCTTAAGAATAAGGGCAAAAATAGTGGAATTAACTTCATTCAAAAGGGAGCCAGAACCAAAGAATTATTTCACTGTATCTGAAATATCTTTCTCCATAATGTGCTAGAAAGCTTAGAATAAAAACTGAGTAAAACCATCTGGAACAAGTGATTTTTCTCCTTCAAAATAGAAAACCATAGCCTTGATTTCTTTAGTGGAAATAATTTTACTCAGCATCTTATTATCTTCTTTGGTCATGATACACAGAATTGAATCCAAAAGAAGTTTTTGGTTGTCTTCAGAGAGGTTGGGGTCAGATTTGAGAGGATAAGAAAAATAACTAGATAATTATTTTTTGATATCCTCCTCCTTTCTCAACCTTCCATTAGAACCATTGATATGCTCTATCCTTTTAGCAACCTTGTGTTTCTATGTTGTCAGATGGAAGAATCGAGCATTCTTATCCCCCACTTGGAGCCAAAGAGCCCTGGATCATTGTCTCCAAAACACTTCCTCCTTAGAGATGATATTATGATAATCAGCTTGAAATTTTTTTCCTTAAGTTTGTTCTCCGCAGTCAATCCCTCTAGCTCAATAGTTTGTTGGATCTCTTGGAGGTCAGCTTGGATCGGGATTTATTTTTTAAAGATATCCCAAAACTCTTCTGTGTTCCAGACTTTAACTTTGTTCTTTATCATTTTAAGTTTTTGAACAACTCTGTACATTGTTGTACCTTCCACTTGGACATTCCACTGATCAACAATGTTCCTAGAAAGGTTAGTGTGCTGCATCCACATTTTCTCAAATTTGAAGGGGTAGTTTCTCTTACCCGAGAGAGGATTCTCCTAGATAGAGATGGGAGAGTGTTCAAAACCTACCCAGGGAAGGGTAGACAAAGAGAAATCATAGAGGAGGATCCAATCCATAGAAATTAGGGTCCTATTTAGGTGAACTTGGATCAAGTCATCCTTAGTTCTTCTATTTGACCAAGTAAAGCTGCTACCTCTGAGATCAAGGTCTAAGAGGGGTTGATTATTAATGAAATCCATAAGAGCTACTCCACTATCAATCTAAGAAGTAATACCTCTAGATTTTTTAGAGTCACTAAGAGGGGTATTGAAGTCTCCTACCACCATCGAGTAATCATTCTTAAAGTTACTTCTCTCAATTTCTAATTTATGCCAAAATCTATACCTACTAGATTTAGAGTTGGGTGCATAGATGTTTGAAAGAACCCAACTGAAGCCATCCTAAATATGATTACACCAAATAGAAAAGATGTTACGTTCCAATTTAATAATATCCCCTTGAATGGTATTAAGGTTCCAAAAGGAAGAAGTACCCCCAAAGGCCCCCACCGAGATGCATCCCGCAACACCACATTTTAAAAAAAAAATAAACTTTTCCACTTTATTTCTAGCCATTTTGGTTTCATGTATGAGGATGATATCTAGTTTCTGATCCCTAAAAAAATTTCTCAAAATATCCTCTTTATGGGGGCTATCCAATCCCCTTATGTTCAAGGAAATAATCTTCATTTATAACTTTTGAGAGAAATCCTGGATGGTTCTTTGTCTCCCATCCGCTATAGTTTTTATACTCTCTTGTTCTCTTGTGAATTTTCTTTTAGGTCTTTCCCTAGCGGGTTTAGGAGTTCCCACATCTTCTCTCATTTCTGTAGTAAAAAAACCTCCTAGGGGCATCCCTAGGTTAAGGCTATTCTATTTCTTCTTACTATGTGATACCTCAGTCCATAGTTCCTCTGAGCATGCTAGAAAGGGGTTAGATTCTTCAAAAGAGTCCCCCCAACTAGAATTAAGCTAGGGAGTTTGAGCGATTAAGATTCTATCATTAGATTTAATTCCTATACCAGTGATTATACTAGAAGGAGAAGTAGTTTTCCCAATACAAAGTGTTTCCATACCTGTAGGGGCGCCTACTATTTTTCCTTCTTCAAGGGAATCTTCTAGTTCTGTCACTTCCATCATAGGATGCTGCTCACTACTCCTTGAGTTATTAGCCACTTGAGAGGGTCCATTCAGGCTTAGATCTAAACTATTTCCTAAAAAAATAACTAAGTTCCTTTGAGCTGGAAGCTTTAGGGTTACCCGATGTTTTTTCCTTCCAAATCTTCCTTGGTTCCTTTAGAGGAATGGTTTTCACTTTCTGATTTTGAGAGGGGAGTCTTTAGCTCTGTGGCCCAATTTCTTACAAGAAAAGAAAACAAAGGGGAGGGATTCAAACTCTACTTCTTGTGAACAAGCCCCAAGCTTTGAGTTAATCACAATAGTATGAGGCAGATCTTTTGTCTGAAGGATGTTCATAGAAACCCTGGCATACACCCTTCTCATTTTTGTCATTGTCATTGGATCTATCAATAGGAGGTCTCCAAAGGAGCTAGCAAGTCCAACCAATACATCTTCATGCTAGTATTCCAAAGGGAGACCTGAGAATCTGACCCACACCAGGGCCGAGACAAAAAAAAACCGAGTCGTTGAGAACCCAATTTGGGGACCATTTACACAGAGCTAGAGAAAAATGATGAAGCATCCAGGGGCCACAATAGAGGATATTAGAAAGATCCTCCATGTTAGAGAACTCAAAGGAAAAGAATCCTTTAGTCATTGTGGCAATATCAAATTTCCCTTTAAGGAACTATTTTCTCTTTACAAACTTCCTGACAACTTCTATATTGGGTCTACCCCTAGAAAACTTGCCTATCAGGGTCATCTCCATAGCAGAAATGGAGAAATTAATTAGGGGATCAGTAATAAAAATAGATAATTCACCTTTTGTAGGGTTAGAGACCACATTGACCTCATGAAAGGATGATTTCCCAGTTGGTTTTATACTAAAGACAGTAGACCACTTTCCCTTAGATGCTATCACTCCTTCTTTGAGAGATTATTTAGCCTGATGAGGTCTATCAGATTTTGAGGGGCCCTCACTAACAGTACTCTCAAATTCAGCATCCCTTGTTGACATATGCCAAATTTGGGTGAGATCTTCCTTTTCCTCATTCCGCTGAGGGATCCCTCTAGTAGAGCTAACTCCCTAAGTAGAGGCCTGTGTAGATTTTGCACCTGCAGCATGAGTACCATGATTGACAGGCCTAGGATTCATAATTTTTTTCCCACTTGAGCAAATTTCTGCAAGCTTACCTCTAGAATTTTCCTCCATAACAATAAAGTATGATGTTGTCGTAGAAGTTAAGAAGTTACTCACTGAGTAAAAGGAGATAATTTTAGATAATGTACCTGATGGTTTTCCACCAATGAGAGATATCAGTCATTGTATGGATCTGATTCTTGGAGATAGTTTACCGAACAAAGAACCAAATCAATTAACACCAGCCAAGAATGAAGAGCTTAATTGACAAGTTCATGAATTTTTTAACAAAGGTTTGATCCATGAAATTTTGAGTCCATGTGTAGTACCAACTATGTTGGAACCTAAAATAATGGAGAATGGAAAATGTACACTGATTCTAGAGCAATAAATAAGATCACAGTGAAGTATAGGTTTCCTATACCAAGAATGGATGACATAATGGATTTTTTGAGCAGAGCAAGATATTTTATGAAATTTGATTTGAAGAGTGGATATCATCAGATCATAATTAAAGAAGGTGATGAATGGAAGACTTCTTTCAAGACAAATCAAGGTTTGTATGAGTGGTTGGTTATGCCTTTTGGTTTAACTAATGCACCAAGTATGTTTATCAGGTTAATGAATGAAGTTTTGAAGAAATTCTTGAATAAATGTGTGATTATATAATTGGATGATATTCTGATATTTAGTAAGACTAGAGAAGAGAATTTGATGCATATAAGGCAAGTGTTGCAGATATTGAAAGAGGAAAATTTGCTGATAGATTTGAAAAAGTGTTCCTTCATGAAAGAAGAGCTTGTGTATTTGGGTTTTGTGATTTTAGTTGATGGTTTGAAGATGGATCATGAGAAGGTTGAAGCTATACTGAATTGGCCTACACCTGAGAATTTCAATAAGGTAAGATCATTTCATGGATTGGCAATTTTTTACAAGAAGTCTCTCAGAAATTTAGTTCTATTTGTAATGCTATGACTGAAACAATGATAGGAGACAAAAGAGAATTCAAATGGACACATGGAGCTGATAAAAGTTTGGAGACCTCAAAGTTGAAATTTATTAAACTACCTATCTTAGCATTACCTGATTTTAATAAGGTATTTCAAGTTGAATGTGATGCAAGTGGAAGTGCAATTGGAGCTGTATTGACTCAAGAAGGTAGACCTGTTGCTTTCTTTAGTGAAAATTTGAATGATACTAAGAGAAAATGTTATGTACATGATCAAGAGTTCTATGTTATTGTTCAAGCTATGAAGAAATAGAGACATTAATTGATGTCATATGAATTTGTGTTGTATACTCATCACAAGGCTTTGTGGTATTTGGGTAGTCAGAATAAATTAAATTAGAGACATATGAAATGGGTAGATTATTTGTAGAGTTTCACATTTGTGATTAAGCATAAGAGTGGAGTTTCTAATAGAGTTGTTGGTGCATTGAATAGAAGATCTTTGTTGACTGAAATTACAATTAAAGTTCTTGATTTTAATGATATGAAGCATTTGTATGAAAGTGAACCTGATTTTTCTGATCAGTGGAGAGTGTGTAGAGAACCTAATTCAAATCAATCAAGTAAGTATGAAGATTATTTCATTCAGGAAGACATGTTCAAAGGTATTGAATTGTGTATACCAAGAGGATAAATGAGAACTAATTTGATAAAGGAGAAACACAGTAGTGGATTGGCTGGACATTTTGGCATTGATAAAGCATTGAGTTTTCTTAAGGAAAGGTATTTTTGGCCTTAGTTGTATAAGGATGTTCAGAAATTAGTGACAAGTTGTAGAGTTTGTCATGTTGCAAAAGTAGTAAGTCAAAATACTTGTTTGTATATATCAATTTTTGTTCCTGAGAAACCTTGGAGTGATTTCAGCATGGAATTTGTTCTTGGCTTACCGAGGACACCAAGAGGTAATGATTCCATATTTTTTTTTGTGGATAGATCTACAAAGATTACATATTTCATATCATGTAGGAAAACATCAGATGCAGTACGTATAGATGATCTTTTCTTTAAGGAGATTATGAGATTGCATGGATTACCAAGGAGTATCATCTCTGACTAAGACAGTAAGTTTTTTAGTTATTTTTGGAGAACACTTTGGAAGAAGTTGGATATTGAGTTGAATTTTAGTTTTAAATTTCATCCATAGACTGATGGACAAGCAAAGGTTGTAAACTAAAGTTTGGGTAACTTATTGAGATGCCTAGTTGGAGACACACCAGGCAACTGGGATTCAATGTTGGCACAAGAAGAGTTTTCATATAATAGTTCAGTAAATAGAAGTACTGGAAAGGAAACTTTTGAGATTGTTCATGGAACACAATCAAGAGGTATATTAGATTTAAGAGACATTGTTGGAGAACTAAAAAGGAGTGCTAAAGTAGAGGAATTTTAAGAATTTATGAAGACATTTCATGAAGATGTATAACAAAAGCTGGAGAAAAGAAATTAGAAATACAAGGATAGTGCAGATAGATCAAGAAGAAAAAAGAAATTTGAATTCATTGATGTAGTTATGGTTCACTTGAAGAAAGGAATATTTCCTATTGAAACCTATGGTAAACTGAAGATGAAGAAATTTTGTCCTTGCATAATTCTGAGAATCTTTGATAGTGGAAATGCTTATAAGTTGAATTACCTAATGACATAAATATATCACCCATATTCAATATTCAAACTTATATGAATGTCATGAAACTAATGAAGAAGTGAAAATACCAAGTGATTATCCTAAGAAGTAGATAGAGGAAGTTTAACAGATTTTGAAATAGAGAGTTGACAGAAGTACAAGAGGAAAAGAATACATGGAGTATCTGGTAAAGTAGAAGAACATACTGATTAAGAACTCATCTTGGATTTCTCAATCCAAATTGGATTCATTTTAGGTTGGATTTGATACATGATTTAGGATATCATTTCTTGTAACACCAGGTGTCTGATGCAGGAGCATCTTGGGTCATTGGCAATCCTTCTCAACCAAAAAGATGTTTACGTTTGCTTTGTAGTTTGTCTTATGTTGCTCAGGTTCTTTCTTTACCAATGGGTTTTCTAATGCTTGAGTATGCTTTTACCGATGGGTTTCCTAATGCTTGAGTAATTTCTTACCGACAGGTTGTCTGATGCTCAGGTATGTCCTTATCAACGGTTGCTAATTTTTGGTGATCATCTTCAAAAGATGTTTATCCTGATCTGGCTGACATCTCTCATTGGGATCTGTGTGGACCTAAATCTGGGTCTCTCTTATGGATTTTAGCGCCGACCTCTCTGTTGGACTCTTGTGTATATTTGTTTCATTATTCTTAGTTTAGTAGCAGTTCCTGGGTAGGATATTGATATCAGATTGTAATTGTAGTATCTGGAAAGTAGGTCTATGAGTTCGCATGTATGAAGACTTTTCTATAATTTATTTATTGTATATGGCCAAAATTGGGAAGGCCTTACATCCCGACATGTAATGAGTTTGATCAATTAATAAAAAGGATCTATGTTCTTTCTTCTCTCACTGTGTTGTTGTTGCTTCCGCATTGTTTCTGTAAGTTGGCTTGGTAGTTAGGAGATCCCTTGGCCCCATCTCCATGCACTCCTTTCGTAAAAAATACATTTACCTATTAAGGCCTTGAAATATCACCCCAACTCAGGCATTAGTGAATACTAATATTTTATGGTAACAATGGAAACCTTCCTGAGCTATGGGTGGACTCTGATTAAGATGGAATCTTTGGATTCTAGGCTAGTTCCTATTTGATTTGGGATATCACCTATTACTGATTTCTAATCAGGAAAAAGGGAGAAAGATGACTAAAACTGAATAAACTAAACAAAAAGGTGATACACCAAATTTGATTCAGACTTATCAGAACTTTAAACTAGCACCTATAACACATAAATTACTAAGATCTGCAATAACATTCACTTTTCAACACATAGGATGCCCTAAACCTCACTATTAGGGTTTGTACCACAAATAGTGACAATTTTTCCAACAAACATGCAACTTCTGCAAAATTTTATACTTCACAACCCAAAATAGGAATTAAATTAATTCTCTAATCTATGGTACAAAAAATATTACACTTAAGTGCAGAAAAATAGAAAGGGTTGATAACAAAAACTTGGAAAGATCTATGAATAATGGGGACAAGCTTTATTATCTTCAAAATATGTAACATAGTTACATGAGAAAGTACAAAGAATGCCAAGGAATATGTGCATTCACTTGAACACAATCTACAAAAAACATGAAATGATGGCCACAAAAAGCATGAAAAATGTGCAAAGGAACAAAAAACTCACTAATCCACCTTCCTCCTAAATTCTGAACCCCCAAAACTGAGAAAGAGGCTCAAATATATACCCACTTATGGGTAATTTTGGAAATATAACTCCCTCCAAAAAGATCTCCAATTCCCCTCAAAATCAGCTTAATCCCTAAATTTAAGGCACAATACATGCCCTAAACCTAGCCTCTAATGTTGGCATTTTTTACTTACATCTTTTACAAAATACCTAATACCAACATATGTAAAACCATATCAAAACCTAACAACACACATATAACCTAACCCCCACAACATATGAAAACCCTAAACATGCCAAAAATGACATCATCCTAAGGTCAACATGACCAAAACTATGCAAAAATATCCATCTTTGTCGTGGAATTTGGAAAGGCTATTGTGCACTGCAATTGGTCTGAAGTTGTTAATGCTCTGATAGCAGACTCCAAAGTCTCCCAAAATTTGGTATTATTCTTATTCTTTCTCATTTCATTTGGCATTTGGGGAAAGATAAGGGTTTCAAAACCCTAGCTTATGTCATCACCTTGTTGTGGTTATGGAGTCCCTTACTGGACTTGTCTATGTTTGATGCTAATCCAGAGTTCAATCTGGTGATCTTGAGCCGGTATCGGTGGCATACTATTGTTTCACATTCATTTTTTGGCTGTCAACATGAGCTAATTTTAGAGCTCGGGCTCTCTGATCTTGAGCTCATCAACATGATGTTTGTACATGAGCTCAAGCTCTACTTGTCACTAGAGTTAACTCACTATTCAAAAACAAAGAGCTTGGGTTCTTCATAACACTGCAAGCTTTCTTCTATGATCTATGGGCTTTGCTCCATCATTGACTGCGGCTTATGCTGATGCATTGATTTTTGAGCTTAAAACTCAAACTTTAACTAGAATTAGTTATGAAATGAAGAGCTCGGGCTTCTTTTCTAGAGTTCATCAATGTGTTATTTTTACATGAGCTCGGGCTCTGCTTGGCTCTAGAGTCAACTCACTATTTGAAAATAGAGAGCTCAGGCTCTCCTCTACACCTCAGATTTATAAACTTGATTTTTACTACCATAATGTATGGCATTGTACATGAACTCTAGCTCCACCACATCTTGGCTTGTCACCTGCAGATATGTTACCTTCTTCTAGCCTTTACATAAAAAATTTGCCTCCTGCGTTAAACATGTTATTGTATACATCATTGCATTACATAGTATTTTCAATACTTGATTTATAGCTTTAAATAATCTATCATTTTCTCCAATCTCCTTGCAAATGATCTCTGTGGGATTTTATGATCTGGGTATCCATGATTATTATGATGATTGCTGGGTTTAATCATTTCTTTTTGTTGTTATTATAGTCACCTTTTTTCACCATTGACTCACTATTTACAACACCCACATCAGCTTTTGTTCTGATCTAGAGGTCAGGCTTTATCTTAGTTAATGTCTATATTTTAGTAATAAACAAACATTGTCAACTCTGATGGCATTTGGTGTTTGTCTTCATGGGGTTTCTTTGTGCTTGGGCCTATTGTCGACAGTGGTCATTATGCTCTGTGTTTTCTCACCACTCTCTGTTGAGACCTTGGTCTAGTTGTTCTTTATTATGTCTTATGTCTAAATGTCTCACATGGTATGATCTCCTTTTTGCAAAAAATGATAATGACTTATTGTATCAATTTTTGACTCCACTAGAAATGTTATTCATGGGGTTTGAGCATGGGATTTGATAGCCATTAATAACATTCCTAGAAACAAAGACCTCCAAATTTAAGATGCATATCCTCTTTCGGTGCTATTATATATTTCCATATTGATTTGTAAATTGTTATTGAACATGAAAATTTCTTTCGTAACATCACTCCTATTTTGTTTCAATATATCCATAACCTCTATTTTATAATTATAATGTTATTTTCTTTTCACTCTTGCACATGCACTATCATTGAACATACATCATAACAACATTGTTATTTACCTTTCATTCTGGTATATGCATTATCATCTGATCATTATGGATATGCATATTACACTTGGATACTATAGTTTTCAATCCTCCTTTTGCACATGATCACTCCTTTTGCTGTTTGATAACTTATAACAACAAAACTGATATCAATTTTATTTCTGTATAGGCATATTTTGATTGTAAAATAGATATCATTTAGTTCCATCTGCATATGCATGTTACTTTATAACACCATTAATGTACTCTACTTTTGATCCATCCTTATGCACTACATTTTAACATCTTTTCCATTGTCATATAAATTCATAACAGCATTATCATTTGATAATGCATATTACACTGTTTAAAAAAAACTGCATCTACATTACCTCAACTATGCTACTTTTGCAAAATAGCACTGTTTTCTTGAAACTTTTTATGAGAAAGGCGATAATAGATACCTACATTGTTCTGGATTCCTAAAGTGTCTAGATAATCAGAGTGATAATCACCCACAAACTATATCCAATCATGATAATGGAATGAATTATGATTCTCTTCTTCATTGCATCTTTCAAATATAGTAAGGATTTCATGACGATATGCCTCTTTAATGAAATTATTTTGTTAATGTAGATACATAACTTCACACTACATTAATGTTACTGGTAACTATGCAGTTCTAGCAGTTTGATTGATTTATGGTGCTTTTAGGTTTTCTTGTATTGCTTAGATCCAATTTGGATGTAACATCTTTTCTCTATGATGTAGGACACAAGACAAAAAGAAGGCTTAGGATGTAGGACAAAAAGAGACAAGACCAAGACATCAAGACTCAGATAATGTAGATAATCAGCTACAGAGTGAAAAATGCCTCTTAAGGGAAATGCATGGACACCTAAAACTCATCATGCTTCCATTTTACTTTCTACTTTGCATATGTCCTCTAAGTTTTCAATGTAAAAGATGTAACATGGAAGGGACACTTGTTTACTACATTTTGTTTGAATGCACAATGTAATGATCAATTATAAATTTGAAAAATTGAATGTGATCAATACTTAGAGTACAATGAAATCTTATAATATGAATGTATGAGAAATGTATTTCATCTTGATTAGCTGAACAGTAGTGTTTGAAGAGGTGTAACTTCATACAATTTCTTATTGTTTATGATTATAATACTGCATGAATAAAATTAGGGTAACAATTCTGGTAACCTCGGATGGATGTCTTCCCGCTAGACATTGGGGCTAGTAGCCTAACACAGTCCATTAGGAATTGAGTCTTTTAATCACCTAATTGAAACCCTAAACCTAGACTATGGATATAAGAAAACCCTTTTCCCAATGATTACATCTATGTTTATGATTGTGATAGTGGGGAAAAAACTTCATTATCACAAATTGTAAATGTATTCTTGATCATTGAGGATGGATTTCCTTGTGTTTTCATAAATTGACAGTTCAACCTTAAAGTAGCCTTTCTCTTATTTTAAAAAACCTAAATCTCAAAGACTTATTGAAAATAGGGAAAGCTAAAACTAAAATTGAGCTAACTATGCTTGACAACACTTAGGGAAAATTGGAAAACTAACCTACCCTAGCGTAACTAGAAATAAAACATGCTAAACAAAACCATTTACTGGTTCATTGAAATATTTTCCTTTTCTCCTCAAATTGCAATGATGCACATGCTTGTATGAAAACACAAGAAAACTAAACACTGAAGCATATCTAGCCAATTCATGCAACATTTCATAAAGAGAGAAATTATTTTGACTTACTTCACTCTATTGACAGAAGAAATATGAATCAACATGCTACACTTAGTCTTCCTTATCAACATCCTCACAATTATGTGCTGATGTAAATGAGGCCTCTTCACTTCTCTCCAATAGGGACATATAACGGATTGGACAACCTATTGAGAGTATGAACCTAGATCCATCCTTTCTCATTTATTTAATTTCTTTTCTAAACTCTGGTTCCTCATGGTTTTCCTACATCTTTAGAAGCCATGTGAGCTCCTCTTCCATGGTCAAAGTACCATCATCCTCTATCAAGTCAGCTAGGAGCTCATCAAAACTATTGATCCACTCAGAATCATGAGCACTTGGTTCTAGCTTATGTTCTTGCACACCATCTTTAGAAAGAATTTTCTCCAAAATAGAGCACCCTTGAATAGACACATATTCTGACATCTCAACAAATTTTTTCTCACAAAAGTCTGCAAAAATGTTGTCAAAACAATCCTCTAGGTCTTGGTCAGCTTCCTTATCATGAACATCTTGTTGCTATGCTGATGTGATTGAAATCACATCTTCCTCATCATGATCAAGAAAGGAGGGTAACTCCTCAAAGAGAATCACAACCATCTCTTCTTTCTCAAAATAGTCTCCTACAAGCAATGATGCATTTTGTTCACTATCTTGCACAAAATATGCAAGCAGATCTTCAAATGAATCTGGTAACTCTAGTCCCAACTGGGTTTTCTCTTGAGTTTTTGATATTTGTTCTACAAAATTTGAAATAGTAATATCAACCTTTTCAGCTCCCTAATCTTGAGATGACTCACATGGGGTATCCTTGATAAGATTTAGCATCTAAAAGCCACGATGTTTATTCCATGAAGGTTGCCATGGAGACTTGGTATCTTTCTTATCTGGTTCAGCTACATAACACAATGCGGACTGAGAATCTATAAAGTGGGATGGTTGACCGTGCTCATTCAAGGGCTCTTGTAGGGGTTGTCTTGTTTCATTTGCAGGATAATAATCTTTAAAACTTAGAATCTCAACCTTGGAAACCTCTTGAATTGTAGGCTGACTTAGGGCACAAGAAGCTTCTTGAGTTTCTAGCTCTTGTAATCTTGCCATTAACTGCCTCATCTTCTCTTCTTTATATTAAACTTGCTTGGAAAATAGCTCCTGCTCATACCTTTGAGCCTCCATCTCTTGTTGGTGCATGTGAGGTTGATAAGATAACTCCTCTTTCTGCCTGCCACACTCTTGTTCTTTCTCTACAGATCTAAGTTTCTCTTGAAAGGTCTTCAGAATATCATCAAGCCTCGTGTTTGGAACATGCTGGGGATAATTCTTAGAATCATTAAAGAAACTCCCTTGTGGCTGCTGATAGACATGCTTCTAAGAAATGTTCTACTAGGTTGGAGGGTGGTAAGCATGAGATGAATAATGTCCTTCAAATTCTGGGATAAAAACAACAGCAGTGCTGTATTGATATGATTGATATTCAGAACATGCAGGAACACCTTCATGAAATGGAGTATAGTAATCCATTTTAGGCACCGAATCTACCTAAAACTAGTAGATATAAACTCAGAGTCACAAGATATGAAAAACAATGACCTTTTAAAGGTATGTAACCTGTTGGATGCATATCAAAACCAGCAAGAACTATGAAAACTAAGACCTTCTGGGTCTCACCGGGCATGCCAAAAACTGTTAAGGCCTTGAAATATCACCCTAACTCAGGCATTAGGGCATACTAATATTTCCTGGTAACAATGGAAACCTTCTTGAGCTGTGGGTGGACTCTGATTAAGAAGGAATCTCTAGATTCTAGGCCGGTTCCTATTTGATTTGGGATATCACCTATTACTGATTTCTAATTAGGAAAGATGACTAAAATTGAATAAACAAACTAAAAATGTGATGCAAAAAATTTGATTCAGACTTATCATAACTTTAAACCAACACCTATACGACATACTTTACTAAGATCTGTAATAACATTCACTTCTCAACACATAGGCTGACCTAAACCTCACTATTAGGGTTTGTACAACAAATAGTCACAATTCTGCCAACAAACATGCAACTTCTGCAAAAGGTTATACTTCATAATCTAGAATAGAAACTAGATTAATTCTCTAACCTATGCTACAAAAAAAATTACACTTAAGTGCAAAAAAATTGAAAGGACTGATAACAGAAACTCAGAAAGATGTATGAATAATGGGGACAAGATTTATTATCTTAAAACTCTATAAGATAGTTACATGAGAATGTACAAATAATGCCAAGGAATATGTGCATTCACTTGAACACAATCTTCATAAAACATGAACTGATGGCTACAAAAAGAATGAAAAAGGTGGAAAGAAACAAAAAGCTCCCTAAGACACCTTCCTCCTAAATTTTGAACCCCAAAAACTGACAAAGAGGCTCAGATATATACCCCTTATGGGTAATTTTGAAAATATAACTCCCTCCTAAAATATCTCCAGATCCCCTCAAAATCAACTAAATCCCTAAATTTAAGGCACAATACATGCCCTAAACCTAGCCTCTAATGTTGGCTTTTTTTGAATTACATCTTTTACAAAATACCTAATACCAACATATGAAAAAACATATCAAAACCTAACAACACACATATACCCTAACCTCCACAACATATCAAAAAACCTAAACATGAAAAAACTAACATCATCCTAAGGTCAACATGACCAAAACTATGGAAAAATGTTCATCTCTTTCGTGGCATTTAGAAAGGCTATCATGCAATATAGTTGGTCTGTAGCAGTTACTACTCTGATAGTAGACTCCAAAGTCTCCCAAAACTTGGTATTATTCCTAGTCTTTTGCATTTCATTTGGCATTTGGGGAAAGATAAGGGTTTTGAAACCCTATCTTATGGCATCAGCTTGCTGTGGCTATTGAGTCCATTATTGGACTTCTCTATGTTTGATGCTAATCTGGAGTTCAATCTGGTGATCTCAAGCCAATATGTATGTCGTACTATAGTTTTAAATTCATTTTTTGGCTGTGAACATGAGCTAATTGTAGATCTCAGGCTCTCTGATCTGGAGCTCATCAACGTGTTGTTTGTGCATGAGCTCAAGATCTGCTTGTCACTAGAGTTAAAATAGTGTTCAAAAAAAGAGAGCTTGGGTTCTTCATAACACTATGAGACTTCTTCTTTGATCTGTGGGATTTGTTCCATCATTGACTGTGGATTATGGTTACACATCCATTTTTAGCATAAAACTTAAACTCCAATTGGAATTAGTTATGCAATAAAGAGCATGGGCTTCTTCACTGGAGTTCATCAACGTGTTTTTTGTGCATGAGCTTGGGCTCTTCTTGGTGCTAGAGTCAACTCATTGTTTGAAAATAGAGAGCTCAGGCACTCCTCTACACCTCATCTTTATAAAATGGGGTTTTACTGCCATTATGTATGGTGTTGTACATGAACTCATGCTCCACCACATCTCATCTTGTAACTTGCAGATATGTTACCCTCTGCTAGCCTTTACATTAACACTTTGTCTCTTCTATTAAACATGTTGTTGTATACATCATTTCATTACATAGTCTTTGCAATACTTAAGTTATGGATTTAAAAGATCTGTCATTTTTCCATTCTTCCTGCAAATGATCTCTGGGGATTTTATGATCTGGGTATCCATGATTATTGTGATGATTGCTGGGTTTTATCATTGCTTTCTCTTGTTATTATATTCACCTTTTCTCACTTTCAACTCACTATTTACAACACCCACATAAGCTTTTGTCATGATCTGGAGGTTGGGCTTTATCTTGGTTAAAGTCTGCATTTTAGTAATAAACAAATATTTTTTACTCCGCTATTATTGGTTTTTGTCTTGCATGGATTTTCTTTGTGCTTGGGCCTATTATCAATTGTGGTCATTATGTTATGTTTTTTCTCACTAGTCTTTGTTAAGATTATGGTCTAGCTATTCTTTATTATGTCTTATGTCTAAATGTCTCACATGGTATGATCTCTTTTTTTGCAAAAAATGATAATGATTTAGTGTATCAATTGTTGATTCTACTAGGAATTTTATTCATGGCATTCGAGGATGGGCTTGTGACACACATGAATAACATTCTTAGAAACAAAGACCTCCAAATTTAAGATGCATATCCTCTTTCAGTGTTGTTATATATTTCTATATTGATTTGTATATTGTTATTGAACATGCAAACTAATTTCATAAGAACACTACTATTTGGTTTCAATATATGCACAACCTCTATTTATTAATGACATTGTTATTTTCTTTTCACTCTTGCACATGCACTGACACTAAACATACATCGTAACAAAATTGTTATTTACCTTTCATTCCGGTATATGCATTTTCATTTGATCATTATGGATATGCATATTACACTTGGATAATACATTTGTCTATACTCCTTTTGCACATGATCACTCCTCTTACTATTTGATAACTTATAACAACAACACTAATATCCATTTTATTTCTGTATTTTCATATTTTATTTGTAAAATAGATACCATTTAGTTCCATCTACATATGCATGTTACTTTATAATAGCATACTGTACTCTGCATTTGATCCATCCTTATGCACTACATTTGAACATGTTTTTCCTTTGTCATGTAAATTCATAAAAAACATTTGATAATACTATTTTTACTATTTTGATATCTATATATTGGTATTAGCTCACAGTGACATATATCTTTTATGTCTTTAGACAACATTATCATTTGATAATGCATATTACACTGTTTAAAAAAAACTGCATCTACATTGCCACAACTATGCTACTTTTGCAAGATAGCACTGTTTATTGAAACTTGTTATGAGAAAGGGGATAATAGATAGCTACATTATTATGGATTCCTATAGTGTATGGATAATCAGAGTGATGATCACCTAAAAAATATAGCGATTCAGGATAATGTAACCAATTACGATTCTCTTCTTCATTGCATCTTTAAAATATAGTAAGGATTTCATAAAGATATGCCTCTTTTATGCTATTATTTTTTTAATGTGGATACATACCTTCCCATTGCATTGATGTTACTAGCATCTATGCAATTTTGGAAGTTTGATTGATGTATGGTGCTTTTTGGTTTTCATGTATTACTTAGATCCAATTTGGATCTAACATGTTTTCTCCATAATGCAGGACACAAGACTGTTGGTAAACAGATTTGTCCTTTCTCACTTCTTAGGAATATGACTCTCAGTGCCCAAGTTATGAAAAATATCTGATTACAATAGTTGAAAAGCCATTCTCTGATTACTGGCTTTTCTCTGAATTGGTAGGTACAACTCCCTTTTGGAATGATATGCAATGAATTATGTCTTTGTCCTGAAACTATCACAGGGTATGCTCTTAACCTAAGAGTAGAAGAGGCAAACCGAATTAAGCCTAAATAGAGCTTAATCCAGGCAAGGAGAGCTTTCTAATCTATAAACCAAGCTGTAGAACTCACACATCCTATGAATTCATACACTCAGTACTTAACTAATCTACAACAACTACTAACAGAGAGATAAATGAAATGATGAAAACTCCTAATGAATCCTTCTCCGAATACCCCACAACACATCCTACTAAGGCTCATTCACATACTCAAAGAAAAGGAATGAAACATCCTTTCCTTCCTACTGCAATTCAGATTAAGAAAAATAATCATATCACTAACAACTTCTATCTAGCTCTTCCCTGAATATCCCATAGCACATCCTACTGAGGTTTACTCACATCCTTGCCACAAAAGAATGAAACATCCTTTCTTTCTTAATGTAACTTAGACTAAGAGAAAGAACCATCCAACCAATCAGAACAGAAAATAATTGACATAAAACACCTTCAATTGTCTCTTCAACATCAAGCATTCCACACCAAAAATTTGCCGACCTTTCATTAATCTTTCAACTTCATACATATAGAGCCAGGGAATGATCGTTACAAAGGAAGTTTAATCGGTTCATTTCCCTTTAAACGACAGATGGAAAGAAACCACTTTTGTCACTACTAATTGCAAGGGAAAAGAAACGGAAAAGAACAGGGGAAGTTAAATCATTTGGCCTCTTTTCCTTTTTCCATCTTTGGCTTGTAAGCTTTGGCAGCTCTGTAGCTCTGTTTGTGCCACTTTGCAGAAGTGTCAATCAAATTGTGACACTTTAATTTGAATCTTTCATCTTCTCTTTAATGACATCTGTCGAGTCCAACCCATCGGGATTCGGAGTCAAATAATTGCTTATGTTCAAACTTAGCCAACATGAAAACAACAGTTAACATGATCCACAACTAACATTATAGATTCTTTGGTAGAAAATGGAAAATGAGCTGCTCCGGTAGAAATTTTCAACTTGGCTTCTCTTTGCGGAAAATCACCTGAGAGGTGCAAAACCCGCCGAGCTCAAAATTCTCCTTTACAGAAAATCACCTGGGAGGTGCGAAACCCGCCGATCTCAAAATTCTCCTTTGCGGAAAATTACTCAAGAGGTGCAAAAACCGTCGAGCTCAAAATTCTCCTTTGCAGAAAATTGCTCGAGAGGTGCGAAACCCGCCGAGCTCAAAGTTCTTCTTTGGAAGAAAATCACTTGGGAGGTGCGAAACCCGTCGAGCTCAAAATTCTCCTTTGCAGAAAATTACTCGAGAGGTGTGAAACCTACCAAGCTCAAAGTTCTTCTTTGGTGGAAAATCACCCGAGAGGCTCAAAACCCGCAACATGTGAAAAACCTTCTCTTTTTTCCTTTGTGGAAAATTACTTACTTAGGTAGAATTCCGCCATGGGGAAGACAATTTCTGGAATCCCGCCGAGCTTGTTCTCTGCCTGAGGAAGAACATTGATTGGAGCACAAATCTTTGCCAGATTGGGATCTACAACTTACCCAAATGAATGAAACTCTGATAACAACCCACCCGGCTAAAACGAGAAGGCAAATGAAGGGGAACCCGACAAAGACTTCCTACCTAGGGAAGACTTAGACCTAGACATCAGACTGACTAGACTAACATGACATGATCATACTAGGACTCCTAAATCCTCCATTTTGACAGCATGGGTGCAGGATGAAAAGTGGGGCAACAGCTGGCTCTGACTGGGGACTTGGGTAGATTATACCCAAGTGAGGGACTCAGTATCTCTGGTTTCACAAGGAAAAACAAAAGGTGGCAATGCAAGAACACCAACAGAAGCAAGCAAAATAGGAAAGAAACAAAAGCAAGGGAAAGGAAACTAACCTAAGGAATGCAAAGCAATAGAACAAAGCTATGGTACATTACAGGGGTTACCTATTTTCAATCTACAATTTGATACAGCTTCAAATCCTGACCGTTGAAGGTCAGTGGTAACACTTCACCATCTTGATACGCCAGCTTGAAAGAATTGTTATCAAATGCTTGGTGGATTATGAATGGGCCTTTCCATAGGGAATCAAACTTCTTATGCATCCCTTTGGGAGTGCTTCTCTTATCCCACAATAATACACTATCACCCACCATGAAATTTTGTGGTCTTGCCTTTCTTTCAAATAGTTTCTTCACTCGCAGTTGATGCTGAGTAATGTGATCTACTATCTCTGCTCTCTCCTCTTCTAGTTTTGTTAGATACAAGATCCTCTTCTCTAATCCATCTCTGAATGTACCATCTTCAATCACCTTTCTGAGCTTGCTGGTAGCCAATTCCAGAGGTAATGGAAGGCTCGCTTCAGTGCCATAAACCAACTCAAAAGGTGATACACCAATTTCCCTCTTTGGCGTCACCTTGTCTGCCCATAATGCTTCATGCAGATTTTTATGCCAGCTTCTTTGATTATCTTCCACTAGCTTCTTAATAATATTCACCAAATTCTTATTTCTGGATTCGGCCTGGCCATTTCCCTGTCGGAAGTAATCTGAGGAATGGCTAATAGTGATTCCATGTTTGAAACAAAAACTAGTAATCTCAACTGATGAAAAGTAAGCTGCATTGTCCATCACTAACTTATTTAGGACACCAAACCTAACCAGTATATTTTCTTTAAGAAACTCACATACCACTTCTGAAGTTGTCTTCTTCATTACCTTAGCTTCCACCCAATTGGTGAAATAGTCAGTGGTAGTTATTATGTACTCGTGACCAGCACTGGAAGCTAGATTAATTGGGTCGATGAAATCAAGACCCCATTGTTGAAAAGGCTCTTCTATCACCATAGGCTTCAATGGGAGAGTAGCTAATTGAGGATTCCCTAAAAACATCTTGCATTTATCGCATTTTTCTACCCAGGAATAGGCATCCTTGAACATCCCAGGCCAGTAGTAACATTGTCTTAAAATTTTGAAAGTTGTAACTGAGGACGAGAAATGTCCTCCGCAGGCTTCGTTGTGAAAAGTCTTCAGCATCTTCTCTTGTTGTTGTCTATCTACACATCTAAGGAAAGTACCATCAATCGCCTTCTTAAACAATTTATCATCCCAAATTACAAATTTAGCGGCCTTTAATTTTAGCTCTCTTCTTTATCTCGCCGTCAGGCTGTCTGGGCATTCTCCGTATGCAAGGAAGTAAACAATATCTTTGAACCATGTATCTTGGAGTCCCACTGCCAAGACCAACTGCTTTTCTTCAGATTCCTCTGTCTCTTCCATGATATTGTTTTCCACGATTGCTCTACATAAAGCGTTTCCCCTTACCAATTTAGTGGGCTTAATTTCAATGTCGTATTCCTGCGTTTTTGCTATCCAAGCTCCTCGAGCATTGCAACCCATTTCTTGTTGTGTCAACACACTGTTCACTACTGCGTCTGGGACATACACCACAAAATGTGAATGCAAGATGTAGAATCGGAAGTTCTTCAATGCTTTAACCACCGCAAAAGCATGTTTCTCAATCTGCGAATATTTCAATTCATGATTTTTTAGGGGAACGCTCATGAAAGCTACAGGGTCCTGAACTCCTTCATCATTATTTTGCATAAGTATAGCTGACAGAGTGTGTTCAGAAGCATAATAGTAGATGATGAAATTATGCCCATAATCTGGATGATTCAACACTAGAGCATTAGCAATAGCATCCTTGATGTTCTGGAAAGCTTGTTTCCCTGGTTTGCTCCATTTAAAATTTGCATTGCCTTTCATCATATCTACAATGCATTGGGTTATCTCTGCAAAGTCTGGTACAAATCGCCTGAGAAAGTTGACTTTCCCAAAAAATGACTTCACTCCTGTTCTGTTCATTGGCAGACTCAACCTTCGAATAGCCTCAACTCGCTCTAGATCGATCCTAATTCCTTCTTGGGAGACTATGTGACCGAGGAGCTTTCCTTCTATTACATAGAACATAGATTTCTTCAGGTTGAGGGAGATTCCATGATCTCAGAATCTTTGTAAGACCTTCCTTAAGTCTTCTATGTGGTCTTTTCTCTTCTTTGAAAATGCGGTGAGATCATCTAGATATATCCCCATGGTCTGATCCTTCAGATCAGCAAATGTTTTACTCATGCATCTTTGAAAAGTAGCACCTATGTTTATCAGACTGAAAATCATTCTGTGGTATGCGAACATACCCCAGGGGGTTGTGAACACCATCTTGTGCTGATCTTTCTCCTCCACTTCAATCTGGTTATAGCCCGAGAACCCATCGAGCATGGACATCATCTCGGACCCAACCACTGTTTGCAGTAAATAATCCATATTGGGAAGGGAAAAATTGTCTTTAAGAGACGCCTGATTCAAATTTTGAAAATCGACATAGATTTTGATTTCTCCATTCTTTTTCCAAATAGGCACTATATTAGCAAGCCAAGTAGAGTGATGGATTGGGTAGATAATTTGAGCCTTCAGCATTTTGTCTACTTCTCAGAAAATGGTATCTGCTATCTTGGGGTTGTAATTCCTCTATTTCTGGCAAAAAGGGATGGCATCTGGCTTTAGAGGAATTTGATGTTTCACTTTTCTGCCTCTATAACTTTTCAAGTCTTCGTAGCTCCAGGCGAAAACGTCCTTGTACTCTATAAAGAGTTGCTTGGTGGCTTCCTTCTCTTCAGGTGAACAACATTTGCTAATGTTGATCATCTTGGGGTCGTCTGGATCACCGATGTTCACCCCTTCATATTCACCAGTAGCGGGTCCTTTTTTCATCCTCTTCTACTTTATATAAGCATCATGTCTATTAAACAACTTTTCCAAAGACACAAAATAAGGCAGGATAATTTTACCTTGAATCTGAATTGCTTCACCTTGCTTTTCTGGTGGTTCATGACTGGAATCCTCTTTATCTCCTTCATTCACATGGTGTTTAGAAGTAGACTTGTCACTTTCCAAGAACAACTACAAGCTCTTGTCGTCTTCAAAGACCTGCCATGAATCCATATTGTTTGGAACAGAAGCTCTGTAAACAATCTTGATCTGATACTTCTTGTCTTTAAACTCTGGATGAGGCATTAATAAGGAGGCCAAAACTGCCAGGGAGTTAGCCTTGGAATTCAACTCTCTTGATACCGCTTCAATGGAGAAGGAATCTAGACTTTCTATTTCTTCCCAGACCCTATTTCTATAATTCTTCAATCTGTGATTCTTGACAGAGTATTGTTTTCTAGCCTGCTTCACAATGAGCTCTGCATTGCCTCTAGCCTTTAGCAATTTTACTCCTTTTTCTTTTTCTGCTGCAATTCCAAGTAACAGAGCCTCATACTCGGTGGTGTTGTTGGTATTTCTGAATTCCAATTTAAAGGCCATTAGTTTAGGATCACCCTGAGGAGGGATTAACATGATGCCTGCACCAGATCCTGATGAAGAACAACTTCCATCAAATTCAAGGGTCCATACACCAGCAAGGTTTCTCCCTTCACATGAAGCTCCTTCATCTGGAATTTCACTTCTTTCTTCACTCAGGGATTCTTCAGTGAACAACATGTAATTTCCAAATTCCAACTCTTGGTAGAGTATCTGGGCTTTGGGATCATCAGATTTTAGGACGGTGAATTTAGCTTTTTCTTCAGGCTCCAACTTAACTTTCTTGTTCCCAATCGGTATCATAGCCTGAGACCAGTCCAACTTTATCTCTCCTCCTAAGTCTCTACAGAAAATTCTACTTAGGAGGAGACCATAGCTTGCCGGGATGTCTGCCACTAGGATAGTCAATAAGAGCTTCTTTTCAGCGTGAGAGGCCAAAGCAACCTGGGAATCTTTAATTTGTCCTAGTAAGGGGACCTGTTTAGCATCCATTGAATAGCATCTCTCATGCACCTCTATGAGACTAAGACCTAAGGCTTTGGCCACTGAATGGGGCATGAAATTGTCTGATGCTCCAGAGTCTAATATGCAGTTACTTAGTTTACATCCGTTAATATATAATGAAACACAAAAGGGGTCAAGTTTCTGACCAGGAGAGGTTGCTAACACAGTACATTCATCTTGATGAAACAAATTAGCTATTAACGTTTCACCCTCCTCTTCTGTATTCACATTGTGGTTCAAGTTTGAGACATCCCCCTTACATCTCTCCACTAGTCTTTTCAATTCAAAAGGATGTGAAGCTAAATAATCTATAGGGGAAATCTGAATTT